>JAMPIV010022930.1:0-375000 GCA_024509875.1 Oreohelix idahoensis
TGTCTTCATTTTTTTCAGTGGTGATCCACTTATGGTCTAAATTCTAGTAAAATGAATGAGTTTCTTTTTTTTTTTAAAACAAAGGTAGCAACCGTAGCTCAAGATTATTCTTGGTAGAAATATAAATAGAGCGTTGATGCTTCTATTTCAGGACGTCTCACGTGGATTTTAGAATGGCAAGTATAACTTTATATTCCCTCGCCCCTTCTGTGAGAAATATAAGTTTTGATTTACATTTTATAAGCCCCCAGATACAGGTAATTCAGCAAAATAATAATTGTATGTTTAGCTCTGTATATTGTACTAAAAAAAAAATATACTCATACGGATGCAGGCATCAATTCACTCAATCCATTGATAGACTGCAAGTATGGATTTATATTTTCATAGATAACAAGAAATTTATTTATGAAATATTTGATCAACAGAGTTAAAATAAAAATAAAAAATTGATTTGCCAAGAAAGGTCATGTGTAGTGTATCTTCCTTGGAAAATATGATTTTGGTGGAGCTCTAACAAAGATAGTCCAAAAGCTGCAATGTACATGTTACAACTTATCCCAATAGATTGGATGAATTAATATATCCTGACTTTGATGCATAGAAAGGCCGTGTTACGTCCTGCAACTGTTTAGGATGCCGCCGTCCCTCAGAGTTAATACCTCTAATTATTTACACTTAGAAATGTTCCTCGGACTAGGGGCGCTAAGTATTATCAGTGAAGTTTTACTCTTTTTAATTTTACAAGGTACTTCTAGTAACTTTAGCTTGTCCTGTCTTGGAATCCTTATTACTACTCCTATTCTTGCTGTCCGTGATTTCCTGACGAAGGTAAGAAATGCAGTGGGGGAATCTTCAAAAGGCTCTAGGTATTATAGTTTAAATTGCTTACGCAAATATGTAACCTCGTGAGGTTCTCTTGGGTGAGTCTCAATTACAATTAAGTTTAGGTCATGTTATAATTTAAACCAACCACAAGTAAGGCGTATGATTTTAGCAAAATCTCCCCGTTCCCTTTACCTTGAAAGTTATGGTTTGGCCATATAAGGTAATGCCACTTAAGTGTTAAATTTACCCGAAACATTATGTCGTACAACAGCCTTAATTATTAAATCTGATAAATCTTCTCCAAGGTTGCGCACTTTCCCCATCTTTGTTTATCACGACAAGACTGTTTACTTACGATTGTTAAGAGACCTGCAGGAAATCATTACGTGATATGTTTGGCCCTAATTTCCAAAACTGTTATAATCCAGACAACCTCAACGTGGGGTCGTCTTTTTGCGTGTCGCTCCCCACGTTATGTCGTAGATGACTATCTGTGTTATTACTATAAGATTCCTTCACCAGATGAGCGGAAGTAGTTGAAAGGTATAATGACGAATATCCGTGTTTTTTCTTGTCGTTAGAAGAGGACGAGAGAGCAGAGGTCAAGGTGGAATTCTTCAAAGGACAGTGGATGACTGCCTAGATGAAATTATCATGCTCGGAGATTTCAATGCCAGAGTTGGAAATGACCATGCTAGATGGGGTGGAGTTATCGGAAGATATGGAGAAGATACTCTCAGTGACAATGGAAAGCGACTCCTTAGATTCTGCAGTAACCAAAATCTGATTATTACAGACACAAAGTTCCCCCATAAGCGCATACATGCATACACTAGATGTGAACCAACAAAGAATGAGAAGTCAGTGATCGACTATGCCATTGTTAGGAGGAGCTCATTCAAATATGTCCGGGATGCTAGAGTCTGGAGGGAGGCCAGAGATTGGAAGTGATCATTAATAATAATAATAATAGCCCCTTCAGTCATAACTGACTATGGGAATGCGCCCCTGAGGTGACAGCTCTCAGCTGCTTATTATTCTCCCCTCCTCTGCTTGTTGTGTGAGCCTCTCTTCGCGCAATCTGAGGTGGCGCCGTAAATAGCACCGCCACTTAGTGCGATCGGCAGCTTCATCCTCCCACTACCTGCTTACAATCAAAAGAACAACTGAAAGAGTTGCTCAGCCTAGGACCTGCCCAACATCACGCAAGAAACCAAGTAAACAAACCGGAGAAATGAGCATTCAGACCTACAAGCTGAGAGAGCCAGAAATTAAGACCAGATATCAGGGGCGTATTGCTACAGCGGTGAGAAACAGAAGAACAACCTGATGACTTGGAAACCATCTGGCTTAAATTCAAGGACATCATAAAGACAGCTGCTGCAGAAGCATGTGGTGAAGTCCGACTAGGGAACACGAGAAAGAGGACACCTTGGTGGACAGAGGAAGTCAAAGAGAAAATAAGAGAGAAGCAAATGGCATGGAAACAATACTTAGGAGCTAAAAACACAGCAGGACAAATAGAGAAATATAGAGAATATGTGATACTTAGAACAGAAGCAAAGAACAAGGTGCTAGCAGCAAAACAGAAGTCCTGGGAAGAATTTGGAGAAAAGCTAGAAAAAGATGCGCAAGAAAACCAGAAATTGTTCTATAACACCCTAAAGAACACGAGGAAGGAAAAACAATGCCCTCTCAAATTTATAAAGGACAAGCAAGGCAAATTGCTTACTGCCCCGAAGGAAGTAATGGGAAGATGGAAAGAATATTTCTCAGAACTCCTTGATGCATCAGAAAGGATAACTATGACAGATTATGAAAATAGGTTTCATCTATCTATTTCTTTATCTTCACTTTTCTTTTACCAAACTTTCCTCTACGCCTGGTTCGATAACATAAACCTCCTATACACTCTGAGATACTGTCTTTTTTCTTTTCTAATTAAGCACGCCTAATTTATTGCTGAGCGCAATTCCCTTTGATGAGAGTTTGGCAGCAGACCTGATTAGCTAATTTGAGCCGATTTCATTTAATTTTGAACGCCAGAGATCGAGAATCGTTGTAATATGTCGCAACAGAGGAAAGTGGCGTTAAGTTTAAACGTATTTTTCGTTAGACATTGAGTATAGGATCAGATAATTTTGGAAGAAAGGGAGACGATTTTTATTACTCCCCTTGTAAACAGTTCGCTAGAAAAAGTAATTAAACACGGTGAGCATAGCCAGATCAAAGTCATTGCTCGCTAGAAATGGCCATACAAGCGTAAACGTGAAGAAATTTGCACTGTTTAGCAAATTATGTTATGCCGATCTAAAGCGAGAGAGCATGAGTCTGATTTTCGGCTTTAGGTGAGAAAGATCTTTGATTTGCATTTGAAACGTAGAATTCAACGTAGGTGATAACATCTGGCAGATAATCTGGTTTCGGTCATTCTAGAATCACTTGTACAAGTAGAGTCTTAGTTTTCGTTGGAGAATAGTCTCAGTAGTTTGTGCGAAGGTAACTACTATACTAGTAGTTTGAGTGATTTAACTAGTTAAATCATCAATTATATTTTATTAGTTATTTTCTGTGCAGAGTGATTTACTAGTTAGGTCCGACATTTATATTTCTCTAGGTTTTACTGTGTTAAAGTGGCTAGCAGAACAGATATTAATTTCTAGCTAAACTCTTCCAGCTATAATATAAATGTTATTAACTGCTAGTAACCAGTCAGAGAATATTCTAACCAACTAAGTAAATACACGGATTCATCATGAGTATTGACGAAATATGTATTTATTTCTAATTCATGATGACTGATTTGTTAAATGTCTAGAATTTATTTCACGGAAGTTTTTAAACGATAAGACAAGCTCTAAGCTTGTAGTTATAATTTAAAGTTAAATAACCAAAGAGGTTAAATATTATATTTTACGCGGGGTAAGGATAGGGTGTGAATACTATATATTGGTTAAGTATTTTGTATGTTTTTCTCTTTACACAGTATTTGGGTCAAACCCTAAACCTTACCAGCGGCTTCCATATGAATCTGAGAATAACTTTACAAAAAGAACATTCTGATAAAAATATCGGGTTTTTTTAAGGTGACCTGTCTGGTCTCGTGTTTTCCACCCAGAAAAAGAGAGTACCACTGTGTTGTGAAGAAGATTTATCCTGAACAGATTTATTTACCTGACACTCAATTTAACGATTGAAGATTCCAAGCTACTACAGTAGCTGTGAACATTAGACCTCTTAAATTATTTTACTACCTGGACAAAAATTGAAGTGACATAATCAGCATAATACAACCAGCCGCGAATCCAGCGTTTCCCATCATTTGAATTAATTATTCTTTGGAAAAACTGGGGCTTGATTCGCCAATAACCAAACCTTGGATGGGCTGCATGTACCTTACGATTGTTCCAGATGTAGTGAAAGCACCTATTAGGTAAGAGTGAATGGTTGTGATCACAGTTCTGTCAAAGCGAGAGAAAGCAGGGATAAATAATTCTTTCATTGTATAACCCATGTACTAACTTTGTATTGTTTGTATGCAAGTTTTGCTAATGCTGTCCCTTTCAGAGTAGATTAACGTATAAACTCTGTTCTTTATTGTAGAGAGAAATCCCAGACCACAGCGTAAACACCTTTGACTCTTTGGGGGTTAATAACTTCACTTCTAACGGGATCTTGTCTCAGCAGAGGGAGGGAGGATTGCACCTATGAGTCTAACTCTTTAATTCATTCATTAACCTATGTTTAATTGTATTTGATTTGATATTCAAAATATATTATTGTTGTGAAGTTCTTTTTATGATAAATAAAATTTACTTAAACTTTATTTACGTGTGTTGGTCAGCTTGTCCCAAAAGATCCCTATCCCATAGATATAGTTTTCACGTCTGTGCATCTAATTGGCTTCACTTATATGTGTGTGTATGTGAGTGGTGAGATATATATATATATATATATATATATATATATATATATATATATATATATATATATATATATATATAGTGTGGTAGACTGTCTGACTAACAAAGTCTTGTTGTAGAGATAGGCTGAATGAGAGACGTTTCTCGATTTCAGGGACAGATTCTACCTATTTTCCACCATCTCACTCGTGAAAATCTATTTCTTTGCCTTATCTCCCACTGAGCTATCACCTGTTCTAGTCCTATTCAGCAGGGACCAATCTATGTCTTAATTCCCCTATCAGAAAATCTGCGACAATAACCACTAGCACAGAAGAGGAAACCAATGGTGATGAAGATGACATAAAGATGGAAGAGCTGAAGGCAGCACTGGAGAAAATCAAGATGGGCAAAGCAGCAGGGCATGATGGTATAACACCAGAAATGGTTAAGTACATGGAAGCATCAGGTGACCTATTACTCTTAAGGGTCCTACAGGCAGCGTGGTGCAACAAGACCATATCAAAGGATTGGGAGATTGCCATCATAACACCAATTTTCAAAAACGGTGACAATCGACAATGTGGAAACCACAGAGGCATATCCCTTCTCAGTGTCCCTGGTAAAATCTACTCTAGAATCCTAGAGCAGAGACTCCGACGCCTAGCTGAGCCACAATTGGATGAGATCCAGAGCGGATTCCAAGTAAACCGAAGTACTCAAGACCTAATCTTGACACTCAGACAGCTGAGTGAAAAGGCTCTTGAGTATAAGAGTGAGATCCATCTTTGTTTCATAGATCTGGAAAAGGCGTTTGACAGGGTCCCCTGGAGCAAACTTTGGGACTGTTTAGCAAGGAAGAACATTCCAGCCCCTCTGATTCATGCTATACAGAGCTTCTACAAGTCTTGCAGAAATTATGTGAGGACAGCAACCCATAAGTCAGAAGAGTTCAGGACCACCACTGGTTTAAGACAAGGTGATATCTTTTCATACTCCACATGGGCGATGTTATCAAGGCATGTAAGGAAAGAACAAGAAAGTATTCAGTGGGGTACTGGAAGATGAGATAGGTATGCATTTCAGAGCTGGCATTTGCTGATGATGTTGCCCTGATTGCTAAATCAGAGGCACATCTCCAATCCAACCTGCAAGTCTGGAAGAAAGAGCTGGAGAAGAGAGGGATGGTCATAAGCAGCTCTAAAATAAAATCCATGGTGATATCACGAGAAGAAAGAAGACATCAGATTAAGCTGGGAGAATAGGTCCTGGAGCAGGTCGACCACTTTAAATACCTCGGAGCTATTATAGACCGAAAGGGAGGCATCAAAGAAGAGTTGGCCACTCGAAAAGCAGCAGCTGGGAGACTTTTTCAGGCCATAAATCGAGAATTCCTCAGCAAGAGAGAGGTTGGTAAGAAAACGAAGATGGCTGTATACCTGTCGTGGATGACTTATCAGATAGGTACTAGATGTTTATAGCCCTGTCTGAGCAGAGGTGATAGTGATGACAATGTGAAAGTAAGGGATAAGATATAGTTTTTATCACGAGGGTGATCGTGTAAGAGAAAGGACACTCTCTGGATATAATAATTTATCTAATCCAGCCTATCTGGACGACGATATTTAAATCAGACGCACTTTCTCTCCTTGTACGAAAATACAAGTTACACTGCACTCACATGCACACAATTCAGTGACAAATACGCACGAACGTGAAAACAAACTATGGATAACATATAATGGATATGGGTTGACCGACACGATAACTAAAGGTTTAATAAAGTTTATTATTAATATAAAATCACAACATAAATCATATGCATCAATAGATCATGGTTTACAGACAAAATGAAAATTAAACAACTAGGTTTTCCCCTCTGGTAAAGGAAAAGAAAGGACGATTCCCACAGAGGTTAATTTACCCAAATGATCAAAAGGTAACAATAAGTGTTGAAATAGTCAGGATGGGAAAAGAATAGGTTCCTAATGTTATCTATCCCGTGACTAATCAGATTATTGAGATAAAAAATGAAAGAAAGAAGAAACCATATAAGTATATGATGTTAACAAAAAAAAAAGACAGAAGTTTTTTTCTCTGTTCATTCAATTCACATACACGCAGTGGCCACTTTCAGACTATGCTTACCCCAGTAGTTGTCGCAGGCATTCCAGAGGAAATACACTAATAAGTAATAATACTATTAAGTGTCAAATTTTAGTTTTGCCAAATCCAGCCCCAGACTCTCCGTAGTTGCTGACTGCAAATTTCACAGGAGTCGCTAGAGTCGGTGTTTTAATTTGTTCTGGATACAATAAGTTATCTATGCCTTCAGTTGGTTGGAGTAGGGTTCATGCGTGGTGATCGCCGATGTAGGAAAAAAAGAACATATACAGTTCCTAGGTTGTTTAGCCTCAGGTGGCTGAAACGCTAGGTTAAGGTACACAAATGTTGCTGACAATATATTTCGCCACTGCTGGCTGATGAGATTGATATAAATAAATCTGATAATAGTTCTGGTCCAGTTAATATTATAATTTAATGTATATATTCTGCGTTCTCTCATGAAAATATGAGGAAAATTGGACTGCACAAGTCACAGCAAGAAGCTCATCAATATTAAATATTCTTGGATGCTTATAATATTATAAGTTTGGGTTCTTGTGCGTTTATTCACCGGTTAAATCAAATTCTGGAAATTTATTACTCAAGATCAGAGTCAGGTACCCTTTTACAGCTGGTTTGCCTGATGCGTGACACCTGTTCCCTTCCTCGCTGCCGTTTCCTTCTCTAACTCGAGATCAGAGTCAGGCACCCTTTTTACAGCTGGTTTGACTGATGCTTTTGACACAGCTGGTTGTTCCACTTCCCTTCCTCGCTGCCGTTGCCTTCTCTAACTCAGGATCAGAGTCAGGTACCCATTTACAGCTGGTTATGGAGTGTTAGAGACTTCACCATACTAGGTCCAGCATCGAGAGGTGGGGAGACCAGTTTCCTTCCTCGCTGTCTTTTCCTTCCCTAACTCAAAGTTAAGTACCCATTTATAGCTAGGTAGACCCCATCTCTCGATGCTGGACCTAGTATGGTGAAGTCTCTAACACTCCATAACAGCTGTAAATGGGTACCTTACTCTGATCCTGAGTTAGAGAAGGCAACGGCAGCGAGGAAGGGAACAGGTGTCACGCATCAGTCAAACCAGCTGTAAAAGGGTACCTGCCTCTAATCTTGAGTTAGAGAAGGCAACGGCAGCGAGAAAGGGAGCAGGTGTCACGCATCAGTCAAACCAGCTGTAAAAGGGTACCTGCCTCTGATCTTGAGTTAGAGAAGGCAACGGCAGCGAGGAAGGGAACAGGTGTCACGCATCAGTCTAACCAGCTGTAAAAGGGTACCTGCCTCTGATCTTGAGTTAGAGAAGGCAACGGCAGCGAGGAAGGGAACAGGCCACCCCACCTCATGAAGCTGGGACCCAGTACATCGAAGTCTATAACACTTCACTCCCCTACGGCAGAATGTGCTACGTGACTACAACCTTACGAACGGCAGGCGTGTTTTAAAAAAAATTCTAAGCAACGGGGGAGGGGGGAGAGGACAATGACACTTTTTTCAGTCAAGAAAGAGTACGGTGATCGGTTTGGGTAATAAATATCCAGAATTTGATTTAACCGGTGAATAAACGCACAAGAACCTAAGTTTGTATGATCATAAGTTCATATGGCCATATCATAAGAAAAGCCGCTAGTACTCAGGTTTGATCAGCCTATATTTTAGGAAAAGAAAATATAAACATTTAACCAAATTATCAATATCATATCTAACACGTGTTAAAATAGGACCTCTTCACCACTCTGTTATAAATTAGATTTAAATCACACGTGTCTAGCTTATCCTATCGTTATTTTAACGCGTAATATGAACACTAGTCATTTATAAAATTACATAAAAATGGATAGAAGTAAATAATACATGCCATCAGTAGACAGTTATTTAATGTATGTACTAGTCAAGTTAAAACATCTCTTACTGGGAAATAGCGAGTAATTAAATTTACTTTACGGCTGGAAAATTTAGCTATAAAATATTTAATTAACACAGAAAATCTCAGTGAAATATAATGAAAACTTTAAACACACTAAATCACTTTAAAGCTAGTATATAAATTACCGCAATCAGAAAAATGAAACACTCCACGAAAATCTAATAATTTTCACTCTGTACGAGAAATCTTAAGATAACGAGCTAGTGAATTCAGATAGATTTCTGGGCAACTGATCATGGCTATCGGAGAGACAAGGTATATATTGATAAATTTCGTTCTATCGTTCTTAAATGCGAAAGTCACACCTACTGCCAGACCCGAGCCAATTTGCCGTTCGATTTTTGAATCAAAGGTAATTTTACCACCTCTTCCGCCTCTGCCTCTCTGGCTTGACTTTCATCATCTCCGCCTTGTCGAATATCAGCTACGCAATTACTTCCCTTGAAAGTTTTACAATCCAAGGTCCGTCTCAGACTGAATATCGTGTTCCCTTATTCAAAGAATCTATTACGACATGCTCCGCGCTTCGCTCTCTGTTTCACATAGGGCTTAATTGCCAGATGACTCCCGTGTTAATTGCACTGGTGAATCCTTCGTTCATGTAGCAAAAAATATAAACTAGATGGGGAGGGGCAAAAGTGGATGATTACTGCTGCACTATTTCCATCTGTGACAATACCGCTCCACCTATGTCCCAGTCTTGACATATGGATGCAAGTCATGGGCAATGACTACAACCCAGAAAAACCAGATCTAAACCTCAGAAATGAGGTATCTGAGGAAGGTGGTTGAAGTAAAAAGAAGAGACATGGTCCGCAACCAGACGATACGTCAAGGCCTAAAATCCCACCCCCTGCAGACTCAAGTAGAACAGTCCCAACTAAGATGCTTTGGCCATGTCTGCAGAATGGGAGAAGATCGGCTACCACGACAAGCATGGGAAACAAAGAGCCAGGGATCCAGACCCCCAGGACGACCCAGAGTCCGCTGGGAGGACAACATTAGACAATCTTTGAAGGACCGAGGACTAGAATGGAACCAGGCCAGGAGGAAGACTGCCGATAGGATAGTCTGGCGCTCTCTCTTCCAAACCTCTACACCTCACAGTAGAAGGGGAATGACTAAGTAAGTAAGTTAAAAGAGGACGGTTGAAATGATAAATAGTGGGACATGTGTCCGATTTCGCCAGATATCTATCGATCCGCGGCCAATTAAGTCGCCCAATCGATCATCATCATCAGGTGCCATCTTCACATCAAAGGTCGGCTGCAATAGATCTCCGTCTTCTGTCTCTTATCTTGTTGGTACACTTTGATAAACTCTTTCCTGTCCATCTCTTCATGTTATCTTCCCACTCTTAGCGATGTTTGGTGTTGTTTGCTTTCAACTCTGCCTTCTCTTATGCTCTTCAGTAAGGTGGTATGTCTTTTACATAGCCAAAATATTTTAACTGCTTAATTTTGATCTCGTTCATTAATTCTCTTTTCATTCCTAGGTTCTCTACATTTGTTTTCTTCTCTACGACTGTCTGCTTTACTACTGTGCACATGTGGATTAAACGAGCAAACTGCTGAGCATGTTCTACAGGATTGTCCTCTGTATGACCAGTTAAGAAAGATATACTGGTCCAATGACTCAACACTAAACTCAAAGCTGTATGGAGCTATAGAGGAACTCCAGACAACGGTCGAATTCACCGTGAGAACTCGTCTTACGGTGTAGACATCAAAGATGCGATCGCAGCAAGAAGAAGAAGTTTTCTTCTCTGTCTATGAGACATGCCCCATTGTTCTATAAATCTACATCTCACAGGTCTCAATTCTTTCTTCTAATTGCTTGTTCATTGATACAGCCTTTAATTTTTTTAAATCACAGCCGCGGTACTAAAGGGTAAGGGTTAGGTTTCGGTTTTTGAATCTTAACCCTAAAATGAACGCTAATCCTAACCCTAAATGGGCGACTTCATTGGCCGCCGGATTGATAAACATTTTGTGAAGGCGGACACACGCCTCACTTATTTTCATTTCAACTGAAGGGAACAATTAAACAAAAAACACACTTTAAAAATAGGTGGAAAACGAATTGAAAAAAAATGTCACACTAACGATTATGTTATGCTTCTGTTTATCGATACGACCTATTTCTTCCTTCTTCTAATAGCCGGATCAGACTGTATACTTAACACGGAATACAATTGATGTCTCAACTTTGCGTTAACCTTCATTAGCTTCATGGCAAGAGAGGGTTCAGTCAAAAAGATGAGTAGAAGCAATCCATAAGACGTTTATTGACACTAACTAACACAACAAGTCCAATCGTGTTATTCTAAATTTTAACAACTGCGTTTTATCAGATGTTAGGAGCCGCGGTAGCGCAGAGGTCCATGGTTCGATGCACAGTCGAGGTGGCATTTTTTAGACCGCCACCGGCTCCAGGGTCGACCCAGCCTCATGATTTGGGTACCAGAGCAACCCTGGTAAGGTTCAGGAGTCTGGCGTGATGCTGATACATCACCCCAGTGTGCCAATGGTCAAGAAAATATGGGCCTAACACCATATTCCCAAAATGCTTCAAAGGGGGTGTAAACAGGATCCTTTACTGTTTTTTTTTTTTAACTTTTTATCAGATGTTGCTTTACCTACGAGTAAATTTATGCTCCAAAGACACTACTGTTTGCACTACAAAATAAATTAAAAAACATGTCATTACAACAGTTGTCATTGCCTCAAAACTGCAGACACAAGTTAAACAGTCCCAACTACGATGGTTTAGCCATGTCTACAGAATGGGAGAAGATCGACTACCACGACAAATATGGGAAACTAAGAGCCAGTGATCTGTACCTCCGAGACGACCCAGATTCAGCTGGGAAGACAACATTAAACAGTTTCAGAAGGACCGCCGACTAGAATGGAACCAGGCCAGGAAAAGATAGGATAGTATGACGCTCTCTCATTCAAATCTCTACACCCCAGGGTAGAAGAGGACTGACTAAGTAAGTAGTAAGTCGTGTAGTACAACAAGTGTTTCTTTAAGTTTCAAGTTTCCTCTGCTTCTCTTGCCAACGTATCAAACTATTTTTTTCTAGTGATTCTTCTGAACAAAAATCTCATCATAATTATCCTTTCCGCTCCTTACGTAACATGGGACTACTTCTGCAGTTGGTCCCACGGGAAGCTTGCACAAATCAGTTACATTCTCTTGTAGCGCTGGTTTCTATGACAATTTGTTTGACATAAGGTTCACCGCCGCATGCGCAACCTCATATTAGTCACCTTCTACGACATGCCTGGGGGTGCAGTAGTCCTGTTCTTTCTTTGTCTTTCCACAGACTCCCCCATGGGGCACTGCAAATTTTAGTTGCGTATGATTTACGGCGTTCGATTGGTTAAACAGTTAGAGCGCTTTCCTTTCTCGGCACAGTTACCGGGCTCATGGACCGAAACCTGGAAGCGTCACAGTTCAGTCTACTCAACTTTAAATAGGTACCTGGCTTTGCTCTAGAGGTTAAGAAGGAAAAGGCAGCGAGGAAAGGAACTGATCACTCCACCTCATAAAAAAGCTGGGCCTAGTTTGATTAAGTCTCTAACACTTCACACCTCTACGGCAAGTTTTGCTATGGGATTACCTTTTTTTCTTTTGTACTTCTTTGTATTTTAGTTCCCAGTGAGGCATATTTTTCTGGGATGCTTAATTGGCCGTGTTTCCTTTCTCGATTTACTCGCAGCGAGACGATGACACAGTTAGTGTCCCAATTCTTTCTGACATACTGTCATGAAATATTCTAATCCACATATATAAATTATTAGGTAAATATGAAGCCTAACAAATAAAATTAATAAAGAGAAGAGCAATGGTAAAATGACATTCATGTCTTTTTCTACATTACGTTACCAAAACGAACGAACAGATGGACAAAAGGATAGCGAGAAGGGAGAGGCAGAAAGCCGAACATTAAACACGCGTCGCGCGATACACAATTACTACTATCACGCGTGTAAGTCTACAAGCACTAACTTTTTCAGACGGACAGTGATAAAATACACTACCCTTTCCCAGAGTTAGGTTTATAAATCATAAAAAACTCTTATTAGAAAAGATAACATTAGATGGGTTTACGGTTGAGAACATAACAGTACCCAGACAGAACATCTTCGAAACAGGAGGTAAAAGAAATTGCATATTTTGAACGCAGCCACGTAGCTCCTTTAAATTTGTATTTTTGGGTTCCTTAGGGCTTGCTGACAAATAATATGTAAAACGTTACGCAAATAGTCCAGGAATTAATAAATTATACCCAAAATAAAATATTGGGGGTGCCTGACAGCATAAAATCATTTCTGCTCATAAGATTTTTTTTAACGTGTTTGAAAAAAATTTACGTTACAGAAATAGCCTACCATGTAAACTCCAAATTGATTGGAGCGCAACAAATGAAAGCCTAACCACGATTGGTCGGGCTATAAATACTATCTTGGTTGTTAGGGGAAACGGGGAAAGGTAACATTTTTTCAAACACTTGTCGAAACGGGGCTCATTGGTCAGACTCGCTGATATACACACTTGGGAGCGTTAGTTCGAAACCACTTGTTTAAAATAGCTTGATAAAGCATCAGTGCGTTGAAGCCAGCATATATTTTGCTCAATAAAAGCCTGGAACATAGGCAGATGGAAATTTGTGCCAGTTTGTGCCAGAATTCATTGCTAATCAACGTATCTGTGTTATTCGTATGAATTGTGGTAAGCTTGAACCATTCAATATCTTTTAATGAAAATTGAATGTGAATTGTTGATTTATGCCTGTATATATATGTGTAGTTCAGTGGCCAACGTGAGGTAAAGCCTGTAATGCTCCAGCCTGAACAGAGGGTGTCGGAGAGAAGTAAAACGGCATGGAATGGCCAAATAGTACACTGACACCTGGATGATTGATTAGACAGAAATAATGCTGGAAGTGCAGAGGCGTAGTGACCATTAAGGATGGTAATGCTGGTATAAAGTATTTCAGATGAAGCTGACTGTTGGCCTAACGCTCTGAACGCAATGTTTGTGATGTATTGTGATCAGTGTAAAAAGAAAATATAAATTAGTTATGAAGTAGAAGGTACATCCTTCTTGATTTCAGGGACAGTGGTCTTGATGGTACTGAGCAGCACCTAGTCAGAGCTTTGCTGAATCCAGTGTCGGACAGCATACTCCTTGGTCCTTTTAGCTATCAGTGAGGTGTCTCCAGAGCCCAGAGGAGAATTCGAGCAGAGGAGTCCTTTCCTGCCGCCATCACGCCAGATAAGCGAATTGGCCAGCTGAGCTCAACATTATGTCCCCTCATCTTGAACTGACTTTTTAAAATTAACATTAAGAGGGGAATTTACTTGTCTTAAAATCAGGAACTGTGAACATCTCCAATACTGGTCCCTAAAGACAAACTATTGAAGTCATGATGACAAATACCAACAGAGCTTGAACAAAACAAAACCAGTATTACCTCATTTTACTACTACACAACTGACACACATAGAACATTTGTAATAATATATGTCACTACAATATTCATATTAAATACATTCTGTACATAACTTGTAATTTAAATTGATTGTGCTTCCTGGTTCCCTTGTAGTTGAATCAGGACACATATTCATTCATGCCAGTAATGAATACATATTGTTATTCGAAAGTTTATCAGTGACTCTTTTAAGATATCTTTGTAGAGTGTTATATGTATGTGAGTGTCACAGTGTTGTCAAGAGTAGTGGATTAAATTAAATTGTTTATCTGTCTGTTGTTGTGACTTACACTTCATCATACACATACCCTAGACACATAACGTAGCATCACACTATTCCAGAATAATTCTGACTGAGATATATAGATATGTGGTAGCAAGTAAGGTTATCTATAATACACTACTCTTAATAGATATAGATACCTTCACAGCTGATCTCAGTCAGTACACTAAGTTCCCTATAAGTATTTCTAACATCCCACTTCACCACATATATTGGGGTCTCGCTCTTGGGATTTTGAATCTTTCCCTATTAAAAATATTGGGGGTAATTCACTTCAGGGAATATAAGAATTAAAAGGTATCCTTGGGTGGAATTAAATAAGGTTGAGCTCACGGTGCCTGTGTTGTCCATTAGAGATTGAATTGTTGGTTAGACATTATATAAAGTTACCTGATAGACAATGGCGGACCTGGCCAAATTTCGATCTGCTGCGGTTCAGACTGCAAAAGAGTTAGGATTAGATGGGCAAGTTATGGTTGCCTATGTCACAACGGAATGTGACAAATTTATTGAACGCGAAGAAAGAAGATTAGAAAAAGAAGCCGAAAGAAGGTTAGAGGCTGAAAGGGAAATTAAGAAGTTACAATTTGAAGCTGAGGCTGAGACTAAGAGGTTGCAGATTGAGGCTGACAAAGAGGCTAAAGCATTGGAAGCCGAGGAAAGAAGACAAGCTGCAGAAAGGGAAGAGAAGAAATTAGCTGCAGAAAGAGAAGAGAAGAAATTAGCTGCAGAAAGAGAAGAGAAGAGATTAGCTGCAGAGAGGGAAGCAAAAAAGGAGGAGAAGAGATTACAAAGGGAACATGAGTTACGACTAAGGGAGTTTGAGTTTCAAGGCCATGCTCCTGAAAATGGTGCCAGTCCCTTTGCCTCTGATGCTACGGTTACTCAGGGAGCCTCAACCTCAGCTATGAACTTTCATTTAGATCATTTTGTTGAGAAAGACGATGATATTGAGAGCTATATAAATAGGTATGAACTATTAGCCACCACGTATGGGTTAGAGAGAGAAAGGTGGAGCTTAAAGTTATCTCAGGGACTTCGTGGGGCAGCTTATGAAGTTTTTGCAAAAATGAGCAGAGGTGATCAGGAAAATTATGACATGCTAAAGCAGGCTCTTTTGTTAAGGTATGAAAAGAATGCAGAGTTTTACAGGAAAAAATTTAGGAATGCTAAACTACTGTCAGGTGAAACCTATCACCAGTTCTCTGCACGAATCGAGACATACTTGGAGAAATGGAAGGAAAAAGGTGGTGTAAAAATTGTCAGATGGACAATCATGACACTGACCGTTGCCGAAGGAAACCTGTGTATATGGCAACCCTTCAGGTCAGGTCGACCTCAAGACAGGAGGAGGATATTATGTTAGATACCACTCCAGAAGAGATGAGGAAGGCACAGGCTGGGGATAAAACACTCAAGCCTTGTTTCAGAAAATTGTCAACTTGTCATACAACTCCAGGCAAGGGAGATTTTTACATGAAAAACAAGTTGATGTATAGGAAGACTGGAGCTAGATCCAATGGTCACGGACAGCTGGTTCTTCCAAAGAGATATAGGACAGAATTAATAAGGAGCCTACATGTGAAACCAGATGGGGACCATGAGAAGATAGGTACCATTATTCAAAAGGTGGCTCACAATTATTATTGGCCCAAAGCAAGATGGGACATTGAAAATTTTGTAGAAAGGTGTAGCATAGCACATGAGGGAACACCCACAAGTGGGAACATGGATCAGGACCTGGACACGCCACGGGGCAAAATTAGGCCTGATAATAAAAAGAAAAATAGATTTGATAAAGTGGACCAAATGGAATGGGAAGCCCCCTTTTCACGGACAAGCTTCACTTAACTGTTTTACAATGGCCACTATGCGGAGAGTGCAAAAGGATGTCTTACCCCAGGATAAGCCGACAATCCCTCAATCGGACTTAAACAAACTGGAGGAAGAGGATGTAGAGAGGAAATCTCTCATCAAGAATTTTAAGTGGGGAGAAAGCCCCAAAAGAAAAATTGGTAGCGGGCGTTTTGTGAATGATAATTCTGGGAGGAAAAATCATCACTATAAAGCTTCGAGTGGAAGAGACCATACCGGTGCATGGACAAATAGGTCCACACAATTAAAGGTCCATATGTAGCTTTGTTAAGAACGTGGACTGATGAAAAGGCAGAGGAAAACATTACATCTTCATACCAATATGTGAATGAGCTGACCACTCGGTTAAAAACTGGCTGGAAACTTGCCAATGAAAATTTGAAACAAGCCAGGAAGAAACATGCTGCCTATTATAACAGGAAGGCGAAAGACAGAAATTTGGCTGTGGGAGAGAAAGTACTGCTTCTTTTGCCTGGGAGTCAGAATAAGTTACAAATTGGATGGCAGGGTCCATATACAGTTCTAGAGAAGGTGTCTAGAACAAATTATAAGATAGATAAGAAGGGGAAAGAAAAAATCTATCATGTGAGTCTCCTGAAGAGATATTTGGAAAGAGAACATCAGGAAGAGACACACTTGTTGACCTTGTCCATCGCCATGGAGATGAAAAAGGAACCACTTTCATCATTTGAATATCCATTACACCCCTGTGAGACAGCAGCACAGGTGAAAATCAGTACACAGTTAACGAAAACTCAGAAAGAGAGAGTGCAACAGGTTCTAAATAATCATGCAGAGGTGTTAACAGACCGACCAGGCCATACAAACCTATTGGAATATGATATGAAACTCTCTTCTCTAAAATGATGAGAAAATTATTGGATCCTCTGAATAATCCCTGTATAACAAATTTTATGGATGATATCCTTATAGCAACAGAAACATTTGAGGAACACATTGACTCTCTGAACATGCTGTTTGATCGACTTAGGGAGGCAAATTTAACAGCCCGACCAACCAAATGTTGCGTTGGATGTAAAGAATTGGAATTTTTGGGACACACAGTTTATCAGGGAAACATGACCCCTGACCCAAAGAACTTAGAGAAACTACAGAAAGCCCCGAGACCACAAACCAAGAAGGACGTGAGATCCTTTGTCTCATTATGTGGTTTCTACCAGAAGTATATCAAAAACTTTAATTCCATATGTGCACCTTTAACGGAATTGACACGTAAAGGACTTCCAGATCGCATTACATGGACACCACAATGTGAAATGACTTACCAAGAATTGAAGGAAAAGCTCACAAGTAAACCCATTTTGAAATTACCTGACTTAAGTCAAGAATTCATAGTAAGGACGGATGCAAGTAATATTGGGTTAGGTGCAACTCTACTACAGAAATCAGATGCATTGGATGGGGAATTAAGCCCAGTGGCATATGCTAGCAGAAAGTTGAATAAAGCTGAAATCAACTACTCAACTAGCGAAAAAGAATGTCTTGCAGTAATATGGGCAATAAAGAAATTCAATATTTATCTATATGGGAAGGCATTTAAGTTGCAAACTGACCACAAACCTTTATCGTTTTTTAGCACAGGCTAAGCATGAGAACTCTAGGTTACTCCGATGGTCTTTGCTTCTGGCTCCATACAATTTTAGCATTGAATATATATCTGGAAAAACCAATCTGGGAGCGGATTTTTTAAGCCGCCATCCGTGTGATGAGAATCACCGTAAACCCCAGAAATAATAATAAATTTCTATATGTGTATATAGAATAAAGGACTGACATATAATGTCTGTTTTAAGAGGGGAGGTGTCATGAAATATTCTAATCCACATATATAAATTATTAGGTAAATATGAAGCCTAACAAATAAAATTAATAAAGAGAAGAGCAATGGTAAAATGACAGTGCTGTCACAAGGAATGTACTCGAAATCCCCCTTGTTTTCTGCTTCGTCTGCAAATTGTAACGCTTTCACGTTGATAGTAAAAGCTTACTGTATTATACCCGCTTTCTTCAATGAAACGTGTGCTGTATTTCTTGGAAAAACATTAAGAGGCAGACTGCGTAATGACCTAAATTTTAAATTCCATTCATGTCTTTTTCTACATTACGTTACCAAAACGAACGAACAGATGGACAAAAGGATAGCGAGAAGGGAGAGGCAGAAAGCCGAACATTAAACACGCGTCGCGCGATACACAATTACTACTATCACGCGTGTAAGTCTACAAGCACTAACTTTTTCAGACGGACAGTGATAAAATACACTACCCTTTCCCAGAGTTAGGTTTATAAATCATAAAAAACTCTTATTAGAAAAGATAACATTAGATGGGTTTACGGTTGAGAACATAACAGTACCCAGACAGAACATCTTCGAAACAGGAGGTAAAAGAAATTGCATATTTTGAACGCAGCCACGTAGCTCCTTTAAATTTGTATTTTTGGGTTCCTTAGGGCTTGCTGACAAATAATATGTAAAACGTTACGCAAATAGTCCAGGAATTAATAAATTATACCCAAAATAAAATATTGGGGGTGCCTGACAGCATAAAATCATTTCTGCTCATAAGATTTTTTTTTTAACGTGTTTGAAAAAAATTTACGTTACAGAAATAGCCTACCATGTAAACTCCAAATTGATTGGAGCGCAACAAATGAAAGCCTAACCACGATTGGTCGGGCTATAAATACTATCTTGGTTGTTAGGGGAAACGGGGAAAGGTAACATTTTTTCAAACACTTGTCGAAACGGGGCTCATTGGTCAGACTCGCTGATATACACACTTGGGAGCGTTAGTTCGAAACCACTTGTTTAAAATAGCTTGATAAAGCATCAGTGCGTTGAAGCCAGCATATATTTTGCTCAATAAAAGCCTGGAACATAGGCAGATGGAAATTTGTGCCAGTTTGTGCCAGAATTCATTGCTAATCAACGTATCTGTGTTATTCGTATGAATTGTGGTAAGCTTGAACCATTCAATATCTTTTAATGAAAATTGAATGTGAATTGTTGATTTATGCCTGTATATATATGTGTAGTTCAGTGGCCAACGTGAGGTAAAGCCTGTAATGCTCCAGCCTGAACAGAGGGTGTCGGAGAGAAGTAAAACGGCATGGAATGGCCAAATAGTACACTGACACCTGGATGATTGATTAGACAGAAATAATGCTGGAAGTGCAGAGGCGTAGTGACCATTAAGGATGGTAATGCTGGTATAAAGTATTTCAGATGAAGCTGACTGTTGGCCTAACGCTCTGAACGCAATGTTTGTGATGTATTGTGATCAGTGTAAAAAGAAAATATAAATTAGTTATGAAGTAGAAGGTACATCCTTCTTGATTTCAGGGACAGTGGTCTTGATGGTACTGAGCAGCACCTAGTCAGAGCTTTGCTGAATCCAGTGTCGGACAGCATACTCCTTGGTCCTTTTAGCTATCAGTGAGGTGTCTCCAGAGCCCAGAGGAGAATTCGAGCAGAGGAGTCCTTTCCTGCCGCCATCACGCCAGATAAGCGAATTGGCCAGCTGAGCTCAACATTATGTCCCCTCATCTTGAACTGACTTTTTAAAATTAACATTAAGAGGGGAATTTACTTGTCTTAAAATCAGGAACTGTGAACATCTCCAATACTGGTCCCTAAAGACAAACTATTGAAGTCATGATGACAAATACCAACAGAGCTTGAACAAAACAAAACCAGTATTACCTCATTTTACTACTACACAACTGACACACATAGAACATTTGTAATAATATATGTCACTACAATATTCATATTAAATACATTCTGTACATAACTTGTAATTTAAATTGATTGTGCTTCCTGGTTCCCTTGTAGTTGAATCAGGACACATATTCATTCATGCCAGTAATGAATACATATTGTTATTCGAAAGTTTATCAGTGACTCTTTTAAGATATCTTTGTAGAGTGTTATATGTATGTGAGTGTCACAGTGTTGTCAAGAGTAGTGGATTAAATTAAATTGTTTATCTGTCTGTTGTTGTGACTTACACTTCATCATACACATACCCTAGACACATAACGTAGCATCACACTATTCCAGAATAATTCTGACTGAGATATATAGATATGTGGTAGCAAGTAAGGTTATCTATAATACACTACTCTTAATAGATATAGATACCTTCACAGCTGATCTCAGTCAGTACACTAAGTTCCCTATAAGTATTTATAACATCCCACTTCACCACACATACGAGTGTCTGCTTTTTGCCTGTATTCGTTTATTTATTACCACTTTGAGGCCTCGTGTTTCCCTCTTTTTTATATTAAAGTAGGTGTAAATTCTTTTAAATGCGTTATTGCAAAATCGGGTGTAATTTAGATTTGGTTTGTCTAGTGTGTTAAGTTAATAGTACTGCACTCCAAACCTTCGCACCAGATTGTGCTAATTGAGCTGACCGTGCCATTTGAATCTAGATTAGACGAGCAACACTTATTCAAATTGGCTAAGTATAATGATCTGGTCATCGACTTAAGGCATGATGGGTTCACAGCAAAAGTCATAACTGTTGAGGTACGTGCAGGAAGTCCAGTGGTTGTCTCAGTGTAGCAATCAATATCAATACCCTTTAGTTCCTCAGGGAGCTTAAGCCCTCAACAAACACAAAGTCCTCGTGTCACGTGCCACCAGCGGAAGTTCTTCCCACGTTTTCCTCGTCATTTTCACTTCTGTCTCCAATTCTTTTCTCCATAGGATGCTTGGTCTACCTCTGCCCCCATTTACCCTGGAGGTTCCAGACCAATGACTGTGTTGTAATGTTATCCAAAGGTTTCCTCAATGTGTATCGTATTCATCGCCATTTATGATCTGCTGAAAATATTGGACGTGAAAGGACAGTCAAGAACAAGGGCACTTAAGAGGCTCGGTGAAACTATGGCAGGGGCATCATGTTGGATGTAGAGCAACCTGGAACGAGCTGTGGAATTCAGGACAATAATTTATTTGCAACATAATGGTTATTTTCACAATTGCCACACGCTGACATTTTTCGTCTTTGGTCCTTAGCCGCTGACTGACAGGGGCAATCAGTGGCCATCAAGCCTGGTGGCGTCTTGTAAGGCAGCAACAAACTGTCTAAAGCTGGCAGCGTGGATAAAACCAGATTGAAGTTATAAGTAGTAACCAAGGTGGAGTAGGTCCAATCCCCAGCGCAGGCGGGATAATACAACAGGAAGCGGACACTTGGGAGTCATGACCCACGTGGGCCTACAGCATCCTCAGAGTGTAAATAAGATTAAGGGCCGAAAAACGTGTCCGAAGGGGAAAGCTTCTGAAGATCAGATCACCTCCTGTTGTAACGCTTGGTATAGAGTGTCACTATCGGGTCTAGTATGTAAGTTGATAAAATCTAGTTTGTGAAAGAAAATATTATTGTAATCCAGCAAAAGCACGCGCCAAAATATGACGGAAAATTAACTATGATCTGCTGTTTCTGCAGCATGTCCTGGTGACGTCACTAATTCTCCTGTAGCATTTTCATTCATTTAACACATTAACTACCGAATTGAAAAACACATTGTGGCCGAATTAAATTTTTTTCCCATTTTCATCCTGTAGGTGTTTGCACAAAGTAAGCTGTAGTTTTCGAAATTGTTTACAGATTTTTATGAATTACACGTCATTTTAAAGATAAATGAATGTTCTATTACAATAAACACCGGTTGTAACTGTAATAGAGGTTGTTGCTATTTAACGGCCCTCCGATGGCCGAGGACTTGCAATATTTTCACAATTATAACTGCTTGCGCCCCCTCTCTATCAAAATCACAATTTCAATGTGCACACTGTTTTCACTCTTGTCCTTGTCGCTAGATCTATTAGTCAATTGTTGAAACACGTTTCTATCCTATTCAGCCATTAGACGAGATGTACACGCATTTTTTGTAGTCCTATCACTAGTTGCCACGGTAAACAGTTTTACACGATTTTGTAACTAACCCAAAACGCTGAAAACTATGAACATAATATCAATTTTCCAGTGTTCTACAACAACCATGCTTTGAGAATTTGTTTTCCGGTGGCAACTTAAAATCTCGAACCAGATCAGAGAGTGTTTCAGTACATTTTTCATTCGTTTTATTACTAAAATTAGATTGGCGCTCTGCGCGGCTTGCGGTCCAAATGTGATTATTTTGTGAGCCGCTGACAGCGGCTTGCGGTAGTTAATGTGTTAAATTCGTTTTTAACTTTATTGGATCTTTGTAGACAAACTTTTCATGACTTATAGCCAATGGACTACGAAAAAAGCTTTAAGGCCTCCGCGTTGATTTAGTGAGTGTTCATTTTCTTGTTCGTGGTGCACTGCACTGATCTGTCCTGTATATAGTATGCAAGATAAATGAGAGTGGAAGGGCAGACTATTAGACGGGCCTGCGCGCCCAATTCTTAACCCTTTGAAAATAAAGTTCGTTCGTTCGTTCGTATTTTCCCATTAGCAGCCGGGATTATTTCATTGATCGCTGCACGTTTCGTTTCGCTTAGAATCAGGGAGGTTGGCAACTGGTCGATGTTAATCTACTGGCAAATCCCAAGGCATCGTTTAGTAGACCTCTAGGTGACGCAGGGAGGAGACAAGAATTTGTAACCGAGGTAAATTTCGGACTAGTTCACTCCCACCGACACATAACTGCAGCGTCTCCTCAGCTTTACATGTACTGCACTTTGATTTTAGCCAAAAGGCCGAGAAGCGATATAAAGGTATTATTCGATTCTCCGGTAAGCCACTCATTTTTGTTGATTTTCTGTTGTCTAGTTTTCTACTTCTTTATTTCTCACGAGTGCCTGAAACATACCTTTATGTGTGTAATATTTATTTATTTAAAGGAAGTTTCACCACATTCCCAGCGAATAAACTCGCAAGTTAGCTAACTAAAATTCATTTTATTCGTGAACTTTATAAGATAGAAAGCGATCTTTTCTTTGACCTGAAGTTAACTGTCGGTAAAATGTTTAGTTTTAATTTATCCACGGACTCTGATGATGAGATGGCGGGAAGTAGATCATACGGCAGAAGTAAAGGTTATATATGTATAAAGGCTGGACTTATTCCAAATTCCGGAAACTCTGAAATCCGAAATTAGACATGATTTTATCAAGGTAGATTTTTTGAGAGCTCAGTTTTTCTAAAACAAATCACCACGGCTCCTGGGATGCCTACTTCTAGCTTAGACAACGGAGATTCTGAGAGCCCCGGGGCAGATCTGGCGTTGGGCCGCTTCAGACGTGGTATAAAACTCACAGTTATATTGAAAAAGTACCGGATACTGCGCACTTTGAATGTAAAAATTATACCTGCGTTATTTACCTGTGAACGCACGTGTCTTAACCATGCCAAGAAAAATAGCTCGAACGGTTTACGTCAGAGTTTAACCTTTTCAGGTTCCGCCCTCGACTCTGTGGAATATTTCCTGATGTGTTCTGCGGGATCATTATAGCTAGTGCCGGGAGGAGTGGGGTTAATATATATTTTTCATTTATTTTTTTGGGTTTGTGAGTGTAAAGTGTTGAGTTACTTCGTTAGCTGGATTTGTGAGCGTTGTAAACCTGTCACATGTGCTAGGGAATAATCTGGAGGAAGAAATGAAACATAGAGAAGTAGATAGATGAATATACGGGAATGGATGAAGGAACGAAATCTGTGTTTATGCACGGTGAAGAAAATTGGCGTTTAGCCTTCATTTTTTTTTCTGTCCTGAATAACAAGTAAAGTAATAAATAGTATTTACTATAGAGGTCACGTTACGTGGGTCTAAAAAATACATATTGGGAAGACAAAGGTACTTGCTTTCTTACTTAGTCGTTCCTCTTCTACCGTGAGGTGTAGAAGTTTGGAAGAGAGAGCGCCATACTATCATTTCGGCTGTCTACTTCCTGGCATGGTTCCATTCTAGTCCTCGGTCCTTCAAAGATTGTCTAATGTTGTCCTCGGTGCGGACTCTGGGTCGTTCTGGAGGTCTGGATCCCTGGCTGTTAGTTTCCCATACTTGTCATGGGAGCCGAGAAGACAAAGATATTGAGAATAAATGAAGAAAGCGATAACAAGATTTTACTTGAAGAAACACCACAACAAGATGTTGAATCATACATATACCTCGGCAGTAATATAAACAACGTTGGAGGGACAGACAGTGATATCAAAATAAGACTACAAAAAGCAAGAAGAGTTTTTATTGCACTGGAAAACATACGGAGATGAAAAGAAATCGTGTCCAACACAATAATCAGAATCTTCAATTCAAATGTCACGCAGTTTTATTGTAGAGCTCTGAAGCACGTACAATAACAAAAATCAAAAGGCTACTGACCTTCATCCGTGAATGCTTGCGTAGAATAGACGAATTGAAGTGGTGTGACAAGATCACTCATCTGGAACTGATAAAAAGAAACCCAACAAGTACCAGTCGAACAAGGGATGAGACGAAGACGTTGGCGATCGATAGGACTGACGCCGAGAAAACCTGTTAGAAGCATTACAAGGCAGTTCTTGTTGTGGAATTTTCAGGATGGGGGAATAGAGGAGGACAAGAGAATACATGGAGAAGACAACTTGAGAGAGACGTGAAGCGAATGAAGAAGACATTTAAAGACCTTGATCTGATGGCATGGGGACAGGAAGACTTGACATAAGTTTGTTGAAGGCCTATGCTCCTTGGGGAACTGAAGGGTGATGTTGATGATGATGTTGATGATTAAGTTCATGATGTTGATGATGATGTTGATGATTAAGTTCATGATGATGAAGATGTTGATGATGATGTTGATGATTAAGTTCATGATGATGATGTTCATGATGATGTTCATGATGATGGTGTTGATGATTAAGTTGATGATGATGATGTTGATGATGATGATGATATTCATGATGATGATGTTGATGAGGATGTTCATGATGATGTTCATGATGTTAATTATAATGTTCATGATGATGATGTTGATGATGATGTTCATGAAGATGATGGTGATGTTGATGATGATATTGATGATGATGATGTTCATGATAATGTTGATGATGATGTTGTTGATGATGATGTTCATGATGTTGATGATGATGATGTTGATGATGTTGATGATGATGTTCATGATGATGATGTTGATTATGGTGATGTTGATGGTGATGTTGATGATGATGATGTTTATGTTGATGTTCATGATGATGATGTTCATGATGATGGTGTTCATGATGATGATGTTGATGATGATGTTCATGATGATATAGTTGATGTTCATGATGATGTTGATGTTCATGACTATGTTCATGATGATGTTGTTGATGATGTTCATGATGATGATGATGATGTTCATGATGATGATGTTCATGATGATGATGTTCATGATGATGTTGTTGATGATGTTCATGATGTTGATGATGATGATGATGTTGATGATGATATTGATTATAGTGATGTTGATGATGATGGTGATGTTGATGATGATGATGTTCATGTTGATGTTCATGATGATGATGTTCATGATGATGGTGTTCATGATGATGATGATGATGTTCATGATGATGATGTTCATGATGATGATGTTCATGATGATGATGTTGATGTTCATGATGATGTTGATGATGATGTTCATGATTATGTTCATGATGATGTTGTTGATGATGTTCATGATGATGATGATGTTCATGATGATGTTCATGGTGGTGATGTTCATGATGATGTTCATGATGATGTTCATGTTCATGATGATATTAACGATATTATTAATTAATTTATTAACACATCATCATGTTCATGTTCGCTCCCTATCGAGCTTGGAGCCACCAAAGCAGCAGACTTCCTTATATAACAGACGCACTAAAACATTTATTGTGCTTTTACAGTGATGGTTTCTGTAGCAGGTTGTGTTACATGGTGAGCTGTCCAGCCCCGTGTACAACTTGATATTAGTTACATCTCATAACATATCTGATGAGGCAGTGGTCTTGTTCCGTCTTTCTATTCTCGGAGGCCCCTACGAAGCTACACGGGACTACTACAGATGTACTGAATGTTTTGGGGGCCTCAATACATCATGCCATAACTATGTTCAGAAATAGTATTTACTTAACAAAAACATCAAGTAAGTAGAACAGTCCCTATTACGATGGTTAGGACATGGTTGCTAAATGGGAGAAGATCGGCTACCACAACAAATATGGGAAACTAAGAGCTGGAGATCCAGCCCTCCAGGACAACCCAGAGTTCGCTGGGAAAACAAATTAAGACAATCTCTGAAGGACTGAGGACTAGATTGGAACCAGGCCAGGAGGAAGACAGCCGATATGATAGTAATGCGCTCTGTCTGGCATAACTCTACACCCCAGGGTAGACGAGGAGCGACTAAGTAAGCATGGAAATAACAAATAAGAAGTTACGGACTTTCATAAATAGGTGTTTGCCGAGAGTTAAAAAGATAGAAATTGTACGACGAGGTCACCAAAGTGGAACTGATGACAAGGTCAGCAATGTGGAAGTGATGACTAGGTCACCAATGTGGAACTGATGACAAGGCCACCAATGTGAAACTTATGACATGATCACCAATGTGGAAGTGATGACAAGGTTACCGATGTGGAAATGATGACAAGGCCACCAATGTGGAACTGATGACAAGGTCAGCAATGTGAAACTGAGACAAGGTCACCAATGTGTAACTGACAAGGCCACTAATGTGGAAGTGATGACAAGGTCACCAATGTGGAACTGATGACAAGGTCACCAATGTGGAAGTGATGACAAGGTCACCAATATGGAACTGATGACAAGGTCAGCAATGTGGAAGTGATGACAAGGTCACAAATATGGAACTGATGACAAGGTCACCAATGTGGAACTGACAAGGCACTAATGTGGAAGTGATGACAAGGTCACCAAATTGGAACTGATAACAAAGTCACCAATGTGGAACTGATGACAATGTCACCAATGTGGAACTGATAACAAAGCCACCAATGTGGAACTGATGACAATGTCACCAATGTGGAACTGATGACAAGGTAACCAAAGTGGAGCTGATGACAAGGCCACCAATCTGGAGCTAATGACAAGGTCACCAATCTGGAGCTGATGATAAGGTTAGCAATATGGAACTGATGAAGGTCACCAATGTGGAACTGATGACAAGGCCACCAAGGTGGAACTGATGACAAGGCCACCAAGGTGGAGCTGATGGCAAGGCGGTCAATGTGGAACTGATGAAAAGAACTAGACAAGAGCCAGTAGAACAGGAAAAAAAAGACGAAGCGATGGTTTAATGTACACATTAAGGACCCTGTGGTAAAATGGGATGTTATAAATATTTATAGGGGACTTAGTGTACTGACTGAGATCAGCTGTGAAGGTATCTGTATCTAATAAGTGTGGTGTATTTACAGATGACCTTACTTGCTACCACATTTTTACCTCAGTCAGAATTATTCTGGAATAGTGTGATGACTACGTTAAATGTCTAGGGTTATGAAAATGATGAAGTGTAAGTCGCAACAACAACAGACAGTTAAACAATTTAATTTATTCTACAACACTTTACAACACTGTGACACTCACACACATATAACACTCTATAAGACTATCTTAAATGAGTCAAGTGATTAAGTTTAAAAAATATATGTATTAATTCTTGTCAATAATGGATATCCTGATTCAACTACACAGTGAACCAGGAATCACAATCAAATGTAATTACAAGTATTATTTACACAGTTTATATATATGAACTTTGTATTGACATAGTTTATTATTATTATTCTATGTGTGTAATTTGTGCAGTAGTAATATGAGGTAATACTGGTTGTGTTCAAGCTTGGTTGTTGTTTTTCATCATGACTTCAAGTGTTTGATTATCGGGGAAATAGTATGGGGAAACTTTCACAGTTCCTGTCATTTGAACCCATTAATTGTCCCTCTGTGGTTAACAAAATGTCAATTTTTGAGGGGGCACATAATGTTGAGCTACTCTGGCCACAGAAGCTTAACTTTCGTGATGGCGGCAGGAAAAGACTCCTCTGCTCGATTTCTTCACTGTGTTCTGGAGACACCTCACTGGTCGCTATCTGGACCAAGGAGTATGCTGTCAGCCTCTGGATTCAGCAAAACTCAGACCAGGTGCTGCTTCAATAACTAGGACCACAGTCCCTGAAACAAGAAGGTTGTACCTCCTACTTCAGATCTAATTTATAATCTATTTCTACACTGAACACAATACAGAACAAACACTGAGTTCAGAGCGGTAGGCCAACTGCTATCTTCATCTGAAACAATTTACACCAGTATTCTAATCCTAAATGGTTACTACGCCTCTGCAATTCCAGCCTTAGTTCCTTCTAGTCAATAAGATAGGTGTCAGTGTACTGTTTGGCAATTCCATGCAGTTTTACTTTTCTCCGACACCTCCTGTTCAGGTTGGAGCAATATTTAGGCTTTGCCTCATGTTGGCTACTGAACCACACACATATACAGACATAAATTATCAATTTACATTCAATTTTCATTAAAAAGATATCGAATATATCAAGGTTACCACAATTCATGGAAATAATACACAGATACGTTGACTGGCGATGAATAATGGCACAAGTTATGGCACGAATTCCGATCCGCCTCTGTCCCAGGCTTTTATTTGGAAAAATATGATCTGGCTTTCAACGCACTGTTTCTTAGTAAGTTTATTTTAAAGTGTGGCACTGACCTGACGCTCCTAATTGACTATATTGGCGGGTCTAACCAATCGAGCCATGTTTACCCAAGCGTTTGAAAAAAAAGTACCCTTACTACCGTTTCCCTAACAACAAAGAATTTGTATTTATAGTCCGACTAATCGTGTTTAGCCTTACATTTATTTCTATCCAATCAAATAGGATTTTACATGGTGGCCCATTTCCCGTAAAATAGTGGGTTCAAAACATGCCACTGTGCGATTATTTTATTTTTTTGGTGTTGTCTGACACCCTCACTATTTTCTTTTGGCTATAATTTGTTAATTCCTAGACTATTTGCGTAACACTTAACATATTCTTTGTCAGCAAGTCCTAAGGAACCCAAATATATAAGTTTAATGGGGCTAAGAGGCTGCGTTCAAAATGTGCATTTTCTTCTACCCCCTGTTCACTTCGATACGACGTGGTGTCTGGGTACTGTCAGGCTTTCAAACGTAAACCAGTATAATGTCATGTTTCCCAATAAGCATTTTTCAGGTTTTTAAACCTAACTCTCGTATGGGTAGTGTTTTTTTTTCCACTGTCTATCTGAAAAAAAGTTATTGCTTCTGGTCTTACGCTTGGGGTGGGTGGCATTAATTGTATATCGCGAGACGCGTGTTTAGTGTTGCATGCGTTCCTGCTTTCAGCCCTCCCTTCTCTCTATCCTAAGTTCATCTGTCTTTTCATCACGCCGTGTATAAAATGAAATTAATGGAAGTATTAATTTAGGTCATTACGCAGGGTGCCTAGCTCAAGGTTTTCTTAGAAATGCAGTACAGGTTTTATTGTAGAAAGCGTGTAGTGATACAGTAGGCTTTTTACTATCAACGTGAAACGTTACAATTTGCGGACGAAGTAGAAAACAAGGGGATTTTTTGTACGCCATTGTGACAGCACTGTACTTTTACCATTTCTCTTTCCTTTTATTGAATTTATGTGTTAGGCTTTACAGTTACCTTTTAATTTATATATGTGGATTTAGAATGAATGACCATGCTAGATGGGGTGGAGTTATCGGAAGATATGGAGAAGATACTCTCAATGACAATGGAAAGCGACTCCTTAGATTCTGCAGTGAGCAGAATCTGATCATTACAAACACAAAGTTCCCCCATAAGCGCATACATGCATACACTAGATGTGAACCAACCAAGAATGAGAAGTCAGTGATCGACTATGTCATTGTTCGGAGAAGCTCATTCAGATATGTCCGAGATGCAAGAGTCTGGAGGGGGCCAGAGATTGGAAGTGATCACTACCTGCTTACAATCAAAAGAACAACTGAAAGAGTTGCTCAGCCTAGGAACTGCCCAACATCACGCAAGAAACCAAGTAAACGAGCAGGAGAAATGAGCATTAGGACCTACAAGCTGAGAGAGCCAGAAATTAAGACCAGATATCAGGGGCTTATTGCTACAGCAGTGAGCAACACAGAAGAACGACCTGATGACTTGGAAACCCTCTGGAATAAATTCAAGGATATCATAAAGACAGCTGCTGCAGAAGCATGCGGTGAAGTCCGACTTGGGAACCAGAGAAAGAGGACACCTTGGTGGACAGAGGAAGTCAAAGAGAAAATAAGAGAGAAGAAAATGGCATGGAAACAATACTTAGGAGCTAAAAACACAACAGGACAAATGGAAAAATATAGAGAATATGTGACACTCAGAACAGAAGCAAAGAACAAAGTGCTAGCAGCAAAACAGAAGTCCTGGGAAGAATTTGGAGAAAAGCTAGAAAAAGATGCACAAGAAAACCAGAAATTGTTCTATAAGACCCTAAAGAACATGAGGAAAGAAAAACAATGCCCTCTCAAATTTATAAAGGACAAGCAAGGCAAATTGCTTACTGCCCCGAAGGAAGTAATGGAAAGATGGAAAGAATATTTCTCAGAACTCCTGGATGGTGAGCATGATGAAGCATCAGAAATGATAACCACTGACACAGAAGAGGAAACCAATGATGGTGAAGATGACATAAAGATGGAAGAACTGAGGGCAGCACTAGAGAAAATCAAGATGGGCAAAGCAGCAGGGCATGATGGTATAACACCAGAAATGGTTAAGTACATGGGAGCATCAGGCGACCTATTACTCTTAAAGGTCCTACAGGCAGCATGGTGCAACAAGACCATACCAAAGGATTGGGAGATTGCCATCATAACACCAATTTTCAAAAAGGGTGACAATCGACAATGTGGAAACCATAGAGGCATATCCCTTCTCAGTGTCCCTGGTAAAATCTACTCTAGAATCCTAGAGCAGAGACTCCGACGCCTAGCTGAGCCACAATTGGATGAGGTCCAGTGCGGATTCCGAGCAAACCGAAGTACTCAAGACCTAATCTTCACACTCAGACAGCTGAGTGAAAAGGCCCTTGAGTATAAGAGTGAGATCCATCTTTGTTTCATAGATCTGGAAAAGGCGTTTGACAGGGTCCCCTGGAGCAAACTTTGGGACTGTTTGGCAAGGAAGAATATTCCAGCACCTCTGATTCATGCTATACAGAGCTTCTACAAGTCTTGCAGAAATTATGTGAGGACAGCAAACCATAAGTCAGAAGAGTTCAGGACCACCACTGGTGTAAGACAAGGTGATATCCTATCACCTTACCTCTTCATACTCCTTATGGACGATGTCATCAAGGCATGTAAGGAGAGAACAAGAAAGTATTCAGTGGGGTACTGGAAGATGAGACAGGTCTGTATTTCGGAGCTGGCATTTGCTGATGATGTTGCCCTGATTGCTAAATCAGAGGCACATCTCCAATCCAACCTGCAAGTCTGGAAGGAAGAGCTGGAGAAGAGAGGGATGGTCATAAGCAGCTCTAAAACAAAATCCATGGTGATATCACTAGAAGAAAGAAAACATCAGATTAAGTTGGGAGAACAGGTCCTGGAGCAGGTCGACCACTTTAAATATCTCGGAGCTATTATAGACCGAAAGGGAGGAATCAAAGAAGAGTTGGCCACTCGGAAAGCAGCGGCTGGGAGACTTTTTCAGGCCATAAATCGTGGATTCCTCAGCAAGAAAGAGGTTGGTAAGAAAACGAAGATGGCTGTATACCGCTCCACCTATGTCCCAGTCTTGACATATGGATGCGAGTCGTGGGCAATGACTACAACCCACAAAAGCCAGATCCAAACCTCAGAAATGAGGTATCTGAGGAAAGTGGTTGAAGTAACAAGAAGAGACATGGTCCGCAACCAGACGATCCGTCAAGGCCTAAAATCCCATCCGCTGCAGACCCAAATAGAACAGTATCAACTAAGATGGTTTGGCCATGTCTGCAGAATGGGAGAAGATCGGCTACCACGACAAGCATGGGAAACAAAGAGCCAGGGATCCAGACCTCCAGGACGACCCAGAGTCCGCTGGGAGGACAACATTAGACAATCTTTGAAGGACCGAGGACTAGAATGGAACCAGGCCAGGAAGAAGACAGCTGATAGAATGATCTGGCGCTCTCTCTTCCAAACCTCTACACCTCACGGTAGAAGGGGAACGACTAAGTAAGTAAGGATTTAGAATGTTTCACGACAGACCCCAGGTGATTGAATTACAATGCTGTCCTTATTATGGAATCCCAAGAGTAAGAGAAGCAGAGGTAGTCCAAAATACACAAGGAGAAAAGAACTGGAGACAGATGTGGACATGATGCAGACGACCTGGAAAGAAATTGAGTCGATAGCATTTTTTGGGAGGTGCGATCATCTCTGCTGTTGAGCCACTTGCAAAAAGGCTGCGCCAAAGCACTTCACATGCCCGAGCAGAGCTAGTGTGTAGCGCTGTCCTATCGCGGTGAAGTTACCGGGTTTTCTTCTTCTTCGTACACTCTCAGACGTCCACTTGAATGTTTTCAAAGAAAGCAGTAGTCAGCTTGAGGCTATTTGAATCTCCGTAGAGCTTTTCCACAAATGGTACTGGTGTTGGCCATATGCGCTTTCTCTGTTCCGATTGAAATCTGGTAACACCTAGCTGTACGTGGGTACATGACTTTGCTCTTGAGTAAGGGAAGACGAAGGCAACGAGGAAGGGCACAAGTCACTTAACATGATCACGCTGGACCTAGTATTGTGGAGTCTCTAATACTTCACTCACCTTCGGCAGTATCTCATGTGGGAGTACCTTTAGTTACTTTAATTTTAATGACAGACTAGCTTCAAGAGCACCTATAGTAGGGTCATTGAATATGGACAAGGGAGAGATACTGAGGACATTTAATGATCGCCTGTTAGAGAATGGCACTGCAATCGATGAATCATCAAGGCTAAGAGTTTGGCATTAGGCGTAAGACTGGCAGGGATGAACGTATGAGAGGACGCATCCGGCGTATATACAACCAGCGCGCAACAGGAACAATTAGCATGTATGCCCTTCGACGTTCGCTGAGGGAGACTGAGCACCTATGGGTTTGCCCGGATTGCAATGATGTCGATTCTGATGAACAATAACAATAACTTATAGTGGTTGTTTATGCAGCAGTGTGCTTTAGCCAGTGAGGTTGCCAGCCTTATACACAACTTGCCATTAGTTGCCACATACGACATGCACGAGAGAATAGTGGTTCTATTCTGTCTTCAACTCTACACAGTTGTCAAGTAAATTATACGGGACGAGAATACAAGTCGTTAGCTGCAGTCTGACATCTCTTATGCAGGTCAGAGTGGAAGAAAAGGTTATGTGGATTTGAAATTGGCTACAGGGGCGAGGGGATAACACTGTTAGATGCGGAAAGATGTGCGCGAGAAACAAATAGACCAGGCACATAGTGTGAACGGCACGACTGAACGTGTGTATTGAGAACCAGAATAAGGTTGGTTGGGATATAGTGTTATATAGAACCAATCCTGACATATGGGAAGGCACTCTAATAGAGGCCACAGAGAAGAATTTTAAAAATACCATAGACAACCAAAAAGAGTAATGAGGATGTCATGAAAGAGGCCAATGCACAAAGGAAACTTATTTCACAAGTTAGAAAGAAGCAATCCACTTTTTTGGGGCATGTTACGAGAAGAGGAAAGCTGGAATATATCGTAACAACAGGTAAGGTTGAAGGAAAAAGAGATAAGGGAAGACAAAGAGAGTAAATACGGGACAGTTTGACATCGTGGCATGGAAAGTCAACAACAGAATTAATAAATTGTACACGAGACATGACGTTGTGGAGAGACATGACCTCCTACGCCACTAGGCAAGTTACTTGAAGAAGAAGATATAGTGTGCTAATAAAGGGGAATATTTAGAAAAAGGTGGGTTTGGAAATATGGTGACACCGAAGATCTGTATTGAGAAACAGAGACAAAGTTGGTTTGGATGTACGTTATTACTAAAGGTTTATTTAGGATATACGGTACCAGTGAAGCTGAATATTGAGAACTAGAAAATAAGATGGGTTTGGATATGGTGTGCCAATGAAAGGTAATTGTTAAGTCATATTTTTGTATTTGGGAGTTAAGTGTTAAAGATTTGTATGTATAGGTCGGATTTTTGTACACACGCTAGTTAGCACGCTTTTAGTGATGAGATGATTTTTTAGTTGGGGGCTTTGTGCTCTGTAATTTTTGAACATAGCTCAAGCTGAGTCTGTGTCAGTCTTTCTTAAGAAAAATAATAAAAAGAAATTGCTCGAATGTTCTTAGTGTTAGTTTGGGGAAGAGACGGAGTCTCACGTGGTTGGTCCGCGCAATGTGTAATTTTACTGAGTTGGACTGAGATACGAAAATCTCGGGGGGAGTTGTTTGCTGGCAGGGCTTCGGGGTGGTCGTCCAATCTCGCTAGTGTGTTCCAGCGTATTTGTGTGTTTTGATGAAGGGAATTTGATAATTGAAGAGGATTTGTTCTGAAGTAAAGATAAAGAGATTATTGTTGGGAATGTTCTTTCTTCCAGGAATTTATGGATTGTTTTTCAAGAGATATTACCCAAATGCCAGGGAGTACGCCGGCATTATATATATATTGTAAGAATTCTGATGGATTTGTTATAGAGGCCATGGATTGTATCGGCCGTTATTTTGATTCATGTTTCCTATGATGGATTTTTTCCTTGTTATTAGAAGATATAGTGTGCCGCTGTGTAAGCGACCAGTCGGAGTTTTTTTTAAACGTTTGAGATTCTAGAGGCCATGGATTATACCGGCCACCATCATCATCATTTATAAAGATATTGATGTAAACCTTTATGAAACGTGAGCTGCTATGTTCGGCAGCCTATGTACTTTGGATTTTGTTACCTGTAACTAAGTTTTCATGGACTTACTTATCTGATGCGTCATGTTTATGCTGTGAACTGTGTTTCCATGATGTCTACGTGACTGTGGCGTTAATAAACTGTGTAGAACGTTATACTAGTTCCTACATTTCCTGATCTTACGTTACAGTGGTGTGTGATCGAAGTGTGTATAGGTATGCCAGAACCTTCTTACGACATTCGCACTTACAGCTATACATATTTACACACCTGTCGGCCATCCGTAAGCCCGACCACAAGCTGATTGCCTTCATCAGCCGTAATATTAACATTGTCTTCCTACACCACTTACGTATCCATAACAGTAATATTTAGAACCGGAGAAAAAAGTAGGTTTGGATATACCGTTCCAATGAAGGTGTGTAGTGAGAAACCGGGAAAAAGGTGGTTTGGTTATACAGTACCATTGAAGATGTGTAATGAGAAACAGAAAAAACAATGTGGTTTGGATATAGTGTGTCGCTGAATGGGACTATTCATAAAAAAAGGAAAAAGGTGCTTTGGATACGTTATACTGAAAAGAATAAGATGGTTTGGTTATACGGTACCTGTGAAGATCTGTATTGAGAAACTGGGAATACAGTTGCACTCTGCTGCACTTGTGTGTGTGTGTGTGCATGTGTGTGCTCATACTGTCACTCACTCACATATACATTCTCTACTCTTTTGTTAATACAGTCAAGCATACACTCACTCACATTTTCACACTATTTTGCTCATACTATCACTATCATACACACAAGCACAATCCCTCGCTTTCGGTCATATTCTCAAACTCACTCATACCCACACCCACTCAGACAAACTATCTCCCCAACTCTGTCGCTAACATTATCACATTCTTTTTCTTTTATCTACGCTCTGTAGCGATCTTTCTCTCATTTTCTTAAACTGCCTTTTCTCACTCATTCACTATCTCCCGCTCTTTCGATCATATTCTCAAACTCTCTCACACTCATTCACCCTCTCCCACTCTCCAGCTCATATTCACAAACTCGTTCACACTTATTCACCCTCCCCCGTTCTGTAGCTCATATTTACAAACTCTCTCACACTCATTCACCCTCGCCCACTCTGTAGCTCATATTCACAAACTCTCTCACACTCATGCACCCTCCCCCACTCTGTAGCTCATATTCACACTCTCTCACACTCATTCACTCTCCTTCTATTGCTCATATTCTCAAGCTGTCTTTCTCACGCACTCTCTTTCTCGCCCCCTCTCTTTAGCTTATACTTTCACGATGTCTCGCTCATATGCACTCCCAATTTTTCTTCCTCTGTCATACTTACGTTGTAATGTACTGCCTCCCGTTATTTCTATGTCTCATATTCACTCACACACACATTCCATCTCTCAGTCTTTATCTTGCGGTGCTTGTCTCTCATTCTATTGTTTATACTCTTATTGTTTTTTTTTCCTGTTTTAATCGATGTGTATCATACTGTCTCACACACTCTATCAATCTCTGTCACGCAGTCACTCTGTCTCCCAGTCACTCTCTGTGGTTCCGTCCCCCCCCCCCCCCCCCCCCCCCCCCCCCCCCCCCCCCCCCCCAAAAAAAAAGTGATCTTGTCATACCAGGGCTCGGGAGTCGGAGTCGTGTAGTCGATCGTTTTTTTTTAGTGAAGTCGGAGCCGGTAAAAAATGCCCGGACTCCGACTACGAATTTTATGTCATATGACTAGTCGGAACGTTTTTTGACCGACTCCACAGCCCTGTGTTATACAATTTTCATCCTTCTTGTGGCGGGTTGCCTCCCCTGTTCTGCAGTAGTGGTCCAATAATGGCCAAACTCGAGTAAAAGAAATGAGTTTTTACAAAGGCAGCTACCTCTGCTCAAGATTACTCTTGGCAGAGATTTAAATAGAAGGTTGTTGCTTTTATTTCAGGGAGTCTCACGGGGATTTGTAGATTGACAAGTACGTTCCTATCGATGCCGGAGTAGCTTCTCAGGTTGCCTCTTCAGGTGTCCTCAAAACCTGTCTGTTATAGTTGTCGAGCGTCGACTGTTGGAAATTGGGACCCAAAACTGAGAGAAAACAAATGCCTATCTTGAATATTGTGCCTCTGATGTACGCATCAGGTGACCTCCGCTTCCCTCCACCTTTCATCTTCCTCAGAATTTTACCCGATGACCCTGAACATTAAATCTCAACCCATTGGGTCGTATGAAAGTGTTTTAGCAGAGCGTAAGAATGCTAATTAATTCTCTCTGTCTCTCTCTCTCTCTCTTTCTCTCGATATATATATATATATATATATATATATATATATATATATATATATATATATATATATATACACACACACACACACACAGAGGCATACCTCGACTTTCGTCGCTTCGAGTTTCGTCGCTTCGCTCTTTCATCGGTTTTCAATTATAACCACGTTTCCAAATTTCATCGCTCGCTTCGCTCTTTCGTAGCATTTCCTCACAACCGCGCGTCATCTTGTTTCTGTCCTCGTTCAGTCTTTGAAAAGAAATTGTTCGGTGTGCACTGTTTTTTTTTTTTGTTTTTTTTTGTCCATTGAATCTCTTATATTTGTGATTAAACATATTAATACTACTTATTTTTGTGATTAAAATAATCAAATTATTCATACTATACTACTGGACAAAAGTTAAGGGCCACCAAGAAAAACTCCACTATGGACCAATTAAATGCAACCAGGTGTAAACAATTTATTACAAAATAAAGTTGATTCATCCGTGGAAAAGATCAGTCAAGTGGTTTTTAATAATGTGTGACTTACTAACAAAAAGAAATTCAACTAACTTTTTCACCTTTTGAACTAGTGGGGCGTGTTGCAAAAACCGCGAGTTTTTGCAGCAACAATGGCAAATTTCACGTGCGGGTTAAAGTGACCCAGTTTTGGGACATTTAAAAAAAAAATTAACCTAGTGCACACAGAAATGCATTTCTGCAACCCAATCACAATTTTAGTTTAGTTTAATTTGTAATTTCAAACCAACTGCAAGGCAGGGAGTCCCATTTTTAGTAAATGTTACCCCCACCCCTCATTCTGAACATTCTACATGACCATATAAGGTATTGCATTACTTATTATATGACATGCCGGAAATCATTTGATCAAAATCCTTGTCCTAAGTATTATATCTGATAAATCTTCTCTAATATTGTTATAATCCAGACAACTTTAAGGTTTTGCCGTTTTTTGCTCGTCGCTCCCACGTTATATCTTAACTGACCATCTGCTTATTACAACAAATATCTTGCTTAATGTTGTTAAGAGACCTGCCGGAAATAATTACGTGATAAGTCTGGTGTCCAGATTGTTAAATCACGATAAAGCTAAGGAGGAGCGATTTGTGTGATCATGTCATCCAACTTATACATATGTCATCTTGCGCTACCCTCGACAACATGTCTTGTTTGTTGCCTTTGCCAGCTGGGCTGAAGCAGAATACTCACTTATCTATCTGTAGCCCGTCTGTGAAAACAATAAAGCGGCAGACCAAATGTTGACTTAGTCTTATTGTTCCAGCTGGTTACTAAGTATTGATCATAATCAACAGATACGTAAAATGTCATGCTCTCAAACCTAAACGTGTGGGAGTGACGATGACCGACCGAGGATAAGGTAATATCGCTAGATGAAGGCGTAAGCAAATGAATATGACCGGGTGGAAGAAAAAAAAAATGATGATCGAATGGATACTGCCCGAGAGGAGTGAAGAAAGAAAGGTTAAACGAACGATGACTAATTTTGTCACACTAATATATGCACAATCTTCCACTTCACCGTTTACTTGTAAAACTGATTTCATACCATATTATTTTTTAATTTATATATTTATCTTTATGCTTATCATGTTTGCTGTTCTTCATGTTTGAGATTGATACTCTTGACATTTGAGTTGAAGATTCGTAATTGTATGCTGGGCTTGATTCCTTTTGATGTCTGTATACTTCCAAGTGCATTTAGTTTTCTTATTTTGATTCTGTTCTGTCCGTCCGCCATTCTCAGTATTGCTGACGTGTATGATTCTACATTTTGTTAGGCATGTGTCTATCGTTAGTCGTACATGTCGTAGAGTACAGCATTTCTGTTATAAAAGGTCAAGGTCGTCTCACAGCAGATACTGTCGTAGGGGAGTGAAGTGTATAGGTCCAGCATCGAGAGGTGGGGTAACCTGTTCGCTGTCTTTTCCTTCTCTAACTGAAGAGCAAAGTCAGGTACCCATTTACCGCTGGCTGGACTGGAGCGTGTCGGTCCCGTGATTCGAACCCTGCACTTTTGCCGCGAGAGGCCAGCGCTCTTCAGGGTCTTTTATGTTTGGCCATGCGCCCTAATGTAACCGACTAGGTTGAACGGGACGCGCCTCGCCAATACGAGGCAAAACTTTATTTAAAGAAAAAAATAAAAAAAACCAGCGCTCTAACCACTCTGTTAATCGGATGTCACGTCTTACCAGGTGAAAAGACACGAAAAAAACCTATGTTATGCCCATAAGGCGTTCGTCAGGGGACAGACAAACACAAAACGGAAAGAAAGTGAGAATTAAGTGGAAAACATAAAAATAAGAGCAAACGCCCCGTGATATATGTCACATGTTAGAATCAAAATCGTATCTGCCGCTGAACCGAAAAACAAGCAGTAGATAGAAAATTCAAAGCACAAATAAATTTAAAAGAAAAAGACTTAAAAACTGAGTGAAGAAAAATTAATATTAAAAAAAAAATAAATAAATATTGGGAGAAATCCTTCCGGTTCATACAGTGTATATAGAGATTTCCGACTTACGACAGATTTGTCGGAATGGAATCCCATCGTAAGTCGAGCACTATTTTTATAATGCTGCATCCGTTCACACATTAGTATTTACAGTACATATTACAATGAATGGATACTGTATTAAATATGTCAGAAAGGCAAGGGAGAATATTAGATGGGCCTGTGTGTCCAATTCTCAGCCCTTTGAAAATTTCGGTCGTTCGTGCGTTCGTTCGTTCTCTCAGTCTGTCTGTCTCTGTCTCTGTCTCTGTCTCTGTCTCTGTCTCTGTCTCTCTCTCTCTCTCTCTCTCTCTCTCTCTCTCTTTTTCTCTCACATCTGATTATGTTTCAAATCATTGCCTCTTATACTGTGTGGAGGGTTTGGATTGTGTTTGTTTTGTTTTGGTTTTTTAAAAATTCTTTTCTCTTTTTTTGTTTCACTACTTTCTTATTTTTTTAAACATACTTAATGTTGACAATGATCGGATACTAAAAATGTATGTTGTTATGTAACCTTTATAATGCTGCATGCCTTAAAATTTACGCTTAAAGTAACATGTGGGAATCAACGGATACAATATGCAAGATGAGAGAGAGAGAGAGAGAGAGAGAGGGAGAGAGAGAGAGAGAGAGAGAGAGAGAGTGAGAGAAACGACATGCAGAATGTTAGATGAGCCTGCGCGCCCAATTCTTAACCCTTGAAAAATAAGGTTTGTTCGTTCGTTCTCTCTCTCTGTCTCTCTGTCTATCTCTCTTTCGCTCTCTCTCTCTTGCTCTATATTTTTCTCTCTCGCTCTCTCTCTCTCTCGTAGTCCTGCAATTAGAGTGAGCACATCCGTGGTATCCTCAAGGTTGTCTCCGACTACCTCATCTTTTGTGAATACACTTATATTTTTAGACGGTAACAGCGTTCGCTTGACAGAGTGGTTAGAGCGGCTGGTCTGTCGTGGCAAAGGTGCCAGGTTCGTTTCACGGTACCACCACGCTCCATAATTGTGGGAAGGAAAGGCAGCGAGGAAGGGAACTGGTTACCCCCCCCCCCCCCCCCCCCCCCCCCCCCCCCCCCCCCGCCACCCCCCCACCTAGTGTGGTGAAGTCTCTAACATTTATCTTCCCTCAAGCAGTATCTGCTATGGGGCTACCTTTACCTTTAAGATTTGGCTATGCCGCTGCCCAGGTAGGTGCACGACTCCATATCCTGCAGAGCCGTGGTGGCGCAGTGGTTAGTGCACTGGCTTCCCAGCTGGGCGGTCCGCGGTTCGATTCCCACTTCAGGTGGGATTTTTTTTTTAGACCACAAACGGCTCCGCGGTCGACCCAGCCTCATAAAATGTGGTACCAGAGTAACTCTGGGAAATGTTAAAGGCGGCCGGTGTGATTCTGACCACATCACCTCTAGGAAACGCAGGAAACAGATCGTCTGGCACAGAGAGAAGTTACGTTTATACTGTAAAGGTAGTAGTAGTAATAGTAGTAGTAGTAGTAGCAGTAGCAGCAGCAGCAGTCCCTTCAGTCATAACAGACGATGGGAATGCGCCCCTGAGGTGACAGCTCTCAGCTACTTTTTCACAGTGTTCCTGTCGTCTTATTCTTGTCTCTTTTGCTTGTTGTCAGAGCTACTTTTTCACAGTGTTCCTGTCGTCGTATTCTTGTATCTTTTGCTTGTTGTCAGAGCTACTTTTTCCACAGTGTTCCTGTCGTCTTATTCTTGTTTTTTTTGCTTGTTGTCAGAGCTACTTTTTCACAGTGTTCCTGTCGTCTTATTCTTGTCTCTTTTGCTTGTTGTCAGAGCTACTTTTTCACAGTGTACCAGTCGTCGTATTCCTGTATCTTTTGCTTGTTGTCAGAGCTACTTTTTCCACAGTTTTCCTGTCGTCTTATTCTTGTATCTTTTGCTTGTTGTCAGAGCTACTTTTTCCACAGTGTTCCTGTCGTCTTATTCTTGTCTCTTTTGCTTGTTGTCAGAGCTACTTTTTCACAGTGTTCCTGTCGTCTTATTCTTGTCTCTTTTGCTTGTTGTCAGAGCTACTTTTTCACAGTGTTCCTGTCGTCGTATTCTTGTATCTTTTGCTTGTTGTCAGAGCTACTTTTTCCACAGTGTTCCTGTCGTCTTATTCTTGTCTCTTTTGCTTGTTGTCAGAGCTACTTTTTCCACAGTGTTCCTGTCGTCTTATTCTTGTCTCTTTTGCTTGTTGTCAGAGCTACTTTTTCCACAGTGTTCCTGTCGTCTTATTCTTGTCTCTTTTGCTTGTTGTCAGAGCTACTTTTTCCACAGTGTTCCTGTCGTCGTATTCGTTTCTCTTTTGCTTGTTGTCAGAGCTACTTTTCGCCCAATCTGAGGTGGCGCCGTAGGGGAAGCATCGTTTCTTGGTGCGTGTTACGCTTCCATGTGTACACAGCTTTACGTTCACTACTGAAGGCATCGCTGTGTGCAAAGGGAGCAGCACTAAAACGCGACACTATTACCCCCCCCCCCCCCCCCCCCGAAAAAACTGAAACGTTTTTCAAGAAGGACGACCAACCAAGCACCATTCTAGAACGTGTGCAGTCAGAGTCATGTCCAAGCTTGGTATATGAATTATTAGAAATGTCGTCAAAAGTTGTCCAAGAGAAACAATTATTAGTATCTAATGAAAAGTAACACGGTAACAGTGCGATCGGCAGCTTCATCTCCCAGGCTGCTGGATTTATGGCCAGTGATTTCAAGTCTCTCTTCCCACACATCTTTGAACCTCAAGCTGCTGTCGCCCAACTGTTCTTTTATTTATACTGCACTTATTCCAAATACTGTGAAACCGGACAGACACAATTTTATCAAGACAGATCTTCAGACACCTCAGTGTTTGTGAAGTAGATTTTGACAGCACCTAGTTTGCATACCTGTGCAGCAAGTTGTATGGGCCATTTATTTTCTGTTGTTAAGATGCATTTGGCAGTAACAATAAGACTGGATTCGTAAAACTTGTCTTTTCCATACACATATTTTGAAATCAAGAAACTTCGTAAACAGCTGTATAGTTTGTACGCGAAATAGCATAGTTCGTGAATTTGAAGTACGCAATTGTGGCATAAATCGTGAAGGTAATGCACAAACTTAGCAATTTGTATAGTTAAACTTGAGGATACAACACTACGCCAAGTACAGCTACCACCAGAGGCGGTTTATCTCGTTATAGATTTTTCAACAAGCATTCCAAAAATATCACACATACGTTTTGAGGCTCAGAGCTAAAGTTACCACATGAACAGCCAAGAAGGTTTGGTTAAGCCATGCTGTTTTGCTTACCGTGAGCGCTCGTTTCCCAATCTCTGACTATTATCTCCTGCCATTTCTATTTGTAGAACGTACGGACGTAAAGTTTAAAAAAATGTAGATACGGTTTAGTTGTGTATGTTTAGCCGAGAGAGAGACACAGAGAATGAGAGTTAGAGAGTCATAGATTGGGTCCGGGGGGTGGCGGAGATAGAAATACCGCAGGGTGCGAATGTAAAAGCTTTGGAAAGGAAAGTACTGTAATCTGTGCAGGAGGCAGGTGTGAAATGGTGACGATTATATGTGGTAGAACTGTGCAACATCTTTCAGGAGTACACCTATTCCATTTTATTTTTAAATTTTAGTGAAGACAGTGCCCCCGTGTTGTTACCTCGGGGGGTATCTGATGAGACAAAGAAATAATATTTTTACTGCTGACTCGGATATGTCGCACAAGGAGACTAAGATGAGGTTGGATGGGTGTGAAAAAAAATCGAAAAAAGGTGATTCGTCTTACGAGGACAAAAGACAAAGAAAATAGCCAACGTTACGACCACAAGGCCTTCGTCAGGGAAAGGAAAGAAAGTGAAGGTTAGATAGGACACATAAGAACCTAAAAAAATATGAAATATATACAAATTAAACCTAGGTACTTCCCTGAAGGAATCGAGGTCCTACCAATATTGCTTCCCGCGAACGGACTGGCGTGCCCGGAAAAGGAAATGACTGTCATCACCGGATGTATACAAACATACTACGAAACTGAACAATAAACTACCCAAACGATTAGTGGGGACTGGAAATAGAAGAGGACAGAATGAGTTGGAGATAAATAAATATGAAATAAAAAATCAAGACATATTAAAAACAGTGTACTATATATTCATACATATTATTAGAAGGCGGCAGAAAATAGAAAAATAGGATAAGAGTGGAAAGAGTCAAAATGGAACAAGAGGAAAGGGGAAGGGGGGAAGGGTGACCTCAGACAAAGATGTGCAGAGTGTTGAGACCGACCGGTTTTAGACACCCCATGCGGTGGATAAGACGGTTCTCAAACTGTTCTCGGCTAGCAGTGTCAGAGGAGCAGGATCTAATCGCCGTGACCTGGATGTCGATGGGACCATGATGGTCAGGACCATTAAAGTGTATGGCAACTGGTGTGGATTTTTGCTGAGAGATGTCATTCAAGTGCTGGCTGAATCTGTCCCCAAGTCGTTAGCCTGTTTGGCCAATATAGGTTATGCCTAAAATGAGGTTGTGCATTTGGCTGACAGCTTCACCATCTAAGACGAATTGCTACAGAATCCGCCTCTGTAAGAGTGTAGGAATACGTGGTGCAGGCTCCGAGGGAGCAGTATTACTATTCTTTCTTATGTCTCTTCAGAGACCCCCCGGGCGCCACACGGGGCAAATTACATTACAGCTAGGCAGAACTAACACAAGCATACAATTTCACATAGACATGCAGACCAGGGTTGTGATGTCGGCCCCCAAAAATTGTACGACTACGGCTCCTGAAATATTAGAAGACCGGACTCCGCATTAAATTCGGAGTCCGGACATATTATTTTTTACTGACTCTGACTTCACTAAAAACGACCGACTCCACGACTCCGATTCCCGACTAAGACTCCACAGCCGTGGCGCAAACAAAGAAAAGACCAGGAATAAACGCAAATAAAACACGTAGGCTAAATCTTAAAAAAAGTCGCTCAGCAAAGTTAAACCATTTTTGTTTTTCTAATCGCCTTCTTCTTTGATCCATAGCCGTCGACCGTCAAAGCAGTCAGTGGCCATCACGCCTGGTGACGTCTTGCAGGGCAGCAACATATTGATTCCACTTTGTTCGGTCGGCGGCCATCCTTCGTACAGTGCCCTAACTCTGGTTCATTCTTTGCATCTCGGCTTCCACAGTTCTTCGCTAGGTTGTTTTTGGTCGGCCTCTCTTTCGCTTTCCTTCGGGGGTCCATAGCATAGCTGTTTCTACTACTCTATTTAACTTCTACTCTCGTTCCTCATAATCCTCTCCTTCAAATACTCCTCTTCCCTGGCTTTTCTTCCCTGTCTTCTTCTCCTGTTCTTTATTTTCCTTCTCCTCTTCTTTATTTTCCTTCTCCTCTTCTTTATTTTCCTTCTCCTCTTCTTTATTTTCCTTCTCCTCTTCTTTATTTTCCTTCTCCTCTTCTTTATTTTCCTTCTCCTCTTCTTTATTTTCCTTCTCCTCTTCTTTATTTTCCTTCTCCTCTTCTTTATTTTCCTTCTCCTCTTCTTTATTTTCCTTCTCCTCTTCTTTATTTTATTCTTATTTGTCTTCTATGAGCGTCCGATTGGTTACACGGTTAGAGCGCTTTCCTTTCGCGACAAAGTTACCGGGTTTGGGGTCCAAGCCCGGAAGAATCACAGTCCAGTTTAACTTGCTGTAAAGTGGACACCCGACTCGGCTCTTGCGTCAAGGAAGACAAAGGCAGCGATGAAGGTATCTGTTCACACTACCTCGTAAAATAGCTGGACCTATTATGGTGAGGTAATGTAACACTACACTCCCCTATGTTTGTGTCTACGATAGGTGAAAGGTCAAGGATCACGTTACACGCCCATTGAGGCATATTGGGAATATGGTGTTAGGCCCATATTTTCTTGACCATCGGCACACTAGGGGTGATGTGGTCAACATCACGCCGGCCGCCTTAACCTTCCCTGAGTTGCTCTAGTACCCAATTGGGGCTGGGTCGACCCAGGAGCTGTTTGCGGCCTAAAAAATTCCTACCTCATCTGGGGATCGAACCATAGACCACTGAGCTAGGAAGCCAGTGCACTAACCACTATGCTACCGCGGCTCCCGTTTCTTCGATAGGGCTAATTGTTTTTGTTTTTTTCTACCTTTCCTTTTTTTTCCATGGATTTCTTTTATCTTCTTCTCTAATTTGTAGGCTCTTCATTTACTACTTTTCCTCTTCCTCTTGTTCTCTTTCTATCTCCTCTTTATCCTGGTATTCTTGTCTTCATTCTGTACCTGTCTTCCTCATGCACCTCCTCTCATCTCTTCTCTTCCACCCCGTGTTTCTTCAATATCTTTTATTCTCACTTTCTTCATCTTTTGCTATACTCAGAGGCTTGAAGTCTCCGTTTATTCAAGCTCTTTATTGCTTCATTGAAAGGAAGTCGCATGGCAGATACTGACCTAGGGAAGTGAAGTGTTAGAGACTTCACTATACTGGATGCAGCATCGAGAGGTGGGATGTCTAGTTCACTTCATCGCTGCCTTTTGTGTGGGGAAGCGTGCGAGAGAAACATCAGGAGGAGGAATAGACAGAGGGAGCGGGAAGTAATACGCAGAGAAATAGAGCTGCTGAAAATGAAATAAAAATTTAAAAAAGATATACACACAGGAAGGGTAAGATATTACGCACAAGCCCGGAAATTGTGTGCCGGAAGCAAATACTTTTAGAATAATTTAAGTGTACCGGTAATCAGTATTTACGAGCTATTCTGTTATTGATTAAAATGAACTATTTTTATATATGTAGTTTTCGGTCTCTTGATTGGATGGATGATTGAGTGATGATAGAGTCACATGATCTTACTCGCGAGAAAACAAACGTGACGTTAATTTTGATGAAAAGCAGTTTAAGCAAGTTAAAGATAGATTTTACTAAAGGTCGGACCTTGTGATTACATTTTCAGTCGTAGACAATGGTTAGGGAACTGTGTGAGTGTAAATTATAATGACATGTTTCTATTCGATAAGATCAGTGGTATTCGGGTTATGACAAGTTTCTATATTTACTGAATCTATAACGCGTGTTTTTATACATACATCACATTTTCCCCCCAGCTAGCACCATTATCATTATATCTCATATAAGTCCAGTCTTTTATATTAGGACATTAATATAACCGACGGACCTTGTGTTTAGGTTGAAAGAGACGCGCCTTGCCGAAACAAAGCAGAACTCATATTTAAATATATACGATTATATCTCAGCTTGTGCCATCTTAAGAAAGCGTCACTGTACCGCGTAGTCTTTTTCGTCGCCTTGTGAAATCTGGCCTTTTCCGAGCAATTTTCTCCTCTTATTTTAGACATTCTTCTTTCTCTCTGGACTTCTCCTCCTTCTCTGGTCTGGTAATCATCCAGTTTATCCAGGATTTATCCAGGCCTTTTATGTTCTTTCAGATAAAAAATACTGGTTGACTTTTGTTTGACTTAGTTTAGAGTTACCGCGGTAGAATTAGCTGTTTCACTGTGCCAAAATGGCAATCAGTTAAGGATCATCACATGACGAAAGCATTAGGGAACGTTGCACTTCAGATAATATCAAACTCCATAATTCTCGCCGTTTGTACGTCGGTCACATCTAAGGGATGCAACTATGGTTGAAAGTTAGACGTTAATTGGATTGTTTCCGTTATATGTACTCTCCCGAAAATAGTAACACTCAACGAAGAAAAGTCGGCGTAGAACCCAGTTTCATTCCGGAAACGGATTTAACTCATCATTTTGTTAAAAATAACCTTAAAATGTAAGTTTGTGATTGTTTCTTCAAGACAACATTTTAATTTAAAATATTGCAGACTTATTATTATGGATCAAAATGATAAGATGGCTGCAAAATGAGCTGCTGATGCTATGAGGAAGAGACGATCGCGTCAATCACAACGAGCAAGCGAGACTATAGAAGAAACAGCAATACGACGACAACATAAAGCGGCACAAAGACAGGCGCAGCGTCAGTCACAACAAGCAAATCAGTCTGCAGAAGAGCATGAACATTCTTTGAAACAGATTGATAAGGGTGGATTTAACTGGAATGATAAGCCAAAGGGTCTGACCACCAAAAGTGGATTTAGGCTGACGACAAATCACCACCCCTATCGACACCTGGTATAAAAGTGCAAGATGTAGGTGTCTTCTCTGGTTTATAGTGTTGCTGTGTATGTTGCAGTAGAATAGTTCACAGGGTACAACACAGGCAACATGATGTGTAGAGTCATGAAAATGGTAACTTCGCTTTATGTTTTATACCATTTATTGCACGCCACAAAACAGTCATGATATTTTGTCATCACCAACATAGTTGTAGTGAAATTGACAGAGATACAACGGTAAAATTCCTCCCAAGGATAACATTTAAGGATAAAAACATAATGCGTAGGCTGCTGATGTACATGATCGCCTAGACCGCGGGTCATCACCCTCCATAAATTGACTTGCTAGACCGGAGGGGAACGGAGGATCAAAATGGAAAAAAAAAATATGACTGGAAAGGCTAAAGAGACGCAATTGGGGGGGGGGGGGGGGGGGGGAAATGGTGAAATGGATGAAAGTAAAAAAATTCAAGTCCCCCAAATTGACACGAGGTACGGAATTGGACGTTTTGCGATACCAAGCGCTTGATTTGAATTTGAGCGGAAGAACGCAGATGTCTGAATTTCAAAAAATTAAAAAGTAAATTTTTCTTAATATTAATGTTAGGAATATAAAAATTAGCTGGCCAGATGGCCTATTCTGAGCAGTGAACGAATATGGTCTTAATTTTACAGACGGATAGATAATATTGAAAATAATGACAAAAGACAGTGTAGTTTACATCAGCCACAGACTGCATTGAATCTAACATATCGTTATTTGCACACAAAAACACGACCTTGGACCCAGATGTTCAAATTTACTTGGCATAGAAGTGAAGGGACATTGGTGGTAGCTGTGTCTAAATATAACTTTTTACAACAAAAATTTGAAGGGGAGAGAACGGTTGGGTCAAAAATCGAGCACAATTTTGTAGAAACACAAGTAGAGACGGACAGACTAACAGATAACCATCCATACGTGACTGAAGCTTGACTGAAATGACTTTAGTGAGGAAATTTGAAATTAAAAAAAAACCTCGGCAGTGATTGGCCACAGACAATCATATCATTAGCGCTCAGAGCGCATTTGGGGTCATTCTTCAATAATTGTTCAGTGTTAGACACAGATTTTAAAGTGTGGTGTTTTCCCATATGAAAGACAGTGAGTTAAATTTAGGGACGCCATCCTATAGCCAGCAGCTCAGCTGAGTTTTGCTAGCACTTCTGTGTTTTTTATTCATAATCTGGTAAGATTGAAATTATTTCTTTATATATTTTGAATATTGTTTCATGTTCGAGTGATTTGATACTGCCATATCATAATCTAGCCTTACAAACAAGTAGGGATTTTGCTCTAGACCCCCCGCCCAAGTCAGGGTCTAGGGACTAACAATGTACCTAAACACCAGCAAGGATTATGCAAGACAGATCAAGAGTTGAGAATAAGGAAACATATTACCTATCCTCTTTTAGGGTAGAAAACTAATAATTATTTTTCAGAATCTATAGTCTGGGAGGATCTATCGGATGTAAACCCACCATGGTAACTGTGCTGTTTGGTCAGAGAGATCTGACCTGTCTGTATAATGTGGTTGTTGTGTCAGTGTGGTGTCCAGACGTGGGTAGAGAATAGATTTTGACACATGGCCCATACTTTGATTGCAGAGCTGCGAGTTTCTGTCATCAACGAAGAAGTATCTATTCGGGTGGTGATTTACACAAGTGTATCTGTGCAGTCCTTGTGACAGAGACCACCATTATTGCCCGCCAGCACGGAGAGGTGGGACCACCTGATTTCAGCACCAGAGCTACAAATACCAGATGAGTGAGCCTCTGGTCTGCTGGATATTCACCAACCCCATTTAGTTGCAGATACCCCATAAAAAATTCCCACCATTTTCTGGACACTATGTAGTCAATATAGACAGGTGTGATGAGACCACCCCAACAGCACAGACAATAAATATCCTCCCTAGTAGCTGACTACCAGAACATTTTAATAAAACTAACTATTCTAGTACTTAAATATGTACACTTTTGCATTTATTATGTAACATTCCATGCATAATTTTCATAAATTTTAAATCCTTCTTTTAAAACAAGTTCTGGTCAAAATAAAACTTGATCCAGAACAAATAAATGTAATATAATTATATCAAAAACTTTACACACGTGAGTTAGTTCAGTGTATTTTAACACTTGTTAATCTTATTAGTCTTGTTAAATATCTATGGGTATATTTATAACTATCACACCACAGTACACATCATTACCCTAGACACTTTACGTAGCTACATTCAATAAAAAAAAAAAAAATTAAGTGTGAGGTCGTAGTGGTAGCAAGAAAGGCCTTCTGACAATTCTCAATTACATTTTATCTCAGGAGCCTTCACAGCTGGCCTCATACAATTTACATGTAGTACCATCATCATCATACAATACCATCAATACCACTACATATATTGGGGTCTTGTCCAGGGATAATTAGCCCAACAGTAATATTAAGATCTCCTGGTGGGAGAAATAAAAGTAGGGAAATAAATTGTAAAATTTCCTTTAAAATTAAAAGTGTCCCTGCAGATAAAAGTTGGTGAATCTTCACAGCCAGTAATAATTAATTAGTTAACTGGTTAGTTAGAATTAGTTAGACTATAGTAATTAGAAGTACTTAGTGTATTTACTGGTTAGAGATTTAGCTTATATATTATTATATTGTCTAAAAAGTATGGCTGAGCTAGCAAAGTTTAGATCAGCTGCTGTGCTCACTGCGAAGGAGATGGGGATGGATGGTCAAATTTTAATTCAATACGTAACGACTGAATGTGATAAATATATTGAACGGGAAGAAGGAGATTAGAAAAAGAGGCTGAAAGAAAATTAGAGGCTGACAGGTTAGCTGAAGAAAAGAGATTACAAATTGAGGCTGATAGAGAAATTAAGAGGCTGCAGATTGAGGCAGAAGAAAAACGACAGCAAAGGGAGGCAGACGAAAAAAGGTTGACTGCCGAAAGGGAGGCAGAAGATAAAAAGGCCGAAAGGGAGCAGAAGATAGAAGGTTGCAGAGGGAGCATGAATTACGACTAAGGGAGCTGGAATTACAAGGCCCGGCTCCTGAAAATGGTGCCAGCCCTTTTGCCTCAGATGCTACGCCCAGTATGGGAGCCTCAAACTCAGCTATGGGGTTTCATTTAGACCATTTTGTTGAGAAAGACGATGACATAGAGGGGTACCTGGGACGTTTTGAGTTATTAGCTACTACATATGGGTTAGAGAGAGAGAGGTGGAGTTTAAAGCTATCACAGGGATTGAGGGGTGCTTCTTATGAAGTATTTGCCAAAATGAACAGGGAAGACCAAGACAATTATGACATGTTAAAGCAGGCTTTGTTATTAAGGTACGAGAAGAATGGTGAATTTTATCGTAAGAGATTTAGAAATGCCAAACTGTTGTCTGGGGAGACATACCACCAATTCTCTGCCAGACTAGAAACCTATTTGGAGAAATGGACGGCTCTGGGGAAAACCCAAGATCTTAAAGAAATGATCATGATTGAGCAATTGAGAGAGTCCATGGCTCCAGACATGAGAAAATTTCTCATGGAACAAGGTGCAGAGAAGTTGGGGGAAATTTTAAATGTTGCTGAGAGGTATCAGGCAGCCCAGGCAGAGGTAAGTGGTGCTAAGAAGAAGCACATAGACAATTTTAAAGCTCCACAGCAATTTAATAAATTTGATAATAGAGAGCAGGGAAATAAAGGTAGGACAAATTTTGAGCGGCCAAGAAATGACTATCGCGACAGAAACTCACAGTTCAATGACCAAAAGTTCAATGAAAGAAAACCGTTGAACCAAGGGAAAAGATGGTGTAAATGGTGCAAGAAGGATAACCATAACACCGAATTTTGTAGAAGGAAACCTTCAAACATTGCTGCAATGAAGTCGGGGACGCAAAGATTAAAGGTTAATCCTAAGGGACAACAGGAACCTTATCACCCCCCAGTTTGTGAGGATGTTATTTGTAATGGGGTCACCATAAGGTGCCTTTATGATACAGGTTTGGATTATGATTCAGTTGTGAAGTCTAGCCTAGTGGACCCAAGTCAGTATACCACAGAAACAGTGGAAATACAAGGGGCGACTAAGGACATACCACTCATGACACTTCCCATCGCAAGGATAACGGTGAAAACTCGCTATGTGGAAGGAGAAATCAGAGCAGCAGTGATAGATGAACCAATCTACCCTCTGATATTGGGGTGTAGATACGTCTTCTTGGGGAATCCCGAGAAACCTGTGATCATGGCGACAGTGCAGACCAGGTCACAGAAGAAGGAGGAAGAAGGTGAACCTATAAACGCTCATCCAGAGGAGATGAGGAAGGCGCAGGCTGAGGATAGGACACTCAAGCTGTTTTAAAAAATTGCCCAAATGCCACACACCTCCGAGCAAGGGGGAATATTTCATGAAGAACAAACTCTTATACAGGAAGGCCGGAACTGGAACAAATGGTCACAACCAGCTGGTTCTTCCCATTGCATATAGAGAGAAAGTGATGGAACTCGGACATGCAATCCCCTTCAGTGGTCACATGGGGATCAGCGCCACAGGACAGCGTATAGCTTGTCATTACTTCTGGCCAGGGATAACGGAGGATATAAAAAGATATGTCAAATCCTGCCCAGAATGTCAAAGGGTAGCTCCAAAGCACTGGACTGCCCTGCAACTCTAGGGGAAATGCCCATAGTGGGAACACCTTTTGAGAGGGTTGCAGTGGATATTGTAGGACCTCTCACTCGGACCAAGAGGAGGAACAGTTACATCCTTACTCTGGTGGACACTTGTTCTATGTGGGGAGAGGCGGTAGCCCTGCCATCAATTGATTCAAAACATGTAGCAGAGGCACTACTTACAATATTTACCCGATTAGGATTCCCGCATCAAATCTTGACGGATAATGGTTCTCAGTTCAAGGGGAAACTAACGGAAGAAGTTTTTAAGCTATTTCAAGCCAGGCACTTTCATTGTAGTCCGTACCATCCACAAGGGAACGGCCAGGTAGAGAGGTTCAATGGGACTCTCATTTCTATCCTGAGAAAGCTGGCACACGAAAAACCGGATCTGTGGGATCAATTCCTGCCCGCCGCATTGTTTGCGTACCGGGAGGTACCACATAGTTCAACCGGGATGGCTCCCGCAACTCTGCTATTTGGGAGGCCAATAAAAGGTCCATTAGAGGCCCTATTAAGGACCTGGACAGATGAGAAGGCGGAAGAGACTGTTACCTCATCTTATCAATATGTGAACGAACTGACCACTCGTTTGAAAGCTGGATGGAAACTGGCAAATGATAATTTGAAACAAGCCAGGAAGAAACATGCAGCATATTTTAATAGGAAGGCAAAGGACAGGGAACTAGCAGTCGGAGAGAAGGTGCTGCTTCTACTACCGGGAAGCCAGAATAAATTACAAATTGGTTGGCAAGGTCCATATACGGTTCTAGAGAAGGTGTCTAGAACAAACTATAAAATTGACAAAAAGGGGAAGGAAAAAGTTTATCATGTAAACCTGTTAAAGAAGTATCTGGACAGACCACTCCAGGAAAGCACCCCCTTATTGACCTTGGCTATTGCAACCCAGATGCAAAAAGAACCACTCACCTCACATGAATACCCATTACATCCTTGTGAAACAGCAGCACAGGTAAAAGTCAGTAAGCACCTGACTAAAAAACCAGAGGGAGAGAGTTCAACAAGTTCTGGAGGAACATACAGATGTATTAACAGATAAACCAGGCCATACAAATTTGCTACAGTATGACATGAAACTGGTAGACTCAAACCCAATCTGTATGAGAGCCTATTCTATTCCGTTCGCGAAGGAGAAGGCATTAAAGGAAGAAATAGATTATTTATTGAAGGAGGGGATTATTTCGCACAGTGAATCATCTTTTAGTTCTAGTGTCGTTTTGTTGAGGAAACCGTCTGGGGAACACAGACTGTGCATAGATTACAGGAAACTGAATGCTGTCACAGAAGGACAAGTGGATCCATTACCAGACACAAAACAGCTATTTGCCAGACTGAACAAGGCAAAATACTTTTCAAAGGTGGATCTTAGTAAAGGCTATTACCAGATCCCAGTGAAGCCTGAAGTAAGACCTTATTTGGCTTTTAGCACTTCGGATGGACATTATGAATTCAATATGCTACCATTCGGACTGAAAAATGCTCCGAGTGTGTTTTCAAGGATGATGCGAAAATTGTTGGACCCCCTGAATAACCCATGTATCACGAATTTCATGGATGATATACTCGTCGCCACAGAGACATTTGAAGAACACATTGAAGCTCTGGAGATGTTGTTTGATAGACTTCGGGAGGCGAACTTAACTGCTAGGCCAACAAAATGTTGTATTGGATGCAAAGAGTTGGAATTCTTGGGGCACACTGTATATCAGGGTAATATGACCCCTGATCCTAAGAACTTGGAAAAACTGCAGAGAGCACCTAGGCCGCAAACCAAAAAGGACGTGCGATCATTCGTGTCGTTATGCGGATTTTATCAGAAATACATCAAAAATTTTAACGCCATTTGTGCTCCTCTGACTGATCTGACTCGCAAGGGACTTCCAGATAAAAATTATTTGGACTGCACAATGTGAATTAGCGTTCCAAGAGTTAAAGGAAAAACTCACTAGCAAGCCTATTCTCAAACTGCCTGATTTGACACAGGACTTTGTCTTAAGAACCGATGCAAGTAATGTAGGACTTGGAGGGGCTTTGTTGCAAAGATCATCTTCACCTGATGGGGAACTTAAACCAGTCGCTTATGCAAGCCGCAAATTGAATAAGGCGGAACAAGGATACTCCACAAGCGAAAAAGAATGTTTAGCATTAATCTGGGCAATAAAGAAGTTTCAAATCTATCTGTATGGTAGGACATTTGTGGTGGAGACGGATCATCAGCCTCTCGTGTTCTTGTCTCAGGCTAAGCATGAAAACGCAAGATTGCTGAGGTGGTCTTTATTGCTTCAACCTTATCAGTTTAGTATCCAATATATCCCAGGCAAATTGAATGTCGGTGCAGATTTCCTCAGTCGGCACCCCTGTGATCAAAATTAGAGTAATGGCAGACGTGAGGAGTAATTTTACCTATGTGTATCGCTGGTTTTGGAACTTGCCATAGGCATGTTTTCAGGTGGGGAGATGTGTAGTGAAATTGACAGAGATACAACGGTAAAATTCCTCCCAAGGATAACATTTAAGGATAAAAACATAATGCGTAGGCTGCTGATGTACATGATCGCCTAGACCGCGGGTCATCACCCTCCATAAAGTTGACTTGCTAGAAAGGGGGGGAACGGAGGATCAAAAAGGAAAAAAATATGACTGGAAAGGCTAAAGGGACGCAATTGGGGGGGGGGGGGAGGAGGGGGGGAGGGGGGGGGGGGGGGGGGGGGGGGGGGGGGGGAAATGGATGAAAGTAAAAAAATTCAAGTCCCCCAAATTGACACGAGGTACGGAATTGGACGTTTTGCGATACCAAGCGCTTGATTTGAATTTGAGCGGAAGAACGCAGATGTCTGAAAAAAAATTACAAAAAAATTAAAAAGTAAATTTTTCTTAATATTAATGTTAGGAATATAAAAATTAGCTGGCCAGATGGCCTATTCTGAGCAGTGAACGAATATGGTCTTAATTTTACAGACGGATAGATAATATTGAAAATAATGACAAAAGACAGTGTAGTTTACATCAGCCACAGACTGCATTGAATCTAACATATCGTTATTTGCACACAAAAACACGACCTTGGGGACGCAGATGTTCAAATTTACTTGGCATAGAAGTGAAGGGACATTGGTGGTAGCTGTGTCTAAATATAACTTTTTACAACAAAAATTTGAAGGGGGAGAGAACGGTTGGGTCAAAAATCGAGCACAATTTTGTAGAAACACAAGTAGAGACGGACAGACTAACAGATAACCATCCATACGTGACTGAAGCTTGACTGAAATGACTTTAGTGAGGAAATTTGAAATTAAAAATAAACCTCGGCAGTGATTGGCCACAGACAATCATATCATTAGCGCTCAGAGCGCATTTGGGGTCATTCTTCAATAATTGTTCAGTGTTAGACACAGATTTTAAAGTGTGGTGTTTTCCCATATGAAAGACAGTGAGTTAAATTTAGGGACGCCATCCTATAGCCAGCAGCTCAGCTGAGTTTTGCTAGCACTTCTGTGTTAATTATTCATAATCTGGTAAGATTGAAATTATTTCTTTATATATTTTGAATATTGTTTCATGTTCGAGTGATTTGATACTGCCATATCATAATCTAGCCTTACAAACAAGTAGGGATTTTGCTCTAGACCCCCCGCCCAAGTCAGGGTCTAGGGACTAACAATGTACCTAAACACCAGCAAGGATTATGCAAGACAGATCAAGAGTTGAGAATAAGGAAACATATTACCTATCCTCTTTTAGGGTAGAAAACTAATAATTATTTTTCAGAATCTATAGTCTGGGAGGATCTATCGGATGTAAACCCACCATGGTAACTGTGCTGTTTGGTCAGAGAGATCTGACCTGTCTGTATAATGTGGTTGTTGTGTCAGTGTGGTGTCCAGACGTGGGTAGAGAATAGATTTTGACACATGGCCCATACTTTGATTGCAGAGCTGCGAGTTTCTGTCGTCCACGAAGAAGTATCTATTCGGGTGGTGATTTACACAAGTGTATCTGTGCAGTCCTTGTGACAGAGACCACCATTATTGCCCGCCAGCACGGAGAGGTGGGACCGCCTGATTTCAGCACCAGAGCTACAAATACCAGATGAGTGAGCCTCTGGTCTGCTGGATATTCACCAACCCCATTTAGTTGCAGATACCCCATAAAAATTCCCACCATTTTCTGGACACTATGTAGTCAATATAGACAGGTGTGATGAGACCACCCCAACAGCACAGACAATAAATATCCTCCTTAGTAGCTGACTACCAGAACATTTTAATAAAACTAACTATTCTAGTACTTAAATATGTACACTTTTGCATTTATTATGTAACATTCCATGCATAATTTTCATAAATTTTAAATCCTTCTTTTAAAACAAGTTCTGGTCAAAATAAAACTTGATCCAGAACAAATAAATGTAATATAATTATATCAAAAACTTTACACACGTGAGTTAGTTCAGTGTATTGTAACACTTGTTAATCTTATTAGTCTTGTTAAATATATATGGGTATATTTATAACTATCACACCACAGTACACATCATTACCCTAGACACTTTACGTAGCTACATTCAATAAAAAAAAAAAAAAAATTAAGTGTGAGGTCGTAGTGGTAGCAAGAAAGGCCTTCTGACAATTCTCAATTACATTTTATCTCAGGAGCCTTCACAGCTGGCCTCATACAATTTACATGTAGTACCATCATCATCATACAATACCATCAATACCACTACAATAGTTTAACGAATGCAGCATTCAAAATCATATTAGCTGATAGTCATGTAGGATTCAATACTCAATAGTTCTATTGTAAACAGATAGCTTCTGTATATTCGATATCATAAAGTTCTGGTTCATGAAGCTGTATAAATAATATATATATATATATATATACATATATATATATATATATATATATATATATATATGTATATATATATATATATATATATATATATATATATATATATATATATATATATATATATATAGCACAGATCTGGGTGCCTAAGGTTCATACATATAACTTCTGCAACAGTGTCAGCTGCAGATCATCAATGTTCATAGACAATAATAAATGCTCCCTTCCTGATGCTAGCAGATCAGATGTGTACAATAAGTCCGTTTACTGTCTGCACGTGAATAGCATACATGGAATACAGGTCAAACCGACCCTTATAACCTTCCTAAGTCTAACCATCTGACTTGGACGTGATCTCTGATATAACGAATCCTGGAACACAGACAATAGTCTTGTTGGTCTAGAGCGACCCATATATATATATAACTAGTTCAGGTATAAAGATACCGGTGGCGAAAATCCTAGTCAAAGTACCTCTCCATTTTGAATCACACAGGCGAGCAAGGAGCCACAAAATGACGAACTTCTAGATGATAGCATAAAGTTCAATACAAGAGGAATTACCTTTCTTCGGAAATCAACCACGAACATATGCCTCCAGGCAGGCTTGAATAATACTGGGAAATAGTCTAGTTAGCTAACTAACTCACAAAGACAATGTATTTCCCTCAGAAAATCACAAGACGCACATTGCGTCCGCTCGCTGCTCAGACCATTTCTAAACTCCTGAGCTGGGCGGAACACACCAAACGAACTACCAGTTTTGACATGCGCAGAACTCCAATATCTGAGTCGCCGCTCACATAAGACGATTCTAAGAACATTCGAGATAAAAGTCTTACACAGTCGCGCCTTTTATGGTCATGAACAGAAGCGTTAAGACAGGTTTCAGACATCTACAACAGTTGACTGATACTACCAAATAAGGAGATATGGTCACGCTTCGTTCAAGAAATTATAGACCGAACGTGTCTCTATACAAGAGAAGGCAAACTCATAAAAAAATTGTAGTCTCGATATCTCGGGTTATGTCCCTTTGACTGTAAAAAACATAATACACATTTCAGTCAAAAAATGATCATACATACGAAAAATGATCATACAAAGACTTTGGAAAAAGTAATTATTTGTGCGTAACACAGATCCACGCACTTTCACAAAAAATATTGTCATCAAAGAACTTTTATATTGAATTAAAAATTATTTAAAAAATATATTACAGTATTTCATTTATTTCCGTCATTATTGACGGGTTATTGCTAGTAATCGCTTAATTTCTTCAGCCTGTCCTGCACGAACTTATTTTGCTGCTAGTCTTACCGCTTCTCTTTCATGCATATCTGTCTGATTTGTTCTGTGCTTGCGAGTATAAACTTGTATCTTCTTTTTCGTGTTAGATTCCATCATAAGGTCTTCATTATAACGAGTATTTTTGAATTCCATCATAAGGTCTTCGTTATAACGATTATTTTTCGTGTTAGATTCCATCATAAGGTCTTTATTATAACGAATATTTTTCGTTTTAGATTCCATCAAAAGGTCTTCGTTATAACGAGTACTGTTCGTTTTTATTTTATGTCTCTGGTTTGTTATTGTCTCTCATGAAAGTTTTTTATGGTTTAATGTTAAGTCCATCTCATTATTGTATTAATCCATTAATGTTGTTGTTTAAGTAGTGTTGCTGAGCTTTTTGCTCGTTACCAGCCAATACCAAGTTGGTGATTCCTTGGGTATTATCTACACCAGGGGTTCTTAACCTTTGTTTGCTGATGACCCCCCTTCTAAGCCTCATTAACCTCTGTGGTCTCCCTCGTAGTCGCTGTTAGCTGGGGAAAAAAGGTACTTAACCATCTTACTGTGGCCTCCTAGACATATGGCATGACCCTCCTGAGGGTCATATGGTCCACTTTGAGAACCATAATCTACACTGTAGATCTAGGCTTTTCTTGTGGCTTGTCTAGTATTTTGAAACGTGTTGAGTTGAAGTCATGAGCTTTAGTTTCTCCAGCTTGGATGGTATTTAAAGGATGGTTATCCAGATATAAAAAGGGTAAAGTATTCCGTTACACGCCTATTGAGGCATATTGGGAATGTGGTGTTAGGCCCATATTTTCTTGACCATCGGCACACTAGGGGTGATGCAGTCAGCATCACGCCGGCCGCCTTAACCTTATCAGAGTTGCTCTGGTACCCGATTCATGAGGCTGGGTCGATCCCAGAGCCATTTGCGGTCTAAAAACCAAGGTCCACCGAGCTAGGAAGGCAGTGCACTAACCACTGTGCTACCACAGCTGCTGTATGCAGCCAACCAGGTAAAAAGCCAAAGTTACGTCTGGGACTCAAGTGACTCGAAGCGTAGTGTGCATGCTAGGTTCTCGGCATGTTTTATCACAGTGGGAATCTCTGAAAATGTGTGGATGATTTCAAAAGCTCACTAACGTGGAACTGATGACAAAAACTAGACAAGCGCCAGTGGAACAAAAGATAAGAAGACAGCGCTGGAGATGGATAGGGCACTCATTGAGGGCACCTGTTGAAAGCAATACCAGGCAGTCCTTACTCTAGAATACGCAGTGTAGGAGGTGGAGGAAGACCAAAGAACACACGGAGAAAAGAACTGGAGACAGACATGAAGGATATGAAGAAAACATAGAGAGACTTTGAGCTGTTGGCGCCGGACAAGAAGTCATGGCCTAGATTTATTTAAGGCCTATGCTCTAGCAGAAACATGGACGATGAATAAGCATTTGGAAGAAAGAATTGAGTCTCTTGAAATGTGGATATATAGAAGAATGGGGCGTATCTCATGGAAAGAGATGAAAACAAATAAGGAGGTCCTAGAAAATCTAGGTATGAAAAGAGAACTAATGAGGGAGGTCAAAGTTCGGCAGTTAAAATACTGTGGCCACATAAAAAGGCATAACACCTTGCAGAAGACCATAACAGAAGGGAGAGTTGAAGGCAAACGTGCAATGGGAAGACAACGCTATAAGTGGGAAGATAACATCAAGAGATGGACAGGAAAGAGTCTATCAAAGTGCACCACCAAGACAAGAGACAGAAGACGTTGGAGATCCATTACAGCCAACCTTCGTTGTGGAGATGGCAACTGATAATGATGCTCTTTTGAAAACTGAAGGGTGATGATGATGATACATACAGTTATTGTACACTGATTGACAAGTATTTTAAAATGATGTAAGTCTTACATTCCGCTGGAACTGGGTTGACCATGTCCACAGAAGAGACCCCGATCTCATCACAAGAATTGTTATACTATGGACCCCAGAAGGAAGGCGAAAGAGAGGCAGACCAAAGACAACCTGGCGGAGTACTGTGGTGGGCGGGATGCAACGCATGAACCAGAGTTGGGGCACTGCACGAAGGATGGCCACCCACCGAACAAAAGGGGGACAGTTTGTTGCTGCCCTACAAGACGCTACTAGGCATGGCGGCCACTGACTGCTTTGTCAGTCAGGGGCTAAGGGTCCAAGACGATGAAGAAGTCGTACATTAAGAGATTTAGCAACTGTCACTACTGCTCAAACATCCTCATCATTATGACACTAATCACCAATAATCTTTGCTATCAATGTCAAACATGGTTCCTGACCAGAACACAGGAGTGGAAAATCACATCATTGGATATGAAGTATTTAAGAAGAGCCATTAAAGTTACCAGGAGAAAACAAATTGCGTAAAAGCGGTATAAGAAAAGTTGTAGGAACTACATTCTGCATCAAATATTGAAAATAAAATGGTTTAGCCATCTTGTGAAAATGAGCCCGATCAGTTACCACTGTACGATTCACAACAGCAGACAATCTGGTTTTACTTGGGCACGTGGAGGATCAATCAGTCAATCAATACCCTTTAGCTTAGGGTTCCCATAATGTTTTGTTCAAAAACCGGGACATTTCCAAATTTTTACCTAAAAAACCCGGGACATTTTGTAAAAAAACGGGACATGTTAAAAATTAAGGTAAAGCACAAATAAATCTGTTATATAATATATGTTGCACTTAAAATGAGATACTGGTATAAAAATACACACATTAACTAACACAACTTCCACTTTAAAAAAGAATTCTAAATTACAAACATACTTAATTAGAAAAATCGCACCTTTAAAAAATACACAATAGTCAAGTTTATATTTCAGATTCATCAGAATATTTATCAGATTTATGGACCTATTCAAGAAGTTTTTTTTCTTCTGATATTTGAACATAGAAGTCAGCACAAGAGAAATTCTTAAAATGGGTCTTTATAATGGTTAAAGCTTTCACTGTCTCAATTTTAAGTTTGTTTTTTTCGTCTGTCCAAAGCGCATTTATTAATAAAAAAACACGTTCAACAGCTGCATTGGATCCTGGCAGTGCCAAACAAAAACTAACTAGGCATTTCAGGTTCTCAGCATTTATATCCTGCTTTGTAAAATGAGCGAACATCTCACATCATTTTTCACTGACACTTTGATCCTTCAGTTCACCCCACACATCAAATTTGATTTCACAATATTTTTTCACACATGCAAACTCATCAAATAAGTCCTCTTCATTCACAGTAAAATTTGGTGACACTGTCTTCATGAATATGTAGCTTTCTTGGATGTTCTTCCAAGTCACAGACTCCTTTCTCTTCAAATTGATCCAATCCATAGACTGAAGAGGCGTAAGAAATGGTGTACACCACTCCTGAATATATTCAATGCAGGTGTCATAGAAATCTACTGCATCCGTTACCCAAAGATTTTTTTTTCAGGAAGGACCCTTAAAAAGCGGGACATTTGGAATAAATTCGGGACACCGGGACATTTTATCAAAAAACGGGACTGTCCCGGGAAAAACGGGACGAATGGGAACCCTACTTTAGCTCCCCAAGGAGCATAGCCTTTAACAAACACATGTTAAGTCCTCCTGTCACCTGCCATCAGATCAATATCTTTCCACGTCTTCCTCATAATTTTCACTTCTGTCTCCAATTCTCTTCGCCAGTTGTTATTTGGTCTACCCCTGCCTCTCTGTCCTTGTGTATTCCAAAGCAAGGACTACCTTGTAATGCTGTCAACAGGTTCTCTCAATGTGTGTCATTCCCATCGCCAACGTCTACTTCTCATCTCTTGTTCCACTGGCACCTGTCTGGTTCTTGTCATCAGTTCCACAATGGTGACTTTGTCATACCGTTTCAATCCTTTTCTATGCGAGCACCGATATTTGAACGTCTGTAATTTGTTGGTTGTTGTTTTAGTTTTCTCCATGTTTCAAGGCCATACAAAAGTACTGATTTGAGGCAGATAGACTGACAGTATTCCCGAAATCTCATAACACGGGTCTCATAGCAGCCAATGCAACACGTGGCTCAAGAATGAAAATTTACGCTTCTCACGTCGCTTCACAGCAAGATTAAACCGAAAAACATTGGAAAAAAAATTAGTTTATATCGTGCTCAGTGTCTTCTTCTTCTTTGATCCATAACCGCCAACCGTCAAAGCAGTCAGCGGCCATCACGCCTGGTGGCGTCTTGTAGGGCAGCAACAAATTGATTCCACTTTGCTCGGTCGGCGGCCATCCTTCGTACAGTGCCCCAACTGTGGTTCATTCTTTGCATCTCAGCTTCCACAGTTCTCCGCCAAGTTGTTTTTGGTCGGCCTCTCTTTCGCTTTCCCTCGGGGGGTCCATAGCATAGCTGTTCTTGCGATGGTATCAGGGTCCCTTCTGAGGACATGGCCAACCCAACTCCAGCGTCTGCCAGCTATGATGGTGTGCATGTCCTCCTGGTTACTCCGAATAAGTAGTTCTTGGTTGCTGATGGTGTTTGGCCAAAAGATTCGGAGAATTTTCCTTAGGCAGATTGTGTGGAAGGAGGACAGTTTCGACATTTCCTTCTCTGTTACTCTCCAACATTCCGCACCATAGAGAAGCACAGAAAGTACGCAGCTCTCATACAGTCTTAATTTGGTGTTTGTGCTGTACTGGGAAGACTTCCAAATGTTGTTGAGAATAGCAAAGGCTGTTCTCGCTTTATTCATTCTGTTGTTAATGTCCTTGCTTGTTCCGCCGTCAGGTGTTACTATGCTTCCTAGGTAAGTAAATGTGTCTGTCTGTTCTAACTGTGCTCAGTGTGGGCGCGACAAAATCTGACTACAACAAACGGTCATACGCGACAACACTTGGCAGATTAATGTACTATATCTTTACTTGCCATACTTCTCGTGGGATATTCATGAGTTAAGATGCTGTCGCCGTTAGCTCTCTTGGCCTGGCGTAGTGGTCTTCGAATGTTGCCAGAGAGTTATAGTAAAGGTTGTTTATCAAATGTAAAACCTTCGCTGGAGAATTACTCTTGGCAGTGAGATAAATAGGTGGATTGGGCTCCTATTTTAGGGGGTCTCGCAGGTATATTTAGGATCATCACTACAAAAAACTGAGTCTTGTAGGTTTTTGTAAAATTTGTATTCCCCGCCCACTTCTGCGAGATAGATATTTTGTCACGATGTAGCACTAGAAATAAGGAGCGAAAAAGGTAGATCGTAGAAAGATGGGTAGAAAAAATGGACGAACGAATAGGACGTACCGTCACAAATGCCCCAACAGCAGTAACTCGTCTTCGTCTCTGTCCACAGAATGGCTCTCCATCACGGCACATTGACAATCTTCGGACATAATGTGGGGGTCAGCGATGCCGTCCTATTGGATCCTGTGACCGAAGACGCTTTCCTGGACAACTTGCAAGAGCGCTTTGACCATCAGCAGATCTATGTGAGTTTTATGTCTTCTTGTTAGCATTCTTACCATCCTCATCTTCGTCACATCTGTCGTTTTGTATGATGTACTTCTTGGACTGTCATGTCATACCAGTAGGAATCTTTCATCATCAGTCCTCTGTGAACACTATTCATAATGGCCCCTGTCTACACAGCACTATTTATGTGGTGCCTAGTTGGCAGGGAGGATAGTGTGATTCGCTTCCGTAGCTAGGCGGTGGTGCCGTTCGGAAGGTCCTGTGTTCGATTCTCCGGTAAGCCACTCACTTCAGTTGTTGGTCGGTCTGTGGGCTAGTTTTCCACTTCTTTATTTCCCACGAGTTCCTGAAACAAACGTGTAATATTTCTTTATTCAGAGTCGAAGCCGTTATATTTCTGTTAAAATCAGCCCTCTTTTTACACTTTTTGGAGACCAAGCTGTTATCTTTCATAATCAGCCCTCTTTGAGACTATTCATAATCAGCCCTCTTTGAGACTGTTCATAATCAGCCCTATTTGAGACTATTCATAGTCAGAGCCGTTATGGTTCTTTCCCTCTTTGTCACAATTTAGAGCCGGAGTCATAATCTTTACTTTTATAATCAGCCCTCATTCATTACTATTCGCAGGTTGAGCATTTATCTTTCTTTCATTCTCTGCCCTCTTTTGTACGCTATTAGCAGTCCGAGCTTTCATCATTCTGTTATAATCACCCCTCTTTGACCAAACCTATTCGCAGGCATAGCCGTTATTTTTCTTTAATACTCAGATATCTTTCAGTATTATTCACTGGCCAATTCATTTTCTTTTATGATCAGCCATGTTTCACACTGTTCACTGTTCTAGAAGTCATCTATCGTTCATAATCGTTCTTCTGCCAGACTGTTTGTAGTCCGAGTCGTCATCTTTCTTTCATAATCAGCCCTGTTTCACAATGTTTGCAGTCCGAGATGTCATCTATCTTTTATAATCGTCCTTCTGCCACACTGTTTGCAATACGAGCCGTCATCTTTCATAATCAGCCATGTTTCACACTGTTCGCAGTCCGAAAAGTCATCTGTCATTCATAATCACCCTTCTGCCACACTGTTTGCAATCCTAGAAGTCATCTGTCGTTCATAATCATCCTTCTGCCACACTGTTTGCAATCCGAGAAGTCATCTGTCTTTCATAATCATCCTTCTGCCACACTGTTTGCAATCCGAGAAGTCATCTGTCGTTCATAATCATCCTTCTGCCACACTGTTTGCAATCCGAGACGTCATCTTTCTTTCAACGTTGTTCACAGGCCGAGCAGTGATCTATCTTTCCGTGTATGATTCATCCGTCCTATTAGTCTGCCCCCCCTGCCCTTTATAAACACTGGTTGTTATTACCAGGTCGCAAGGTCTACTATATTTGAACATGCGCCCTGTTATAACCGACGGACCATGCGTCTAGGTTGAACGGAGCTCTTAAGAGGAGAACTCCCTAAAAAGTATTAGACTTCATGCAACAGTTAGCATTTTAAAAGGTTTTAATAGTTTTTGTTTTACATGATGTGGTTGCCAGCCCCCATGCAGAGCTTCAAATTAGTCGCCTCTTACGACATGCTTGAGGGAGCAGGGGTCATGTTTTGCCTTTGCTTCCATAGAACCCGCCGGGAACTACCCAGACTGTGTTCCTTACCTTGCAACAGAATATTCATATTGCTGACATGTGGCATCAAACGTAAGACTAGCAGAGATTAACATATGAGAGGATGCATCCTGTCGTTTATACACGAAGCGAGCTACAGGAACAGTTAGCATTCACACCCTTCGACGTTTGCTGAGGGAGACTGAGTACCTATGGGTTTGCCCGTAGTGCAATGAGGTCGATTCTGATCATCAATAACATAATTTTCAACACTTGTATCACATAACTTATGAAATGCCTATATATATATATATATATATATATATATATATATATATATATATATATATATATATATATATATATATATATATATATATATATATATATATATACAGTACTTTGCAAAAAAAATGGCAGTCATATTGCTCAGCTAAATAAGCTGAAATCTAATTAAATATGCATGTTCTGCCCCAAATTTGCACTCCACTTAAGTGAGCAAACACTACCAAAAGTAAAAAAAAAAATTAGCGTAGAGTAACGTCCCTTGATATAAGAGCAGACGACAAATTATAATGCTAGTAGCAGAAAATGGATACAGAGTTGTGAGTAAATTAAAAGCAGGTAATGGAATCGAGCGAAAAGAAGGTAGTGGGAGGCCAAGAATTTTGGTCACAAAGGACCATCGGTGTCTCGCCCAAATCGTTCGGGCTGGGCCAATGAAGAGTGTAGAAAACATACAGCAGCGCATGATCGAGTTGGGAAGCCCAGAGGTATCTAATGCTATTGTCAACCGGGAGCTACACAGGATGAATTACACAAAAAAGTGGGTAATTTCGTCACCATTGCTCACAGAGACTCACAAACAGATGCGCTTGAACTGGTGCCACGAACACCAAAATTTGTCATGGGACAATGTGATTTTTTCAGATGAATGTTCTCTTTGGTCTTATCCTGCTCAAATAAATATTTGGACGAAAGGCTCTGTAACGCCTGTGTACCAGCGACCGAAACATACCTAGAAATTCCATCTTTGGGGAGGGGTGTCAGCAAGAGGTGCCACCCCACTGTGTGTTTTCACAGGAATTCTCACGAAAGAAAGGTACATCGACATACTAGAGGGACACATTCTGCCATTTATGCAGGTCATGTACCCCGATGGGTGCACATTTCAACATGACAATGACCCAAATCATACAGCTCATACCCCCAAAGCATGGCTGCAAGAGAAGAATGTGATAGTGCTGAAGTGGTCCAGCAACAGTTCCGATCAAAACCCAATTGAAAACGTTTGGGCACTACTCAAGAATCATTTAAAAAAGAGTGGACTCAGAGACGTTGAACAATTGAAGAAGGTAGCTGAAAAATACTGGGACATTCTGACTCTCAATTACCTACAAACATTTGTGGGAAGTATGCCTCGCCGCATCCAGGCTTGCCTTGCTGGAGAAGGCAACATTATATTGTACTGAAACCACTGTTAATAGATAGGGGAGATACCAATCTTCCTCTGGACATACAGTTTTTATTATTATTTGCTTCTATGAGTGTGCTGCGTTGCGAAAATATGACTGCCATTTTTTTTGCAAAGTACTGTATATATATATATATATATATATATATATATATATATATATATATATATATATATATATATATATATATATATATAAACCACATTCAAGTTCAGATGGGAAGGAGAACACTCAGGCCATATAACAAATTGTCTATCACCAGCTATCTAGGCAAGACCAGGTCATCATTCTCCGGCTACACACTGGACATAACAGATTGAGGTACCATCTATGTCACAAGTACAGGATTGGTACAACAGATCTCTGCATCTGTGGCATCAGCCCCCATGACAGCCAAACATGTGCTGCATTCCTGCCCAACTTACAGCAATAAACGGAGTAGCATATGGCAACAACCCACTTCTCTCCACACAAAAAAACCATTTGGAGATGTCAGGAACCTTAATTTGACTACTGCCTTTAGAGTCATTAATTGTACAAGTCTGAGTGCGAATGAGGAAGAAGAAGTATCACACAACAGTAATAAGCAAGCCATTAAGTCTCCCTGTTGCATGAAACATATGACTTCTTAAAATAGCTCGTATACCCCGAGTCATTACAACTAGAAAAATCGGTACCAGACTGCTTTTGTGTTGTGGAAAGCAAAGGCAGCGCGGAAGAGAACTGATCACACCCCAACTCATAAAGCTTTAAACGCTTCACTCCAGTATCCGATATGAGACTGCCTTTACCAGGATTGACCAGGACTGCCTTTACCAGGATTGACCAGGACTGCCTTTTACCAGGATTGACCAGGACTGCCTTTACCAGGATTGACCAGGACTGCCTTTACCAGGATTGACCAGGACCGCCTTTACCAGGATTGACCAGGACTGCCTTTACCAGGATTGACCAGGACTGCCTTTATCAGGATTGACCAGGACTGCCTTTACCAGGATTGACCAGGACTGCCTTTACCAGGATTGACCAGTACTGCCTTTACCAGGATTGACCAGGACTGCCTTTACCAGGATCGACCAGGCCTGCCTTTACCAGGATTGACCAGGACTGCCTTTACTAGGATTGACCAGGACTGCCTTTACCAGGATTGACCAGGACTGCCTTTTCCTGGATTGACCAGGACTGCCTTTACCAGGATTGACCAGGACTGCCTTTACCAGGATTGACCAGGACTGCCTTTACCAGGATCGACCAGGACTGCCTTTACCAGGATTGACCAGGACTGCCTTTACCAGGATTGACCAGGACTGCCTTTACCAGGATTGACCAGGACCGCCTTTACCAGGATTGACCAGGACCGCCTTTACCAGGATTGACCAGGACTGCCTTTATCAGGATTGACCAGGACTGCCTTTACCAGGATTGACCAGGACTGCCTTTACCAGGATTGACCAGGACTGCCTTTACCAGGATTGACCAGGACTGCCTTTACCAGGATTGACCAGGACTGCCTTTACCAGGATTGACCAGGACTGCCTTTACCAGGATTGACCAGGACTGCCTTTACCAGGATTGACCAGGACTGCCTTTTCCTGGATTGACCAGGACTGCCTTTACCAGGATTGACCAGGACTGCCTTTACCAGGATCGACCAGGACTGCCTTTACCAGGATCGACCAGGACTGCCTTTACCAGGATCGACCAGGACTGCCTTTACCAGGATTGACCAGGACTGCCTTTACCAGGATTGACCAGGACTGCCTTTACCAGGATTGACCAGGACTGCCTTTACCAGGATCGACCAGGACTGCCTTTACCAGGATTGACCAGGACTGCCTTTACCTCCTCCCCATTAAAAAAAAAAGATTTATATATTTTTTTCTTCAGTTTAACTACATCCTCATCATCGTCGTCATCATTCGTTGGCAGCCTCATGTACAACCTCATATTAGTCGCCTTGTATGAGATACACCGAAAAAAAATGTTCAAACAGATACAGGAAATGCCAGGACTGAACATCAATGGAAGGTCAATAAACAACTTTAGATATGCAGATGATACCGTGTTGTTAGCTGAAAGCGAACAGGAGTTACAAGAACTAGTGAAGCAAGTGAACAGTATAAGTCATGAATATGGATTGGACATTAATATAGAGAAAACAAAAACTATGATAATTTGCAAAACGGACGATAAGCCCACATTAAAGATAAGCGTAAATGGGGAAATCCTGGAACAAGTCAAGAGCTACTTATATCTTGGTCATATAATAACAGAAGATGGCAGAAGTGAAACAGAAATCAAGAAGAGAATAGGAATGGCCAAAGCTACATTCAACAACTTGAAACATATACTGACATCTAAACAGTTATCTCACAAATTAAAACTGAGAATCATAAAATGTTATATATATTCTGCACCACTGTATTGTGTAGAAACATGGACAATGAATAAGCATTTGAAAGAACGAATTGAGACTCTTGAGATGTGGATGTATAGAAGAATGGGGCGTATCTCATGGAAAGAGAAGAAAACAAATAAGGAGGTCCTAGAAAATATAGGTATGAAAAGAGAACTAATGAGGGAGGTCAAAGTTCGGCAACTAAACTACTTTGGCCACATAAAAATACATAACACCTTGCAGAAGACCATAACAGAAGGGAGAGGTGAAGGCAAACGTGCAAGAGGAAGACAGCGCTATAAGTGGGAAGATAACATCAGGAGATGGACAGGCAAGAGTCTATCAGAGTGCACCACCAAGACAAGAGACATAAGACGTTGGAGATCCATTACATCCAACCTTCGTTGTGGAGATGGCAGCTGATGATGATGATGACGAAATGTGCCTTTAGGAGCAGTAGCCATATTTTTTCTGTTATCTCATCAGAGACCAATGAGAGCTACACATGTCAATGTTAACCACAAATGCCCCTCATGTTTCTATCCACAGACATACATAGGAAATGTGGTGGTCTCCGTAAACCCCTATGAAAAGCTGCCCCTCTACACAAACGCCATTATTGAGGAGTACAGAAGTCGAAACATTTATGAGTTGCCTCCACATATGTAAGTCATATTGTTGTTGTAGTTGTTGTGGTGGTTATATTGTTGTTGTTGTCGTTGTTGTGGTGGTGGGGGTCTCCGTAAACCCCTATGAAAAGCTGCCCGTCTACACAAACGCCATTATTGAGGAGGACAGAAGTCGAAACATTTATGAGTTGCCTCCACATATGTAAGTCATGTTGTTGTCGTTGTCGGATGCGGTGGTGGGGTTGGTTGGTTGTTGTTGTTGGTGGTGGTAGTGTTGGTGGTGGTGCTGTTGTTGTCGTTGTTGTTGGTGGTGGTGGTTGTTGTTGTTGTCTTTGCTGTATATAGTCCTTATTGAGCATGGAGCCACCACACACACTTTGTAGGAAGCCTGCACGAAACATTCTCACGCTCGTTCAGCACTGGTTTCCGTGTAACTTTGTTTTACGTGATGAGGTCAAAAATGTATTTTAAAATATGATAATTATTTAAATTGGATTGCTTATTTTAAAAAAAAAAAGGATCAGTCTGGGTTTAAGTCTAGGAGAATACGGAATCGGGACATTTTTGACCGACTCCCATCACATTAAAAACGACAGACTCCACAGCCCTGTTTAACCTAGGAGTTGGCAACCGATTATTGTTGATCTACGGGTAGATCCCAAGGCAGTATTTGGTAGAGCCCTTGCTGACGGAGGGAAAACAGAAATTTAAAGCTAGGTCAATGTTGGACTAGCCTATTCCCACCGGCACTTAAAATCACGGTGTCCCCAGGTGTAAAGGCACTTTCACGGCACTACAAATGAGAACCCGCCAGCTAGCTAAGTACGAGGGGCATTCAGAAAGTAATGCACCACATCGTTTTTATCAGGAGCTGTTTATTAAAAAAGCATGAAATTTATATACAATATACATGGATATGTCATGTAAACATCGGTATTATTCAACATAATCCCCATCAACATGTACGGCTTTATGCCAGCGCGAAACAAGTGCATGTATTCCTAGCCCGTACCAGATTTTGTCTTGATCATGTAGCCGTTTCTTCGCTGCATGAATCACTCCTTCATCATCTTCAAACCTTGTCCCACGGAGTGTATCTTTAAGTGGACCAAATAGATGAAAATCAGAGGGTGCCAAATCGGGACTATAGGGTGGATGGGGTAGTACAATCCAACCCAATTTGGTGATTGCTTCCCGTGTTGCCAGACTTGTGTGAGGTCGCGCATTGTCGTGAAGGAGAAGCAGGTCTGCTGGATTCTTGTGCGGCCGAACTCTGCGAAAAAGTTGATTGAGTTTGTTTCAATGTCTTAATGTAACCTTGCGAATTGATTGTCTCTCCTCTTGGCATAACGTCCACAAGAATCACACCTTCAATGTCCCAAAAGACAGTGATCATGACCTTTCCAGCTGAAGGAATTGTCTTGAATTTCTTTCTTCGTGGTGATTGCGGATGATCCCACTCCATTGACTGTCTTTTTGTCTCAGGTTCAAAATGGTGTGCCCAGGTTTCGTCACCTGTAACGATCTTAGCCAAAAATGTCTTTCCATCAGCACTGAAACGCTCCAACAATTCAGAAGAAATTGCTTTCCTTTGCAATCGGTGGTCATTTGTGAGACTTCGATGAACCCATCTTGCGCAAACCTTAGAAAATCCGAGAGTTTTTATAACTGCATTTGCACTACCAATGCTGACTGACAGCTGTAAGGCCAGTTGTTGAGTAGTGATTCGCCTATCAATAAGAATAATGCCCTCAGCGCATTTCAACATTTCTGCATTGGTGGCTGTGGCAGGACGTCCACAGCGCGGCCGATCAAGCAGCTCCATATCTCCATTCCTGATTCTTTGATTATCTGAACCCAGCGACTGACTGTACTCCTGTCGACTGCAAAACTTCCATACACCTTACATAGACGCTTGTGAATGTTCACAACAGTTTCCTTCTCTGCAACGAGAAATTCTATTACAATTCGCTGCTTATAACGCAAGTTGCTAACACGCTCCATTTCAACGGTTTAGGGCAGCCGTATTATTTGGCCGGTTGCAGTGCAATTTGGTGCACACAATTGGCACATGCCATAGTTGAAGTGTGCACAATTTCAGGCTTCTATCTTCATTATTAGCTGAGAAAAACGATGTGGTGCATTACTTTCTGAATGCCCCTCGTACAATTCATTTTATTCGTGAACTGTATAGGGCAGAAAGGTATTGTAAGGAAGTCCCGTAGCATATACTGCCGTAGGCGAGTGAACTGTTCGAGACTTCTCCACACTAGGTCCAGTCTCGAAAGGTGTGTGCCAGTGTCAACCCAGGTTCATTAGCTTGTGAGATGACTTGCCTTGTGTACCTTGAACTTGTTAATAAAAGGGTTCCTTGCGATAGGGAACAATCTAACGTTGAAGGATCAATTGAGCATTTCTTGCTAACTTGTTGTTCATTATAGTGTTGATGTTATCTTGTCTTCTTCTCTTGCGACAGCTTATCTTATTATGATAGTTCAATTGTATGTGTGTGTCTAATGTTTTGACGCTCAGTACTTTGACAATAGACAACTCACGATGAATTTCAATGACCAGGTAACTCACAGATGACATCAATTTCTTTATTGCTGTCAAAGAAAACGTATTTACAGGCGGCAGACTCTGTGCCAAAATATAAAGATGATAAGATTACACATGACTTCTACGTTGGTACCGTTGTTCGGCAGATAATTTTATTTACTGGTCAGGAAGCTAGTTGGTTAACGTTGAATGCCCTTCGATTAATATTCTGGTTCTTAGTCTACAATTTCCTACCAACTGTCTGTACTACAATTTCATCGGCTTGGAGGTAATAGCTTGTGCACCACTAGTGTTGTAAAACTTATTCCTTAGGCACTGGTAATGTTCTGTGTTAATTCTACGCTAGTGTCCGAACTGGACTGTTGCTGCAAATCATGTGTTCTTGACTATCTTCCCTTGTAATAACTATCTGTAAATTACATACCAATTTTCCCTGTGTGACTTGATGGAACAACATACTTGATACAGCTCGATCCTGACATTCTGTTGTCATGAAGAAATTTTGTCTCGTCTTTCTGCAAACTGCAGTTGGTACTACCCTTGATGCTAGCACCCGAGCTGGTTTTTTCCACTTTACTATCATCTGGCAGGCTTACAAGCAAAGAAAGAACTTTTCCCTACTACCTACGCGTTTAAATACCCCAATGTCATGTGACCTAGTCCCCCTATTCACAAATTACTACCCCGTTATTCTAATCCCAGTTATCCTCCTTCATGACTCTGCTATCACAGGTGGATGACCAGTTTCCCTTCCTCGCTGCCTTTTTCTTCCCTAACTCAAAGAGGTAGGTACCCATTTACAGCTGGGTAGACTGTAGCGTGTGGATACCGTGATTTGAACCCTGCACCTTTGCCGCGAGAGACCAATGCTATAACCTCTCTCTCAATCGGACACATCACCCCTAGTGTGCCGAGGGTCAAGAAAATATGGGCCTAACACCATATTCCCAATATGCCTCAATGGGCGTGTAACGGGATCCTTTACCTTTTTTTTTTTTTTATCAATGGGACACATAGTATAGAAAACGATCTGTTATTGGAAGTGAAGTTAACAGTTGGTCAAACATTTGGTTTTAATTTTCTATCGCTCTAATGATGGGAGTACAGGAAGCATATCGTGTGGCACAGTGAAATGTTACATGTATACTGGACTTCGGAAATAAGAATCTTCAACTCGAGCCAGTCCTATTGTATGGCTCTGAAACATGGAGAACAACAAAAACAACAACCAAAAAGTTACAGACTTTCATAAATGGGGGCTTGCGTAGAATAGAAGGATTAAAATGGTATGCGTGGAACCGATGACAGGAACCAGACAAGTGCCAGTGGAACAAGAGATAAGAAGAAGACGCTGAGGAAACCTGTTGATAGCATTACAAGGCAGTCCTTGTTTTCTGGAATCCCCCAGGGAAAGAGAGGCAGAGGTAGACCAGAAAACATGGAGAAGAGAAATAGATACAGAAGTGAAAATGATGAGGAGAACATGGAAAGAACTTGAGCTGATGGCACGTGATAGGAGGACTTGACATGTGTTTGTTGAAAGCCTATGCTCCCTGAGGAGCTAAAGGGTACTAAATGAGGATTGACTTATTCCATATCTCAGATATTCTGAAGCCTGAACACAGGCATGGTTTAATTGAGGCAGATCTTTGATATCTTAAGTTGATACCCACACAGTTCCTGGGTTTGCCTACCCGCTGCTCTAATCTATCATCCCACACAAAATCATGTTGTTCTGTTCAGATCGATGCTTCTTGACCAAGGGTTCATGCACCCTCTGGGGGTGCGAGACCTACCTTCAGGGGGTGCGAGACCTACCTTCAGGGGGGTGCTAGACCTACCTTCAGGGGGTGCGAGATCTACCTTCAGGGGGTGAGAGATCTACGTCAGGGGGTGCGAGATCTACCTTCAGGGGGTGCGAGACCTACCTTCAGGGGGTGCGAGACCTACCTTCAGGGGGTGCGAGACCTACCTTCAGGGGGTGCGAGACCTACCTTCAGGGGGTGCGAGACCTACCTTCAGGGGGTGCGAGACCTACCTTCAGGGGGTGCGAGACCTACCTTCAGGGGGTGCGAGACCTCCCTTCAGGATGTGCGAGACCTACTTTCAGGGGATGCGAGACATGCCAAATCTGTTGTAAGGCGATTCATCATTAACATTATGTAATACACAGAACTGAAATGTATTTGTTCAAAATAGAACATTGACAATGTGAATTCAATACCGAACTTTAGTCACACTTTGTAAATAACATTTTCCCAAAACATACTTGTATATATTTTTCTCATTTTTGGCATAGTTTGTGAGCTAGAAGATTATAGGGTGTGAGGCTTCTTAAGATGCAGTAAAGGGGTGTGAGACTTATTATGATAATATAAAGTGGTGTGAGGCTGCTTAAGATGCTAAAAAGGGTGTGAGGCTTCTTAAGATGCTATAAAGGGGTGTGAGGCTTCTCAAGATGCTATAAAGGGGCGTGAGGCTACTTAAGATGTTATAAAGGGGTGTGAGGCTACTTAAGATGCTATAAAGGGGTGAGAGGCTACTTAAGATGCTAAAATGGGGTGTGAGGCTTCTTAAGATGCTATAAAGGGGTGTGAGGCTTCTTAAGATTCTATAAAGGGACTGAGGCTACTTAAGATGCTATAAAGGGGTGTGAGGCTACTTAAGATGCTATAAAGGGGTGTGAGTCTTCTTAAGTTGCTAAAATGGGGTGTGAGGCTTCTTAAGATGCTATAAAGGGGTGTGATTTGTAAAGGGGTGTGAGGCTACTTAAGATGTTATAAACGGGTGTGAGGCTACTTAAGATGCTATAAAGGGGAGTGAGGCTACTTAAGATGCTATAAAGGGGTGTGAGGCTACTTAAGATGATATAAAGGGGTGTGAGGCTACTTAAGATGATATAAAGGGGCGTGAGGCTACATAAGATGTTATAAAGGGGTGTGAGGCTACTTAAGATGCTATAAAGGGGTGTGAGGCTACTTAAGATGCTATAAAGGGGTATGAGGCTACTTAAGATGCTATAAAGTGGTGTGAGGCTACTTAAGATGCTATAAAGGGGTGTGAGGCTACTTAAGGTGCTATAAAGGAGTGTGAGGCTACTTAAGATGCTATAAAGGGATGCGAGGCTACTTAAGATGCTTTAAAAGGGTGCGAGATCTCTAAAAGCCTCAGAAGAGGGGAGAAAACGTCGAAAGAAACACCAGGGGAAAAAAGCAGCTGAGGGCTGTCACCTCAGGGGCTCATTCCCAAAGTCAGTTATGATTGAAAAAGCTATTATTATTATATTATTACGCAAAATGATATGTCTGGTTCTCATTCATTAGTTCAGTTCCATATTACACATACCATGTGTGTTGCCGGGGTCCGAAAGGGGAAGGAAAAGGGGGGGGGGGCAAAGAACAGTACCACTTTAACCTACCGGGCAAACAGAAAACGATTAAGGAGGGTTGGGCATAGAGCCGGAGGCTGCCCCATATTGTTGAAAGGTTAAACCACAGAAACGTCATCAACCACGTGAACCAGTCAACCATAGCAATGATAGCATGACAAAGCAGTCCTTGTTTTGAAATCCCCAGGGTAAGAGAGGAAGATGTAGACAAAAAACAAAAACACAGACACACACACGGAGAAGAGATCTGGAGACGTGAATTAAAATTGATGAGGAGGACATAGAAATAACTTAGTGTTTGTTGAATGCCTATGTGGGGGAGCTAAATGGTATTACATGATTGAACCATGGCTTAATGGGAGTGTTTAAATATGCAACAGTTAGGCTCTCAGATTTGAAATGCTGAGTAAAGATTTCATAGTGTTCTCGCAAATAAGTAGACGTAGCAGCAAAATGACATGGCTGAATGGAGTAGATGAGAGAAACAGCAGGCAGGGTAGAAGTTTAAGTTTGAATCATTCAAACAGTCCAACCTGTTCGCGAAAGATTTATAAATAATGCATCGCTACGCTTAACGGCCACAGTGGATGAGGACATAGACAATAACATTCGTTATTACTGAATACCTAACAGGGACCGAACACGCAGCAAAAGAGATGAATGCAGTCAGCGACTCATAGCTTGACTGCTTGCGTCAGGGTCAGCGAACCAGAGCTGACCAAGACCCTACTCCATCTCCAAGTGGTGGTCCTGGAAACAGGCTGCATCACTGCAGTCTGGCCGACAGAATAGGGATCGAAGAGGGAAGGCAAACCCGGTCCCAAAAAATGCTGTGCGAAAGTCGGATGTGTCGGGCCAAAAGACGCAAATTTCGCAGCCTCGCTGTAAACGGTGACACAACGCAACCAACGTCCTTTTCAGGACGAACGAGGAAGAGCAAGAAAAAGAATACCAGACGTCAAGTCCTCTTTAATTACTTAAGGGGCGAAAAAAAAAAATCAGCGTGCATAATCACATCCCGTTTTAAAATTATTTTGTTCATTCTTATAGTATATAGTATAGTAGACCCTTCAGTCATAAATGACTGTGGGAATGCGCCGGTGAGATGATAGTCCTCAGCTGCATTTTTCGTCAAGTCTCCGATTGTGATAACGCTGTCGGCTGTAACCCTTTAACATCCCTCGATTCTGCTCGTTCCCAAACATCTAAAGGTTGGCGCCCGAAATCAAACATTTGTTTGCAGTGTGTCGCTGTCGTTGTCGAAAAATTATATGCTGTCACATTTATTTATAGCTTGGTATTCTGAGAGGGCTAAAGACAGAACTTCTGCTTAAGCGACACATTATTTGAATTGGGACTGAAAAATTAACTCGACTTGTCCGAAATTTCTAGTTATCAGAATTCGAAAAGCAGAGTTTTTTTTTTTTTTAAACAAAGCCAAAGAAGACTTTTGGTCGGTACATTCAGAAATGCTTCTACTTCAACGAAATTCGATTTAATCGAGTTCCGCTTAAGCGGACTGCACTGTATTTACCAGTTCTGTTTCTGACGTATTTCCATGTCATGATGTCAGACTGTCCTGAATCTTCTCTCTTTGTCGACCTCTGTGCCTTTTACCTTAAATTAGTAAATAAAGGTAATTAACAGGTACTCGTTGGACATAAAGGATGGCACTAGACAACATAAAATAAAATATAAGTGATAGACTTACCGGGAATCGAACCTAGAACCAACCAGACGGCGCCATCGCCTTGCTGTGACAGTACATCGTGAATGGACGCTGAGCCAATTTTGCACCCCCAAAAAAAAGTGCATTATTGGCTGAGGTCATTCTCGTGACACTCACACAACTATGGTATAGGACCCGTGGACGACCCAGACAGTTTTAAAGACTCAATCACTAATATAACTTTCCTATCAGCAAGTATAGACCAAATAAAGGCCGAAATACTTGTGTCCAGTAATGTGTAGTGAAGATGAATAAAACAGAATAGACGGTTGAAGTCTCGGATGGGTGATAAACAATGAAGGAAACCTGAGTCCTGTGGATAGTAAATAAATAAGTAAATAAATAAATGTTAATTACCTTTATTTATTTATTTACTTACTTATTTACTATCCACGGGACTCATGTTTCCTTCATTGTTTGCCTGTTACCTTCCATCTTTCCTGTTGTCACGATGTACTCCAGCTGTCTTCTTCTCATTACATGCCGAAAACAAGTTGACTGCTTCCTTCTAACATAATGAAAACGCTTCCTTTGCTCATAGGCCTCTTTCATTCATTCATAACCCTCCACTCCCAAAGGAGCATAGGCCTTCAACAAACACATGCCAAGTCCTCCTGTCACGTGCCATCATCTCAAGTTCTTTCCACGTTCTCCTCATCATTTTCACATCTGTTTCCAGCAAAACCGCAGGCCTCTGTCATGATATCCTCATAATTATTTCATATGCCCATAGTATTTTTAATATTCATTTTGTAAAAACCACATCTCTGTGGCCTCTAGAACTTTTCCTGCTTGTTTACCTATTGTCCATCACTTACTTCCCGTATGTCAGGATTAGTTGTATTTAACATCGAATAACTCTGTTTCTTATTCTGATTGACCAAAAAAAAAAAAAAAGTTCCATAAAATACTTTAATAAAATGCTGCTGTAGCCTGATCTGTTCCACTCATCACTTCTGACATGCACATTTCAGCGTAGGTATTTGAATCTTAAAAGTTCATCTTTACACACTGGAGCCAGCGACTTAAAGTTCGCAAGGGGTCCCGGAGCGTAGATAAGTTGGGAGCCATCGGCTTATGTATAATTTACATACTCGCCTACTGCATACAGGTTTTTAGTAAAAACCAGCTCTGTGAAGATAAATGTTATTATGAAGTATTGATTGGAGTCATGCTCAGCAAGGAATTAGTCGGATAGGAAGAAAGGAGAACTGTGACGTAGGATGTTCACGAGGTCCTTTTTATGTATATATGCGTGTGTTTAGCGGTTGTTGTAGTTAAGATAGGGCTGGTCAACTTGTCCCTAAGAAGAAGAATCAATATAATTCACTTACGGAACGAGTGGCCCATGTAGGTCCCTCAGGGATGTTTTTTTTTTTATTTTTTATTTTTATTAAGGTGTTTGCTACTTTTCTTTGTAGCACGCCCCTTTCTACCATCTACCATATACATGGAGCTGCTGGTTATATCAGGACGCGTTTACTCAGGGATGTTGTAAGAGGCAACTACTATAAGGTTGTGCATAGGACTAGCAACCTCATCATATAAAACACAAAGTTGCTTCAGACACTGGCGCTAGTAGAGCTTGTGTTCTGGCGTAGGCTTTTTCTAGGGAACCATCATCAAAGGTGGATTAAAGATTCATAAGAAGCGAAAAAAAGAGATGGTGATTATGATGATGATGGAATAAATGAATGAGAGACAGGGAAAGAAGAAGAAGGAAATACAGATATGTACAAAAACGCTGTTGAAGATATGATTTGCTGGATACAATTTTTTTCAGTCATTATCTTTCAGATCCCCATCGAGCATACAGCGTCAATCACATGACTACCAAAACAGTTGACAACCAGAACAAATGACTGCCGGAACAGTTGACTACCAGAACACATGACTACCAGAACAGATGACTACCAGAACACATGACTACCAGAACAGTTGACTACCAGAACAAATGACTACCAGAACAAATGACTACCGGAACAAATGACTACCAGAACACATGACTACCAGAACACATGACTACCAGAACAGATGACTACCAGAATAAATGACTACCGGAACAAATGACTACCAGAACAAATGACTACCAGAACAAATTATTACCACAACACATGATTACCAGAACAGTTGACTACCAGAACACATGACTACCAGAACACATGACTACCAGAACACATGACTACCAGAACACATGACTACCAGAACAAATGACTACCAGAACAAATGACTACCAGAACAAATGACTACCATAACAAATGACTACCAGAACACATGACTACCAGAACAAATGACTACCAGAACACATGACTACCAGAACAAATGACTACCAGAACAGATGACTACCAGAACACATGACTACCAGAACAAATGACTACCGGAACAGATGACTACCAGAACAGATGACCACCAGAACAAATGACTACTGGAACAAATGACTACCGGAACAAATGACTACCAGAACACATGACTACAAGAACAGTTGACTACCAGAACACATGACTACCAGAACAGTTGACTACCAGAACAAATGACTACCAGAACACATAACTACCGGAACACATGACTACCAGAACATCATAACTACCTGAACACATGACTACGAGAACAAATGACTACCAGAACAAATGACTGACTACCTTCTTCTTCTTCTTTCGTTCGCTTGAACTATATAGGCATACTTCCATAGCGCATGTGCGTGGCATCCTGATTGCTATGGTGCGCCTCTTGGCTGGTTGCCTCCGTCTTCAGCACCTTGACTTGCTAGGGCAGACTGTGGTCTTGCTCGAGTGTAGGAGGGCCTGGCCAGTCTTGGTTTTTCAGCCGCTGATGGCTGTACTTGAGCCCCATCTCCACGTCAAGGAGCTGGCCTCGATGGGGACTGACTACCAGAACACATGACTACCAGAAAGATACAAGAAGAACAAAAACACTTAAAAAATTATATTCCCCACACAATATCAGTCAATCATCAATACCCTAAAGTAGTGTTTCTTAACCAGGGATGCGTGTACCCTCTAGGTGTGCGAGACTGTCGTGAAATATTCTAATCCACATATATAAATTATCAAGTAAATATAAAGCCTAATAAATACATATAATAAAGAAAGGAAGAAGAATGGTAAAGAACAGTGCTGTCACAATGACCGTACTCGAAATCCCCTTTGTTTTATGCTTCGTCTGCAAATTGTAACGTTTCCACGTTAAATATAAGCCACTGCATAAATACAAGCGTTTCCACAACACATTAAAACGGGTATTGCATTTCTAAGAAAAACATTGAGAGGCACACTGCGTAATGACCTAAATTAATCCTAACATTAATTATACTACGTTACCAAAACGAACGAACAGATGGACTAAAGGATAGAGAGAAGGGAGAGGCAGAAAGCCGAACACATGCAACACTAAACACGCGTCGCGCGATACACAATTGCTGCCATCACGCGTGTAAGGCCACATGCACTAACTTTATTTCAAATCGACAGTGATAAAATTCACTACCCTTCCCAGAGTTAGGTTTTTAAATCCTGAAAAACTCTTATTAGGAAAGATGACAATAGATGGGTTTACGTTTGAAAACATTACAGTACCCAGACAACACATCTTCGAAACAGGAGGTAGAAGAAATTGCATATTTTGAACGCAGCCACTTAGCTCTTTTAAATTTGTATATTTGGGTTCCTTAGGGCTTGCTGACAAAGAATATGTAAAACGTTACGCAAATAGTCTAGGAATTAACAAGTTATAGCCAAAATAAAATGATGGTGCTGTCAGACAACACCCAAAATCAGAATCGCTCAGTGGTAGATTTTTTAAACCACCATTGTACGGGAAATGGGCCACAAGTTACATTTGAACTAATTGGCTGGAATGATATGTAAGGATAAACACGATTAGTCGGACTATAAATGCTATCCTTGGTTGTTAGGGGAGACGTAGGAAGGTAAAATTTTTTCAAACACTTGTCGAAACGTGGCTCCATTGGCCAGACTCGCTGATATATTCACTTAGGAGCGTTAGTTCGAGACCACTAGTTCAAATAAGCTTGATAAAGCAACAGTGCGTTGAGGCCAGCTCATATTTTTGCTAAATAAAAGCCTGGAACATAAGCAGATGGGAATTTGTGCCAGTATTTGTGCCAGAATTCATTGCTAGTCAACGTATCTGTGTTTATTTCCATAAATTGTGGGACTGTGGTCTTAACGTTATTGAGCAGCACCAGCAGAGGAGTCTTTTCCTGCCGCCATCACGCAAGATAAGCTGATGTGGCCAGCTGAGCTCAACATTATGTACCCCCATCTTAAAATGACATTGTAAAAATAACATTAAGAGGGGAATTAAATTGTTTTAATATCAGGAACTGAGAACATCTCCAATACTAGTTCCAATAAAGACAAACTAATGAAGTCATGATGACAAATACCAACAGAGCTTGAACAAAACAAAACCAGTATTACCTCATATTACTACTACACAACTGACACACATATGATACTTTTAATAATATATGTCACTACAATATTCATATTGATAAATTCTGTACATATAACTTGTAATTAAAATTGATTGTGATTCCTGGTTCCCTTTGTATTTGAATCAGGACACATATTCATTCATGACAGCAATGAATACATATTGTTATGTGAAAAGTTATCAGTGACTCCTTTAAGATATCCTTGTAGAGTGTTTTATGTATGTGAGTGTCACAGTGTTGTCACGTGTAGTGGAATAAATTAAATTGTTTATCTGTCTGTTGTTGTTTTGACTTACACTTCATCATACACATACCCTAGACACATAACGTAGTCATCACACTACTCCAGAATAATTCTGACTGAGGTATACATATGTGGCAGCAAGTAAGGATATATATAATACACTACTCTTATTAGATATATATATATACCTTCACAGCTGATCTCAGTCAGTACACTAAGTCCCCTATAAATATTTATAACATCCCACTTCACCACATATATTGGGGTCTCGCTCTTGGGATTTTGAATCTTTCCCTATTAAAAATATTGGGGGTAATTCACTTCAGGGAATATAAGAATTAAAAGGTATCCTTGGGTGGAATTAAATAAGGTTGAGCTCACGGTGCCTGTGTTGTCCATTAGATATATATTTAGAGATTGAATTGTTGGTTAGACATTGTATAAATTTACCTGATAGACAATGGCGGACCTGGCCAAATTTCGATCTGCTGCTGTTCAGACTGCAAAAGAGTTAGGATTAGATGGGCAAGTTATGGTTGCCTATGTCACTACGGAATGTGACAAATTTATTGAACGCGAAGAAAGAAGGTTTGAAGCCGAAAGAAAGTTAGAGGCTGAAAGGGAAATTAAGAAGTTACAATTTGAGGCTGAGGCTGAGACTAAGAGGTTGCAGATTGAGGCTGAGGCTAAGAAATTGGAAGCAGAAAGAGAAGAGAAGAAATTAGCTGCAGAAGAAAGAAGATTGACTGCAGAGAGGGAAGCAGAAGATAAAAGATTACAAAGGGAACATGAGTTACGACTAAGGGAGTTTGAGTTTCAAGGCCATGCTCCTGAAAATGGTGCCAGTCCCTTTGCCTCTGATGCCACTGCTAGCCAAGGAGCCTCAACCTCAGCTATGAATTTCCATTTAGATCATTTTGTTGAGAAAGACGATGATATAGAGAGCTATCTAAATAGGTACGAACTATTAGCTACCACGTATGGGTTAGAGAGAGAAAGGTGGAGCTTAAAGTTATCTCAAGACTTCGTGGGGCAGCTTATGAAGTTTTTGCAAAAATGAGCAGAGGTGATCAGGAAAATTATGACATGCTAAAGCAGGCCCTTTTGTTAAGATATGAAAAGAATGCAGAATTCTATAGGAAAAAATTTAGGAATGCTAAACTACTGTCAGGTGAAACCTATCACCAGTTTTCTGCACGAATAGAGACATACTTGGAGAAATGGACTTCTCTGGGGAAAACCCAAGATCTTAAGGAAATGGTCCTTATAGAGCAATTAAGAGAGTCCATGGCTCCAGACCTGAGAAAGTTTCTCATGGAACAAGGTGCAGAGAGGCTGGGTGAGTTGCTAAATGTTGCTGAAAGGTATCAAGCAGCTCAAGCAGAGGTAACAGGTAATAAAAAGAAACAAGTGGATAACTTTAGGGCACCACAGAACTTTAATAAATTTGATCCTAGGGATCAAAACAACGGTAAGCACCAGTTTGATAGGCCACGGTATGAAAATAAAAATAAATTCCCACAATTCGATGAAAGGAAATATGATGAAAGAAAATCTTTCAACCAAGGAAAAAGGTGGTGTAAAAAATTGTCAGATGGACAATCATGACACTGACCGTTGCAGAAGGAAACCTGTGTATATGGCAACCCTTCAGGTCAGGTCGACCTCAAGACAGGAGGAGGATATTATGTTGGATACCACTCCAGAAGAGATGAGGAAGGCACAGGCTGGGGATAAAACACTCAAGCCTTGTTTCAGAAAATTGTCAACTTGTCATACAACTCCAGGCAAGGGAGATTTTTACATGAAAAACAAGTTGATGTATAGGAAGACTGGAGCTAGATCCAAAGGTCAGGGACAGCTGGTACTTCCTAAAAGATATAGGGCAGACTTAATAAGGAGCCTACATGTGAAACCAGATGGGGACCATGAGAAGATAGGTACCATCATTCAAAAGGTGGCTCACAATTATTATTGGCCCAAGGCAAGATGGGACATTGAGAATTTTGTAGAAAGGTGTAGCATAGCACATGAGGGAACACCCACAAGTGGGAACATGGATCAGGACCTGGACACGCCACGGGGCAAAATTAGGCCTGATAATAAAAAGAAAAATAGATTTGATAAAGTGGACCAAATGGAATGGGAAGCCCCTTTTCACGGACAAGCTTCACTTAACTGTTTTACAATGGCCACTATGCGGAGAGTGCAAAGAGATGTCTTACCCCAGGATAAGCCGAAAATCCCTCAATCGGACTTAAACAAACTGGAGGAAGAGGATGTAGAGAGGAAATCTCTCATCAAGAATTTTAAGTGGGGAGACAGCCCCAAGAAAAGAAAAATTGGTAGCGGTCGTTTTGTGCATGATAATTCTGGGAAGAAAAATCATCAATATAAAGCTTCGAGTGGAAGAGACCATACCGGTGCATGGACAAATAGGTCCACACAATTAAAGGTCCACATGAAGCTTTGTTAAGAACGTGGACTGATGAAAAGGCAGAGGAAAACATTACATCTTCATACCAATATGTGAATGAGCTGACCACTCGTTTAAAAACTGGCTGGAAACTTGCCAATGAAAATTTGAAACAAGCCAGGAAGAAACATGCTGCCTATTATAACAGGAAGGCGAAAGACAGAGATTTGGCTGTGGGAGAGAAGGTACTGCTTCTTCTCCCCGGGAGTCAGAATAAGTTACAAATTGGATGGCAGGGTCCATATACAGTTCTAGAGAAGGTGTCTAGAACAAATTATAAGATAGATAAGAAGGGGAAAGAAAAAATCTATCATGTGAATCTCCTGAAGAAATATTTGGAAAGAGAACATCAGGAAGAGACACACTTGTTGACCTTGTCCATCGCCATGGAGTTGAAAAAGGAACCACTTTCATCATTTGAATATCCATTACACCCCTGTGAGACAGCAGCACAGGTGAAAATCAGTACACATTTAACGAAAACTCAGAAAGAGAGAGTGCAACAGGTTCTAAATAATCATGCAGAGGTGTTAACAGACCGACCAGGGCATACAAACCTATTGGAATATGATATGAAACTGATAGACCCCACACCTGTCTGTATGAAACCATATTCGATTCCGTTTGCTAAGGAGAAAGCTTTGAAGGAAGAGATAGACTATCTGTTGAAGGAAGGAATTATTTCGCACAGTGAATCCTCATATAGTTCCGGTGTTGTACTCTTAAGGAAGCCCTCTGGAGAACATAGACTCTGTATAGATTACAGGAGACTGAATGCTATTACAGAAGGACAGGTGGATCCATTGCCGGATACAAATCAGCTGTTTGCCAGACTAAATAAAGCTAAATATTTCTCAAAAGTGGATCTGAGTAAAGGATACTATCAGATTCCAGTAAAGCCTGAGGTTAGACCATACCTAGCTTTTAGTACCTCAGAAGGACACTATGAGTTTAATAGATTGCCATTTGGATTGAAGAATGCGCCTAGTGTCTTCTCTAGAATGATGAGAAAATTGTTGGATGTAAACATTTCGGAGGAACGTAATGAATCCCTGAGTTGCCTCTTTGATTGAGGATATTCCGAATGTTTCATACAGGATAATAAGAAGATTATGGGATCCACTACGAAAACTCTGCTATCACCAGGTATATGTTATCTCCTCATAACGTACATTTTGAGGAAAATATAATGTTCTCTGGACATGTCATTGCGCAGACTCAGAGAAGAAAAATGGTGAATACGAGTTGCGAAGCAGCATTAAGACAAGCCCTCACACTTGCGGCTGTTCAGTAACATAACCGAAATATATTATTGGTTGTAGAAGTCTGAGGCAGATTTCATGAGTAGTGCCTACTCTGAATGGACCCAACTACATAAAACCATGATAGCACCACAGCAGAGTAAAGTCAAGTTGACTTACATTTATCTATGTGTATATAGAATAAAGGACTGACATATAATGTCTGTTTTAAGAGGGGAGGTGTCGTGAAATATTCTAATCCACATATATAAATTATCAAGTAAATATAAAGCCTAATAAATACATATAATAAAGAAAGGAAGAAGAATGGTAAAGAACAGTGCTGTCACAATGACCGTACTCGAAATCCCCTTTGTTTTATGCTTCGTCTGCAAATTGTAACGTTTCCACGTTAAATATAAGCCACTGCATAAATACAAGCGTTTCCACAACACATTAAAACGGGTATTGCATTTCTAAGAAAAACATTGAGAGGCACACTGCGTAATGACCTAAATTAATCCTAACATTAATTATACTACGTTACCAAAACGAACGAACAGATGGACTAAAGGATAGAGAGAAGGGAGAGGCAGAAAGCCGAACACGTGCAACACTAAACACGCGTCGCGCAATACACAATTGCTGCCATCACGCGTGTAAGGCCACATGCACTAACTTTATTTCAAATCGACAGTGATAAAATTCACTACCCTTCCCAGAGTTAGGTTTTTAAATCCTGAAAAACTCTTATTAGGAAAGATGACAATAGATGGGTTTACGTTTGAAAACATTACAGTACCCAGACAACACATCTTCGAAACAGGAGGTAGAAGAAATTGCATATTTTGAACGCAGCCACTTAGCTCTTTTAAATTTGTATATTTGGGTTTCTTAGGGCTTGCTGACAAAGAATATGTAAAACGTTACGCAAATAGTCTAGGAATTAACAAGTTATAGCCAAAATAAAATGATGGTGCTGTCAGACAACACCCAAAATCAGAATCGCTCAGTGGTAGATTTTTTAAACCACCATTGTACGGGAAATGGGCCACAAGTTACATTTGAACTGATTGGCTGGAATGATATGTAAGGCTAAACACGATTAGTCGGACTATAAATGCTATCCTTGGTTGTTAGGGGAGACGTAGGAAGGTAAAATTTTTTCAAACACTTGTCGAAACGTGGCTCCATTGGCCAGACTCGCTGATATATTCACTTAGGAGCGTTAGTTCGAGACCACTAGTTCAAATAAGCTTGATAAAGCAACAGTGCGTTGAGGCCAGCTCATATTTTTGCTAAATAAAAGCCTGGAACATAAGCAGATGGGAATTTGTGCCAGTATTTGTGCCAGAATTCATTGCTAGTCAACGTATCTGTGTTTATTTCCATAAATTGTGGGACTGTGGTCTTAACGTTATTGAGCAGCACCTGGTCAGAGCTTTGCTGAATCCAGAGTCGGACAGCATACTCCTTGGTCCATTTAGCTATCAGTGAGGTGTCTCCAGAGCCCAGGGGAGAAATCGAGCAGAGGAGTCTTTTCCTGCCGCCATCACGCAAGATAAGCTGATGTGGCCAGCTGAGCTCAACATTATGTACCCCCATCTTAAAATGACATTGTAAAAATAACATTAAGAGGGGAATTAAATTGTTTTAATATCAGGAACTGAGAACATCTCCAATACTAGTTCCAATAAAGACAAACTAATGAAGTCATGATGACAAATACCAACAGAGCTTGAACAAAACAAAACCAGTATTACCTCATATTACTACTACACAACTGACACACATAGGATACTTTTAATAATATGTGTCACTACAATATTCATATTGATAAATTCTGTACATATAACTTGTAATTAAAATTGATTGTGATTCCTGGTTCCCTTTGTATTTGAATCAGGACACATATTCATTCATGACAGCAATGAATACATATTGTTATTTGAAAAGTTATCAGTGACTCCTTTAAGATATCCTTGTAGAGTGTTTTATGTATGTGAGTGTCACAGTGTTGTCACGTGTAGTGGAATAAATTAAATTGTTTATCTGTCTGTTGTTGTTTTGACTTACACTTCATCATACACATACCCTAGACACATAACGTAGTCATCACACTACTCCAGAATAATTCTGACTGAGGTATACATATGTGGCAGCAAGTAAGGATATATATAATACACTACTCTTATTAGATATATATATACCTTCACAGCTGATCTCAGTCAGTACACTAAGTCCCCTATAAATATTTATAACATCCCACTTCACCACAGAGACCCATCATCTGGGAGTGCGAGACATGCCATATATTTTAGAATTCGAATCATCTTAAACACTGTATACCGCACACAACCCGAATGTCTTTGCACAAAATAGAATATTGACAACCTGAAATGAATACCGAATCTTTGTCACATTTAGTAAGTTACATTTTCTCAAGACATACTTGTATGAATTTTTCTCATTTCTGGCATGTTTTGTGAGCTAGAAGATAACTGGGGTGCGAGACTTCATAAGAGGTTGTAAAGGGGTTCGAGACTTCATAAGGTGCTGTAAAGGGGTGCGAGACTTTATAAGATGCTGTAAAGGTGTTCGAGACTTCATAAGGTGATGTAAGGAGGTGCGAGACTTCATAAGATGCTGTAAAGGCATGCGAGACTTCAAAAGGGGCTGTAAAGGGTTGCGAGACCTCTAAAAGTTTAAGAATCACTATCTTAAACCACATATTATCAGTACGAGAAGTAACATAAACTACGAATTAAATTTTTTTTTTAAATCAGCATATGTCCAGTAGATGCATTCTCAGATATTGTCAACTGCATTTAAAAAGATGGAAAAAAGGTACAGTAAAATAAAACCTATAGGCCCCTCTAAACGCAACAGGTAAGGAGAGATTAACCTAGGAACACGAAAGGGAATATACAATAAACACTACAGACATTAGTCAACAAACGGCAGAACAATTACAGCCTGGAAGAGCCAGCACACAATTAAAACAACCAATGTAATCTGCTATATAGAATAAAGAACACGATATACCCGATATATAACCACATGGGGTTAGTATAACAATAGCCCCTTCAGTCATAACTGGGGGTTAGTATAATAATAGCCCCTTCAGTCATAACTGATTATGGGAATGCGCCCCTGAGGTGACAGCCCTCAGCTGCTTATTCTCCTGGTGTTCGTTTCGATGTTGTCTCCTCTCTTCTGCTTGCTGTGTGAGCTTCTTTTGCCCAGTCTGAGAGGTGCCGTAAAGAGCATCGCCACTTGGTACGATCGGGAGCTTCATCCTCCCAGGTTGCTGGATTTATGTCCAGTGCTCTCGTGTCTCTCTTGCATACATCTTTGAATCTCAGCTGCGGTCGCCCACTGTTTTTTTGCCATCTTCCAGTTGTCAGTAGAAAATATCTTTCGGGATGCGACCATCTTCCATGCGGCGGACATGGCCAAGCCAGCGTAGTATAAGCAGTGTATACATACTTTGAAGGCCAGCACGTGACAACATTTCGACATGTATCACTTTGTCCTTCCATGAAATACCGAGGATGTGGCGTAGACACCGTCAATGGAAGGTATTGAGCCTTCTTTCTTGTTGTATCCTATGAAACACATATTTTCCCGTGTTTGGACACCCGCTCCCATGCCAAAAAAAAAAAAAAACACACACACACACAAACAAACAAATCGAGTCTTCCTGTCCTGCGTTATACATTCTATGTTTATCCATTGTCTTCTTTATCCCTTCATCTTTAGAGGTCTAACTCACTTTTCCATATAGACATAACAGACAGAGTAAAATAACAGTTTATGTAGATGCCTCACGAAGGTTTTAACAGTTTACGGTTAAGTTATGTTAGCTTTATTTTGTTGTCCCTTGCGTTGCGATGTCACGTGACATACCGCGGCTTAATATTTAGCATGTCAGGAAACTTTCCACAAAAGGTCAATTGTTGGAAAATTGGCGATCGGCTAACAGAGAAATCATCATCATTATCAGGTACCATCTCCACAAAGAAGGTTGGCTGTAATAGATCTCTAACGTTGTCTGTCTCTTGTCTTGGTGGTACACTCTGATTGACTCTTTCCTGTCCATCTCTTGATGTTATCTTCCAACTTATAGCGCTGTCTTCCCCTTGCACGTTTGCCTTCAACTCTACCTTATATTATGGTCTCCATTAAGGTGTTATGTCTTTTTACATGACCAAAATATTTAAGGGATCCCGTTAGAGATCCATTGAGGCATATTGAAAATATGGTGTTAGGCCCATATTTTCTTGACCATCGGCACACTAGCGGTAATGTGGTCAGCATCACGCCGGCCGCTTTAACCTTCTAAGAGTTTCTCTGCTGCCCAATTCATGAGGCTAGGTCGACCCCGGAGCCGTTTGTGGTCTAAAAAAAAATCCACTTCAACTGGGGATCGAACCATGGACCACCGAGCTAGGAAGCCAGTGCGTGGTCGGCATCACACCGGAAATATTTTAGCAGACTAATTTTGATCTCCTTCATTAGCTCTCTTTTCATCCCTAGGTTTTCTAGGACCTCTTTATTTGTTTTCTTCTCTTGCCTCGAGGCGTGCCCCATTCTTGGAAACATCCACACCTCAAAGCCCTCAGATCTTTCTTCCTATAGAACGCAACAGAGAAGTAAACAGTAACAATTATGGAGAAAACTGATTATTGAATAATGAGTAATTTAATTGTGTGGCTACTACCAAACTATATCGGCTACTGTCGTTTCTTTGGACCTAACGGCTGCGTGGTTACGGGGAACATGCTGCAGGGGAAACATCTTGATTTCCATATAACTATGCCCAAGCTCGCGCCCTGAAGAGGACACTCCAGCCTCACCCTATTGCACTTAGTGGCGATGTTCTCTATGTCGCCACCGCAGATCGGGCGAAAAGAAACTCTCGCGGCAAGCAGAAGAGAAGGGAAAACGTCGAAATAGAATTGTTCCCACACTAGGGGAACAAGAAGCAGCTGAAGGCCGTCACCTCAGGGGAGCATTCCCTTAGTCAGCTATGACTGAATGGGCTATTATTATTATTATTATAATAATCGGTGTGTGAAACAGAAATTAACAGGTCATTCAATTAAATTCTATTAAAAAGGCATTTGAAATGTCCTTAAATTGATATCACTGGACAGGAATACTTGTGCGTGTTTTTTTTAATCCTTATGCTTCATATGGAGCTGAAGTTGGGGGTTTGGTTTGATTTCTTTTTTTTTGTTTGGTTAGGTTTGGTTTTGATTTGGTTTAGTTTTCGTTTGGTTTGGGTCTGGTTTGATTTGGTTTTAAGGACTATCTTCATTGCACACGGTCAACGCCATCAGTGCTCCGATCTCCTCCCTTGGATCACACAAGGAGGATATCAGCACAGTGCACGAACTCCGTAGTGTGACAGATGAAAAATTGAGCACTTTGATCGATCCACTTTATTCTCATCGGCACCCCTCATTCTTGTTTAATCTACTCGATTTCACGTGGGTTCCCTCGCTTCCTAATTAACATGCAAGTCGTTACGCGTAAGCCAGGCCTTTCTCGCATTCTGCTTTGCTGATAGTTTTAGATACACCTACCTGTCTTCCTTTCACGCGCTATCAATATATGATATTTAGATTCATAACTGTCATTCCTTAAAAAGGGGGTGAGGCTATGGGTTTTGTAGCTCGCTAAGAGAGAACGAATCGTTAATTGCAAATAAAGAGGGCGTTAACCATTTTACCGATTTTCATCCCTTTGATCGAGTTCCAAGGGACGCAATTTTCTCACCGAGAGAAAACGAACTCAAAGGCGCCCGCTTGCTAACCTCCCAATATGCGGTCGGCGTGAACGTGAAAATAAACTTTGATTCGCGATTTGAACAGCAAAATTGTCCTGACCGGACTTGAGGTGCTATTTTTCGCATTAAGGGACGAAAATCCAGCGTTTTAATATATATATATATATATATATATATATAGAAATCTCTTATAATTCACTTTATTAGTTCGCTCCAGGATTCCTGATAGTCTAGCTCGCATAGTAGAGCCTTATACAATTTGGATTCGTATTATACGTGGAGATTTCAGTTTCCTGATTTGCGGTAAATAATAGTATATTAGCCATTAAGTGTTTTAACGTGTTAAAGCTTTATTATATTTCACCGGGATTTTTGTTTTAAGTGAAACGTATTAAAATAACATATAGCAAAGTTTACCACATATAAACTTAAAATTAATTACCCGCTATTTCCTCATTATGAGATGCTTTAAATTAAGTAATAGACAATAGGAGGTGGATAATTTAGAGAACGCGATTTATTGTCTATTTTAATCTGGGATAAAATTTTAAGTGACTAGTGTTCATATCTCACGAACCCAAGGAGCGACGTTGATTAGCTGACAGTTGTGAGTTTAAAATTTCCTTTTAGTCGGAGACATAAGCCTAGAGTGCTTTACAAGTCAGACCTATTGTGTCGTTAGATGATGTTCATGAGTTTTCTAAATATTTGTGTAAAGCGTTTATATGATTTTCCTTATTTTAATCCATGACTGAGATCAAAACCTTGGATCCAGCGTTTTTCCAAATGTTATGATAATGATAGTTCCTACCAGCATCTCAAAAATTATTTGTGTAATTTAGAGAACCATTGTCTTCTTGTCGATAAACCCCTAAGTGCGGGCCACCTTTCTACACTTATGACGAGAGGTCAAATCTAGATTTAAAACACAGCGTTTATATCTTTCCTCCTATTTAATAAAAATATGATCAAAAAAACTGGATCCGGAACATTCCCAGAATAAAAACTTTGTTTCATCTTATCGAGACCCCTGTATATCTATACTTATAGGTTATATATTATATAAAAATTTATCCCAGAATATAATACTTTGTTTATATATATATATATAGATATATATATATATATATATATATATATATATATATATATATATATATATATATATATATATATATATATATATATATATATATAATTTTATTACCAGTCTGCTGAGGCAGAAACTTGGTACTCTGTTATCTGACCCAGGACAGGAGTTTTCTTCCATCGGATATATTCACGAGAACTCACCGTCCACACTCGGCCATCATATAACCGAACAGCCGACTATTATCATTTAACATTTTGTTTTCCCATCACGTCACCGAGAGTCACAGCCGCCTGAGGCCAGACTGCACTGGAACAATATATTAACTTAAAAATTTCCATGACAGTGCCACTACATAGAAAAAACATATTCCAAACCAATACCTGCAGTAAGAAGAGGAATACCCCCAGGGAAAAAAATAATCAACGCACCAATTCAGCGACTCCCGAACATTAGCAGTTGCATAAACGGAGAGTCTGGGGCTGAACTGGACAAAATACTAGGACTCAAATTAGTCTAAATACGTGTTTGATTAATTCCCTGGAATGTATGCAGTCGACAGAGGGGTACGCAAATCTGATAGTGAACTCACTGTATGTGTATTGTAAATGAAGGGAACGATAGAATTTATTTCTTAAGTTACTACTTATTTACCATCTTTTATTTGTATCTCTCACTAATCTGAGTGTCCCCAGGATAGGTTACATTAAGGGCTTATTCTTTACTCGTCCTGAAATACCCCTACCCCATTGTTAATTATTTTGATCTTTTGGGTAAATTACCGCTGTCGGGATCTTTCCTAGTTTCCTTATACCAGAGGGCGGGCCTATTAGATTTATATTTTCATTTCTCTTATGTAACTAAATTTATTGATGTTATGCTTTTTTTCTTAATGTCATGATATTTTCTAGTAAATAATAAACTTACTAAACCTTAAACTAGAGTGTCGGTCAAAACCCCCTGCCATTATATGTGATCCATAGTTTATCTGTTTTTTTTCGTCTGTACGTATTTCTGTCACAAAATTGTGTGTGTGTGTGTGTGTGTGTGTGTGTGTGTGTGTGTACGTGAGGGTAGTATAATTTGAATCTATACCAAGTGAGGAAGTGCGTCTCCTTTAAATAGAGTCGTACAAGATAGGCTGGATTAGAGCAATTACTCAATCCAAGACTGTGCTTTCTCTTACACCAGTTCTCCTCGTGAAACAGGACTTATTTCTCACACCTTCCTTTCACATAGCTATCACTATCACCCTCTGCTCGGACGGGACCATAAATATATCAGGCCTATCTATCAAAAATTACGACACGTAGCGCCAGCGAGAATCAAAATGTGTGTATATAAGAATCACACATTCTATAAATATTTTTGTGGTGGGTTGGTTTCTAATTTTTAAATTTTGCCAAGGCAGCGGCCGTATGGCCTACTCTTTACGATTTCCAAATGCTGAGGGATTTTTAATGTGCGCAACTTGCATACGGGACCTCCTTTTTTTTCGCCCTTATCAGAGAAGGCTCGGCATCCGATCTCACTAGCCAGGAGACCAGGGGGGAGTATGACATCATTATGACCACTGTTTCTGAAAAATACATTTCCGACAATTATATTCCATATGCTGGGAATCGAACCCGGTACCTTGAGAATTTGAGGCGGACGCAATACCCTGAAGCTTGATGATGATGATGATGTAAAAATTCATCTGCTTCAAATTATTTTGTCCCCGTGGTCCTTACTTATCAAGAAGAATCAAAATCTGATCGTCAAAAGAAAGGCCACGCCGCACATGCTAAAAATCTACCCAGCGATGTACACAGACAAAGCACGCTAGGCTCTGCTGGATTCGATCGGCTGCCAGTAGAAACACTGGGTGTGGTCGCTACTTTGCTAAGGTTGTGACAAGTCAGATAATGACGATATGTCACTGCTGTTTATGACTGGAGAGAAATATGAACGATAAGAAAGCTAGAAGACAATTATGGAGGAATTAACGTGCTGTTATTGAGTTAAGAATTGAAACTTAAAGCTTACACATCAAAAAAGGCTAAAGCCAGACGTGTGCCAGTGGAGAAAAGAGATGAGAAGAAGACGCAGGCGGTGGATAGGATACAGTTTGAAAGGAGACATGTTGATTGTATTACGAGGCAGTACCTCTTCTGGTATCCTCAGGGTAAGAGGGATAGAAGGAAGGAAAACAATTCACGGAGAAGGGAAAGAGAAACAGACACAATATAACTCATAGCTGCGTACTATATATATATATATATATATATATATATATACACAGACACTGTACATACACACCCTGTCATGTACATGCACACCCTACCCTGTACATAGACACCCTACCCTGTACATATACACCCTACCCTGTACATGGACACCATATCCTGCACATACACACCCTACCCTGTACACAGACACCCTATCCTGTTCATGCTCATCCTAGGGGCGAGCACTCACATATACACACACATTCTTTTTTTTTTTTTTTTTTTTTTCCTTAACCAGCGGCACTTGGGCTTTCAGCCCTTCGGCCCAATGACATGTCATTGCGAGGCTGGGGAACCTGAGGACTTTCCTTCCAACCCGGTCAGGAGCTTCGCTCCTTCCCATCCACAGAGGGTTTATCACAGGAGCCGTTCAGGCTATTCAGTCAAATTTCCGGCCGTAAACATTTCTTCAAACGCCGACGCCCGGGTTTGAACCATGAACACCTGGTCGCCAGTACAACGCCGAAGCCATTACACCAGCGCGGCTCCATACACACACATTCACTCAAATACACACGCATACAAACAAGCTGTTGGGATCCTCGCCAGTGCTACGGAGTTCATGCGTGCACGGTGCTGAGATCCTCCTTGTGTGATCTAAGGGAGGAGATCGGATCACTTATGGAGTTGTTCGTGTGCAATGAAGATGGGCCTCAAACCAAACCAAACCAAAACAAACCAAAACAAGCCAAACCAAAACAAACCAAACCAAAACAAGCCAAACCAAAACAAGCCAAACCAAAACAAACCAGACCAAACCAAACAAGCTTGCAAGCCAGAGAACAGTGCACAGACAAACAAAGTCACCTTGTTGCTTGATATTATGATGCGTAAGCAATACGTTTAAATATTGAACAAACAAATAGTCACCTTGTTGCTTGATATTATGATGCGAAAGCAATACTTTTAAATATTGAACAAACAAATAGTCACCTTGTTGCTTGATATTATGATGCATAAGCAATACGTTTAAATATTGAACAAACAAATAGACACATTGTTTCTTGATATTATGATGCGTAAGCAATACGTTTAAATATTGAACAAACAAATAGTCACCTTGTTTCTTGATATTATGATGGGTAAGCAATACGTTTAAATATTGATGTAGCTGTTTCCACTTTCAAATGAAGACTGTCATCGACTTATGACAGGGTTCCGCACTGTCAACCGAGCCGTCAGTCGCAAATCACTATATACTGTATGAACCATTAGGAAATGTTAACAGTTAACATGCCTGAATTCTAAAGTGTGTATTTTGCTATAGTGTTCATATAATTTTACTGTCTGTTTATAGTGAAATAATAAATAATGAAGGAAACCTGAGTCCTGTGGATAGTAAATAAATAAGTAAATAAGTAAATAAAGGTAATTAACAGGTCCTCGTGGGACATAAAGGATGACACTAGACAACAGAAAAGAAAATATAAATGATAGGCTTACCGGGAACCGAACCTAGGACCAACCAAACGGCGCCATCGTGAATTGACGCTCAGCCAATTAGGGGTGCAAAATATACATAATGTTTTTAGGTACCTTTTGTTGTGCGTTATGCCGATCATTTTCTTCTGTTAACAATGCAAAATAATTTTAGTTTAGCCTTGAAACTAAAACCGAAAGTTTTGTTATTTAAGTCTTTGAAAAAAATGTTTATAAGGCATTTGTATTTTTTTTTTTTGGAGGTCATAAATGTATTTTTGTTATTGGTCATTTTCTTGCAAATTTTAAGTTTTAAAAAATCCTAGCCCGAGTAATAAATAATGAAACATAAGTATACAATGCTTTTGAGACGACGGTCGTTAAAACGAGTAGTCGTAAGTCGCATGTGTCGTAAATCGAGAACAAAATTTGTAATGATTAGAAAAAATCAAAACAAAAAAAATAAATATTGGTGTTCTTTTGTTAACTTTTTCAGTTTTAATTCAACTGCTTCCACTTCATTGTTCAGAAACAACGTTAACCTTTGTAGGTTCTAATTTCTGATGTTTCTGCTGTCGTGGATAAAAATAATAATAGCTCCTTCAGTCATAACTGACTATGAGAATGCGCCCCTGAGGTAACATCCCTCAATTGCTTATTTTCCTGGTGTTCCTTTCGACGTTTTCTCCTCTCTTCTGCTTGCCGTGAGAGCTTCATTTCGCCCAATCTGAGGTGGCGCCGTAGAGGGCATCGCCACTTGGTGCGATCGGATGCTATATCCTTCCAGGTTGCTGGATGAAGCTGGAGTGTCCTCTCCAGGGTGCGGAGCTTGGGCACGGTTATATGGAGATCAAGCTGATGTCCATGCAGCATGTTCCCCCTTTCTACGCAGCCGGTAGGTACAAAGGAACGGCAGTAGCCGATACTGTTTGGTACCAGCCCCGTCGCAGGAGTTGCCAGAATAATGCCGAATCATCATTAGACTCCGGATTTATCCTGTGGGTTCGCTCCCGAAGCCTTTCCCGTAAACGGATATTCCCGCAAGGCAGCGGTGGTTTGGATTCTCCTAGATATGCTACCATTTTTTTAAATAGGCGTTTGCTACTTTTCTTAGTAGCACGCCCCTTTCAACCGTCTACCATATACATGGAGTTGTTGGTTATATCAGGACGTGTTTCATTTATTGTAATATGCTTTTGTTAGTATTTAACTTATACTATATTATCTCTAGTAGGGGTTTTTTTTTTAAATTTTGTAGTTATAATTCAATGTCGTTTTATTACCCAAGTATGATGTCTAAACTGATATTTTTTTATGTTTCACTGGAGGGTTTTTGGTCAATCCGTATTTATCTTGGGGGAGTCTTTCACCAGTGTAGACTACTGGCTTGCATCCTTGTTTATTTATGTTTTATTATATGTTAGCTTTTGTTTTTGTAATAAAGTGTTTTATTAACTTTTGTATTTCTGAAGGGGTCTTTGGGCCTATGAGATTTTCTACACTCATTTCTACCTTGTGGTTACTACAGTATGTCTTAATGTTTTGCCTCTGCTGGTCATATTTTTTTCAGTCCACCAGAAAGTGTCTAATTGTGTTTGGTTCTTGACACTCTTCACATATGGGTTCCTCTATCATGAAATATCCAGTTCCAATCAATTTTTTATTAATTTGTATTTTTAGTTCATCTTTTATCTGACATTTTTTGCTTGGTTTTTTCAGGATTTTATATGAGTGTCTTGCTTTTTTACTTTGGTCCCATGCTGTTATCCACTCTTTAGTTATTGCTTGCGCAATTAAACTCTTAATTTCAAACTTACCTAATCCTACTTCAATTTTGTTATAGCAAGTTCTTCCCCCTTTGGCTTCTTTGTCTGCAAGCTCATTTCCTGCTATCCCTACATATGATGGAATCCATGTTAGTGTAACACTGCATCCTATAGTGTGCAGATATGTATTGACCTGTAGTATGTCCTCTATAATATCTGGCCTGCTACATTCATTTCTGTTTCTGATAGCTAGTACTGATGAAAGGGAATCTGTAAGAATGGTTACTTTATTTGGTGGGTTTTCTGCAGCTATTTCTAAAGCTTTTAGGATTGCCACTAATTCTGCTGTAAAGATGGATGTATTTCGTCGTTACATCCTATTGACTTGTATGAAAGTTCTTTAAGAAACAAAGTTCATCTTATCCAATTCTAATATGATGATCCAACCGTCGTTAATTCCTTTATTGAAATTTTGAACGTAATTTGAATAAGTCATTTCAGTTTATGTATCATCACAGTATCTGTCCATTCTTTATCAGAAATTTTACCTTTTTACTACTTTGCAATAGAATATATTATCTGTTACTTTGTATCTTTTTTACCTCTACACCTCACGGTAGAAGGGGAACGACTTAGTAAGTAAGTAAGTTGTATCTTTTATAAATTTTCAATTTTGGTATTGCTATTCCTGCTCCTAATTGTCCTTCTTCATCTTTTGACCCATCTGTATATATAGTTAGGCTATTATTTATATACCGTTCTATGTACTCTTGTGCTTTAATTGTTGCTGAGATTATTTCGTTCGATTTGCTTATGATCTTTGATAGGTGGGAGTCCGTTTCTGGCACTTTTAGTTCCCATGGTGGGATCTTTGCTTTATACTGAGCACTACTGTTTATCATATTAAATAGGTTTGGGTGTTGATCCACTTCATCCATTGTTTTCCACCCTTACGGGTATCTATTATGGTTTAGTGGTATGTGGCCTATGTACTGGTTACCTCTATCAAAGGTTTTGTGTGCTGGGTGAGTTGGATCTTTTGCCACTCTTGCCCAGTAGCTGAATCTCATCTCTTTTCTCCTTAGCTCCAGGGGTATAATGCCTAGCGCTACTTCTAATGCCTCTGCTGATGTTCCCTTTGAGGCACCTACTATTATTGACAGTGCCTGGTTTTGGACTGTGTCTAGTTTTTTTCTTATTGCTCGGGGCGGCTGATGCATAGACAACACTGGCATAGTCAAGTTTGCCCCTAATAAATGATTTATAGAAGGTTATCATTGTCTTATTGCAGGCTCCCCAACCACTCCCTTTCATATATCTTAGCATGTTAATAAGTCCCCTACTGCTTTGCACTAATAGGTCTATGTGTTTGTTCCAGTTTAGTTGCTGGTCTAGTACCATTCCAAGAAATCTAGTTGATTTTGCTGTGCATACTTTTTGCTCGTTAATGCTTATGTCAATTATATTATTTTTAATTACACGCCCTCTACTGAAGATCATTCCTATGGTTGTTTTAACGTTTAGATTAAAACCCCACTTGTTCATCCAGTCAGATACTTTATCTATTTGTTTTTGTACTGTTTTATAGAGGAATGGGAGATTTCTTCCCGTTCTCCATATCGCAGCGTCATCTGCAATCTGAGATAGGTTGTTTTTTAAGTCTTTAAACTCGTCGCCTAGGTCGTTGACATAATCGTAATAATAGATGGTGATATTGCTGATCCCTGTGGGATTCCATTCTGTTGTTCATACACCTCAGATCTATCATTGTTTATTTGTACCGTGAAGTATCTATCCTGCAGGAAGTTTTCTAAATAATTGTAAGTTATGCCTGCTATCCCTAATTTCCTGATCTTATAAAGTGCACCCTCCCTCCAACACTCATCATATGCCCTTGTTACATCAAGGAATATTGCTACTGTCTTTTCATTCCTTTTGAAGCCTGTTTTAACATCATGTTCCAGCCTCGACAGTTGCTCTATTGTACTATGTTGTCTTCTAAAGCCTGCCTGGGTTGGACTGTACAAATTATGCTTTTCTAGATGAAATTTTAGTCTGCTGTTGACTATTGTTTCTAGAATTTTACCCAGATGCGATGTTAACGATATTGGCCTGTATGAGCTGACATCATGTGTTTCCTTATCTGGCTTCAGTATGGGAATGACTACTGCTGTCTTCCATGAACATGGTATTTTCCCCGTGTGCCAGATTTTGTTGTAGAGGGATGCAATCACCCTTAGAGTTGTATTTGGTACCTTTTTGAGGATTTCATAGCTCAGAATGTCTTTCCCATAGGTGGTATTGGTTTTTCCTGCTAAAGCTCTTTCTATTTCATCTACTGTAATATCTACATTTAAATAATTAGCATCCTGTGTGGTATCCATATTTTCTTCTTTTAATTTTTTCTAGCAGTGTTTTTCGTCTATTTATTTCTGCCTTATCTAGACTGTCTATTGAGCTAACCTGATAGAAGTATTTAGCTAGTATGTTAGCTTTTTCTCTATCTGTTTCAGCTTTCTCTGGTATTTTAATTGTTGGGATTTTGAATTTCTTGTTGTTTCCTCCTTTAATTGCTTTTAGTTTTCTCCAAACTGTAGTAACTTGTGACCTATGGTTTAATGTTTGACAAAATGTTCTCCAACTCTTTTCTTTAGCTCTGAATATTATTTTATTTGTTTCATTTCTTATTTTTTTATAGTTTGTGTAATTCTCTTCAGTTTTGGTTTTTCTATACTTTATTATGGCCCTCTCCCTCAATTTCAGTTGTTCTGAGCATCTGTCTGTCCACCATGGTACTGGATTTTTATCTTTGTTTCTTTTCCTATCTTTACCTTTTTGTGTTGGTTTTAAGTGATCAGGCATATTCCTGTTTGTTATATATTTTATTGCTATTTTTAAAATCTCATTTGTTAGTTTTTCTGCAAATATATCAATACTGTTTTATTTTTAAGTTCTCTGGCTCACTGTCTACTGTTACACGTATTCCTTCAATATTTTCTGTGTTGAATTGTTCCCAATTTAATATTTTGTAGTCTTCATGTATTAAAAAGGCCACGCCATCTCCTCTTCCCTCCGGTCTATCATTTCTAAGTGTTATATACCCTTGGTAGTTCAGTTTGTGTTGGAGGTTAGGAGGGTTTCTTGTAATTGCAAATATGGGTTTTGATTCCTTATATTGCCCAACAATAGACATCAGGTTCGACCTTTCTTCCCTGGCACCCCTACAGTTCCACTGAACTACTTTGATAGCTCTAGAGTCTTTGGTCCCCATTTAGTATGGTTAGCTTAGTTATGTTATTGTTTTTATTAGGTTCTTTTATATGGGATCTATTTTTTGGGGGTTTTGCTCACTATCTCTCATGTTCTCCACAAACTCCTCATTCCAAGTAACCATTTTACTCCGAACTCTTTCTACGAGGTAGGGTAGGAGTAGCTCCACTGTTTCCTTCATTTTTTCTTCCATATTTTCTTTGTTGTCCTGGTTTTTTTTTAATCATTTTATTCTCTTGTCTTTTTTCGTCTGTCAAAATAGCTCTTTCTATCTCTATTTTTTTTTAAGTATTTCTTCATTAGCTTCTTTTATCTCTGCTATTTTTTTAGGTCTCTCTCTATTGCCTGTTGTGCTGTTTTTATTTCTTCTAGTACCTGTCTGGTTTGGATGAGGTTTTGTTCTGTCTCTTCTGTGTTGTCATCTACTTTACTGTTTATGAGTGTTTTAATTTTATCTTCTTTCTGGATTTTTTCCTTTATGTCTTTCACTTCACTGGTTATTTGTTTTATTTGTTTCTTAATGATGCTTTCTTGGGAGTTTTGGTGATGGTTGTTTGTTCTCTGTCTTTATTTTATTTGCCAGAATGGTTTGTTTGTTTCTAGTGATTCTTTTAACATGTGTTTTGTCTCTTGATAGATTGGGCACCCCTGATATCTGGCACTGTGATTACCCTGGCAGTTTGCACATTTTCTGTTTTCTCGTTTATAATCTTTGTCCTCCTTAGCTAATGTACAGTCCACATGTGTGTGTGCTCCCGCACAGAAACTACACCTTGTCGCTCTCTTAAACACATGTTGCGTATGGCTAAAGCCTTGGCAGTTTGTGCAATGTATAATGCTAGGTATGAATATATCTGTCATTTTGGCTCTCTGGTGGAGTTTGACCTGCTTGGGTATTTCTGTGCCCTTTATACTTAGCACTACCACTGTCGTATTCTTTTGCTCTTTGGTTTTTATTCTTTCTACTTTTTCAATCTTTGTTTGTGGGTTTTCTTTTGTTATGTTAGTGTGGATCTCTTCTTCTGTTAAGTTTGTATCGATGCCCTTGATAACGACTTTCCTAATCTCTTTGATCAGCTCTATTTGTATATTTATTTTATGTGGGAGTTGCACTTCTTTAGAGATATGCTACCAACCACGGATCACGAGCTTTATCTGCCCGAAGCTGCTGGTTTTAAGACACCAGTTACTCGCCTTCGCCCCGTCTGTGGAAACACTTCCGCCAGGCTTAAATTGAGCCACACATGAAAGCCGAGACCTGAGCTTGGTTGTCAGAGGCTATTTGAGGCTCGTGCCTTAGAAGCATTTATCTGCAGTGAGGGATGAAAATACAACCCGTGTTTATCATGTAGACCCTTGTCGACCGGGCGCTGGCAATGACGCTGCCTGGATGCGAGTATACTTGTCTTGCAGTTAGATTTGCTACGTGCACATATACTCGTTTCGATGTCCTCTCTAAGGCCGTCCGTCAAAGCTTGCCAATGTCGCCAATTTTTATGGATTTTAAAAATATTTTAATTTAAAACAAGGCCTTCAAAATTAAAGACCGCTATTGCGAAATAGAGTAATATGGGGTAGCGCTGAGTGGGGGGTATTACTGTATTTGTAATTTCCTTTAGTGTCATGCTGTTAATGTATCTAGGTAATTCTCTTTAAAACTCGTCTACATCTACATGACCTATGAATGCGCGCGGACACAGGCACACGCGCACACACACAATCTTTTAAATTACTTTTTATAATATGTATGTTTTTAAGTAATGCAATTAGCATGATTATTTAAGATTTTTAAAAAAATCCAACACAATTAGAACTTTTTGTGGAATACATTGCGATCCGATTGTACACGCGGGTTACGTTCCGGAGATGAACGCGTAATTTGAGATTCGCGTAAATTTAGATAATTTTCTTCGTAGAAATTCTTTAATTTACTTGGAGAGGGGGTGGGGGGGGGGGGGGTGCTTCTGCAAAGTAGTTGAAAATGAATGTTAATAAAATTTGTCTTTAAAGGCGGAGGAAAACTACCATAAAACATTAGAAACATAGAATAACAATATGAAGTTTGGAATTTTATTAGAGGTTTTTCAGGGCTCAGGGTCTGTGGGCAAAAGAGGTTATTGGCATCTGGTTACTAATGCCCCATTGATTCTTCTTGGATCCTTAGCCTTTGACTGGCAAAGAGTCAGTGACCATCACGCTTAGTGGCGTCTTGTAGGGCAGCAACAAACTGTCTCCACTTTGCTCGGTCAGTGGCCACCCTTTGTGCAGTGCCCCCAACTCTGGTTCATGCTTTGCATCGCGTCAACCACATTTCTCCATCAGGTTGCCTTTGATCTGCCTCTCTTTCGTCCCGTCCTTTTGGGGTCCATATAGCATAGCGGTTCTTGTGATGGAGCCGGGGTTGTCTTCTGAGGACATGGTCAACCCATTGATTGCTGGTTCTAAATGTCCAAATCCGAGCTGTAGGCCCTCGGGCAGCGCTCGAAATGTCCAGTACTGAAATTCGATCCTGGCAGTAGTGATTGTAAATTATTTTCTGCAGAACGCGGTATTTCGAATTCGCGTAAGTCGCCATCAAGTAAATCGCAGTCGGCTAGAGGAGCTTTCATTGCACTGGGACATATATGGAGACACAACAATCAACTCAAAAATTAGAATAATCAATTCAAATGTCAAATCAGTCCTATGGTATAGCCCTGAAGCCTGAAGAACAACGAAAACAACAACCGAAAAGCTACAGATTTTTATAAGTGGGTGCTTGCGTAGAATAGAAGGATTGAGGTAGTATGACAAGATCACTGATGTGGAACTGGTGACAAGATCACTAATGTGGAACTGATGACAAGATCACTAATGTGGAACTGATGACAAGATTACTAATGCGGAACTGATGACAAGATCACTAATGTGGAACTGGTGACAAGATCACTAATGTGGAACTGATGACAAGATCACTAATGTGGAACTGGTGACAAGATCACTAATGTGGAACTGATGACAAGATCACTAATGTGGAACTGATGACAAGATCACTAATGTGGAACTGATGACAAGATCACTAATGTGGAACTGATGACAAGATCACTGATGTGGAACTGATGACAAGATCACTAATGTGGAACTGGTGACAAGATCACTAATGTGGAACTGATGACAAGATCACTGATGTGGAACTGATGACAAGATCACTAATGTGGAACTGATGACAAGATCACTAATGTGGAACTGATGACAAGATCACTAATGTGGAACTGATGACAAGATCACTAAATGTGGAACTGATGACAAGATCACTAATGTGGAACTGATGACAAGATCACTAATGTGGAACTGATGACAAGATCACTGATGTGGAACTGGTGACAAGATCACTAATGTGGAACTGATGACAATAACTAGACACGCGCCAGTGGAACAAGAGATGAGAAGAAGACGCTGGCGATGGATAGGACACACATTGAGGAAACCTGTTGATAGCATTACAAGGCAGTCCTTGTTCTGGAATCTCCAGGGTAGGAGAGGTAAATAAAGACCAAAGAACACATGGGGAAGAGAACTGGAGACAGGTGTGAAGGGGATGAAGAAGACATGGAAAGACCTTGACCTGATGGCACGTGACAGGAAGATTTAGCAGACGTTTGTTGAAGACCCACGCTGCGTGGGGATTTAAAAGGTGAAAGAAGAAGGAATCGCCATCACACTAAATAATTTGCAAGGACGTTGACCGTAAGCAAACAACCATAGTTTAACATATTATCTACCATTACAAACACCATATATCCTAATTATAAAGAAAACGAATGTTCTGGGTCAGGCTGTGAATGCTGCACCAGTTATTACTATCGATAGCTATGAATTGGCAATGGTGCATCACTTCACATAGCTGGGGTCTACCATCAACGACAAACTCTCTCTGGACACAGAAATGGACAACCGCATTGGCAAAGCTGCAACCTTCTTTGCCCGACTCACAACGCATGTTTGGGGAGACTTCAAACTCGGTGTATAATGACTGCGTTACCAGCACGCTTCTGTATGGCATCGAGACATGGACAACTTATGCTAGGCAAGAAAGAAGGCTCAATACCTTCCATCTACGGTATCTACGCCACATACTTGGTATTTCGTGGAAAGATAAAAGTGACAAAGGTTGAGATGCTGTCACGTGTTAGCTTTGAAAGCATGTATACACTGCTTAGACAGCGCAGACTACGCTGACATGACCATGTCCGCCGCATGGAAGATGGTCGCTTCCCCGAAGATATTTTCTACGGACAACTGGCAGATGGCCAAAAAAAAAAAATCCGGGCGACCGCAGATGAGGTTCAAAGATGTCTGCAAGAAATGAAGGCACTGGACATATATCCAGCAACCTGGAAGGATGAAGCTGTTGATCGCACCAAGTGGCGATGCTCCCTACGACGCCACCTCAGATTGGGTGAAGAGAAGCTCTCACAACAAGCAGAAGATAAAAGAACACGCCAAAATAAACACCAGAAAAGAAAAGCAGCCGAGGGCAATGACCTCAGGGGCGCATTCCCATCGTCAGTTACGACTGAAGGTGACTATTACTACAATATCCTAATTATAACCAATCCATCAGCGGTATAACGGGATGTTTTCAAAACGGCAATTTAAAAAAAAAAATTCTTCTGGCAGACTTGCGTGTTGCTATATTCGTTGCCCGTAACCTTTTCCTGGGTAAAGGAATGCTAATTTTTTTTACATCATTCCATCGTCTGACTTTGAGACAGGCACTCACATGATTAGATGTATGACTTTTGCTCTCCTAAGGGACTTAATTCGTTTCGTCTAGGAAAATCTGAGACATTCGGTGCCCCGTATTTTTATTTCTGGTATTTTCTGCAGATATTTCTCCTAAATATTTGTGTTGTATTTTTAAGCCAATTCGTTTACATTTCTAGTGAACGAGTCTCTCGTGTTTATCGGTCTCCCTAGGTTAATCTTCTTCTTCTTCTTCGATCCTTAACCACCGACCGCCAAAGCAGTCAGTGGCCATCACGCCTAGTGGCGTCTTGTAGGGCAACAACAAATTGATTCCACTTTGCACGGTCGGTGGCCATCCCTCGCACAGTGCCCCAACTCTGGCCCACCCCCTGCATCCCAGCCTCCACAGCCCTCCGCCAAGCTGTTTTTGGTCGGCCTCTCTTTCGCTTTCCTTCAGGGGTCGAAAGCACAGCTGTTCCCGTGATGGCATCGGGGTCTCTTCTGAGGACATGACCAACCCAGCTCCAGCGTCTGCCAGCTATGATGGCATGCATGCCCCCCCGCTTGCTACGAGCAAGCAGATCTCGGCCGGCGATGGCACCCGGCCAAAAGATTCGGTGAACTTTTCCTAGGCATGCCGTGCGAAAAGAGGACAACCTCGACACCTCCCTCTCTGCGACCCCCCGCACCCCGCACCACAGAGAAGCACAGAAAGCACGCAACTCCGGTATAATCCCAACTCTGTGCCCGTGCTGCACTGGGAGGACCCCCAGATGCTATCCAGGCTAAAGAAGGCTGCCCTTGCCTTACCCACTCTGATGCCGATGTCCCCGCCCGCCCCACCGCCCGGTGTCACCACGCTTCCCAGGTATGTGAAGGCATCTGTCCGCACCAGCCGCCGATTCCCCACCGACATGGGCCCAGGGTTGCTCACACCGAGCGCCATAACCTCAGACTTCCTTAAACTGATGTCCAAGCCCACCCGCTGGCTAAATTTATTAAGTCTATCCGTTTCTTCCTGGACGTGTTGACGTGAATGTGCCAGCAGTGCAATGTCATCTGCATATTCCAGATCTTCCAATGTTGAAAATGTAGTCCATCTTATTCCTCTTGGACTGCCCTCTGTTGTCTGGCGCATCACCCAGTCTATGACTGTTAAAAATAGAGTGGTTGATAAGGGGCATCCCTGTCGTACTCCTGTCTTCACCTCGAAGGTTAGGTTGCTCTGCCCAACACTACACGTAAAGTTGGCATAGAGGCTTTTTATGATTGACACTATGCAGCTTGGAATTCCATAAGCCCTCAGTATTTTCCATAAACTGTCCCTATGTATGCTGTCAAAAGCCTTTTCAAAATCAACAAAATTTATGTAAAGCTGTCTTTGCCATTCTGAGCACTGCTCTATAATGTTCCTGAGAGTGAATATATGGTCTACACATCTTCTGTTCTTTCTAAATCCTGCTTGTTCTTTCCTCAGTTTGTAGTCTACTGCCTTTGAAATTCCCTGTATAATTATCCTGCCTAGTATTTTGCCGGGAACTGAGAGAAGAGTGATTCCTCTCCAATTATTGCAGTCTGAAAGATCTCCCTTCTTGGGCAATTTGACAATTATTCCTTTGTTCCACTCTGATGGTGTTGTCCCCGCCTTCCACACCCGTGCAAATAGTGGTCCCAATAGTTCTGCTGCTAGCTCAGGGTCTGTCTTAAATAGCTCTGCATTTAAGTTATCATGGCCCGGAGCTTTACCGCTCTTTAACCCTTTGATTGCTGTGATGATTTCTTCTTTTCGTGGAATGTCTGTATTTACATCTAGATCGTTTTCAGCCTCAGGAACATTCAATTGTGTCTCTGGTATTTCCTTGTTCAGAGTTTCTCTGAAGTGCTCTGCCCATCTTGTTTCCCGTCCCTCTGCTGTCTTAATGAGATTTCCCTGCTTATCTCCCACTAATGTAACGCTGTCTGCACCCTGTCCTCCGCCGATGAACCTAGCCATTTTGCATACTGTGCCCTGTCCATTTCTCAGCGCCGCCTCCTCTGCCTGTTTTGCAAGATCGTCTTGGAAATTCCCTTGTTGGCTCGGGTTTGGCGTTTAACCTCCCTGTCCAGTTGACTGTACTGTTCGCTATATAGTTGCTTCAACCTGGGGGACCTCGCTTCTGCCTTCTCTCCCCTCATTTCCCCTCTCATCCCCATGGTGTCTAGCGCTTCTGGTGCCATCCAGTCTTGCCTCTTCCTTCCCTGGAATCCCAAGCATGATTCGCCACTTTCCTTATATATTGTTGAAATGGCGTTAAAACTCTGGTCCACACCATCAGCCAATGTCCCCCCCCCCCCCCCCCCCCCTGGCTCCTGGCAAACTGACATCGTTTCCCAATGTCGGCCGCAAAAGCTTTTCCGGCAAGGGGGTCCCTCAATCTGCCGATGTCAAACCCTTTCTGTGCAGCCACAGCCGGTCCAGCCCTTCCCAGTTTCACCTTCAGTTTTGCAACTACCAAATGGTGATCGCTTCCCACATCTGCACCTCTTCTTACCTTCACATCTTGTAATGCATGTCTCCATCTACCGTTAACCATGATGTGGTCCATCTGGTCTCCGTCCCGACCATCTGGTGATTCCCATGTCAACTTGTGAATTTCCTTATGTGGGAAAAGTGTTCCTCCAATGACCAGGTTGTCCATGCCACAGAAACCCATTAGCCTATCCCCACCTCCGTTTGCCATTCCGCCGCCGCACCTCCCCACCGTTCCTTCACTATATGCATTGTGTGCACCAACCCTCGCACCGAGGTCTCCCATCACTATAACAAGATCACATCTAGGTGTGTCCTCCATTTCTTTCTGCAGTTGTTGATAGAATTCATCCTTGACCTCCTCATCGCTATCATTCGTTGGTGCGTAGCATTGTTTTATTGCAGTGTTGGTGAATCTCCCTCTCAACCCCAATCGCATCAGTCTGTCGCCGATGGGCCTCCATTCCAGTAATGTCCTTTCTATCCCTTTCTGTAGAATAATGGCTACGCCTTCACTGTGCTGTCCATCCTCTCTTCCAGAGTAAAGTACTGTTTCTCCTGTTGCTGTTTTAACTTTTCCTGCCCCTGTCCATCTGCTCTCACTTATCCCTAGAATGTGTAACCTATAGTTTCTCATTTCTGCCGTGACCTGTCTTAGTTTACCTGTCTCGTACATTGTCCTGACATTCCAAAATCCTATTCTTGTATCCTGTTTTGCGGTCAGGACATCCGTTTTCATGTCAGTGGCTTCCTTTCGGCTTTCACCACCGACAGTCATACGAGCCACAGACTCCGAATGTCCATCCCGCAGCAAAGTTTGTTCATTTGATGTTGTTTCCGTAACTTCATTATTTTTTTTACATAGACAGGGGTGTCAGCCCTATGCTAAAACCCCCAACCTGGAGGACCAGGGTACCAGCTTTTGTCTGACCCCTACCCACACAGACCAGTCCAGCTTGGTTAAACCTACCAGGAGTAAAACTCCCACTGGCATAGCTCTGGGGATTGTCAGGGTACGCAAGCTGCCATACCGCTACAAGGTATAGGTACCATTATTAGGTTAATCCTTACATCTTATATGTCTGTTTTTCTGTCCGTCTATCTACTCAACCATCCATCTAACCATCTGTCTATTCGCTAATGCATTCGTACAATCATAAATTTTGATCTGATTGTCTGTCTGTCTCTCTGCATGTCTACTCATCCCTCCGTCTGTATTCGCGTAAACATGAATCCACTCAACCATCCATACATCCATCCAACCACCCATTGATTAATCTGCTCTTGCATCTGTTAATCAGTCTGTCCATCCACGGAATCGCTCAATCATCCATCCATGCATCTATGAATCCATCCATCAGTCCACCCACTCATCCATCCATCCATCTATCTATATATCTGTCTTTCTGTCTGTCTGTCCATCAATCCACCCACCCACCAAACCACCCACCCATCGATCCACTCACCCACCCACCTTCCCGTCCATCCATACACCCACCCACTATCCGTCTATCCATCCACATACCAATCTATCCATCTACCCGTCCATCCATCCACCAACCCATCCATCCACCCACCTACTCATCCATCCACCCACAAACCTGTCCATCCATCCACCCACCCACCTACCCATCCATCCATCCACCCATCTACCCATCCATCCATCTACTCACCCACCTACCCGTCCATCCTTTCATCTTGCCCACCCACCTACCTGCCCATCCACACACCTACCCATCCATCTACCCCCCTACTCGTCCATCGATCGATCGATCCATCCATCCACCTACCAACCCATCCATTCACCTAACCTGTCCATCTACCCATCCATCCATCCACCCACCTACCTACCCATCCATCCATCCATCTGGCCCACCCACCTACCTGACCATCCACCCACCTATCCACCCACCTACCCATCCATCTACCTACCTACCCATCCATCCATCCACCCACCTAACCACCCACCCATTCACATGCCCATCCACACACCTACCCATCCATCTACCCCCCTACTCGTCCATCGATCGATCGATCGATCCATCCACCTACCAACCCATCCATTCACCTACCTGTCCATCCATCCACCCACTTACCCATCCATCCATCCACCCACCTACCTACCCATCCATCCATCCATCTGGCCCACCCACCTACTTGACCATCCACCCACCTATCCACCCACCTACCCATCCATCTACCTACCTACCCATCCATCCATCCACCCACCTAACCACCCACCCATTCACATACCCACCTACTCACCCACCCACCTATCCATCCGTCCATCCACCCACCCACCTATCTGTCCATCCATCCATCCACTCACCCACCTACCCGTCCATCCATCCATCTATCCACCTACCCATTACCTATCCATCTACCCACCCATCCACCCACCCAAACCCACCCACCCACCTACCCATCCATCCAACAACCCACCCACTCATCCATCCATCTATCCATCCATCCATCCATCCATCCATCCATCCATCCATCCATCGAAGCCTTGTGTGTCAGTGTACATTCAGAAGTGATGTCCTGTTTATTAATAGCCATGTTACCACAGATGATGCCATCAGATCCTTTACCTCATTCAGTGATGTCCTGTTTATTTTATAGCGATGTTATCACAGACAATATCTACAGATCATACCTCATACAGTAATCTGTTTATTTTACAGCTATGTTATCACAGACAATATCTACAAATGAGTTAACTCATGCAGTAATGTTCTGTCTATTTTACAGTTATGTTATCACAGACAAAATCTACAGATGAGTTAACTCATGCAGTAATGTTCTGTCTATTTTTCAACTATGTTATCACAGACAATATCTACAGATCATTTAACTCATACAATGATGTCCTGTTTATTTCTATCATGGACGGTGCCCACAAACTAGTTATATTATGTAGTTGATTTTTGTTTATTAATATCAGTGCTCCTACATGCCATGCCATCATATCAATTATCTATTCTAGTGAAGATCTGATGATTTCTGTCACAGACAATGCCTACCGGTTATTTATCTCTTATAGTGATGTCCTGTCTACTTCACAGCTATGCTATCACAGACGATGCCTACAGATCTATGCGAGACAAACACTTGGACCAGTGTGTCATCATATCTGGAGAGAGCGGTTCGGGAAAAACAGGCATGTTTAAAATAATAATTTTTTTTAAAAACTAACGTGTGACCCATTAAGAAGTGACGGTAAAGAAATATGGTGTGCAATTTCTGTCTCATGTCCTGAGAATGGCACCGTTGCTTCTTATTCAGTTTCCTATTTTCCATGCTCTACCACTGAGAAAGTAAAGCCATCAACAGACGCAGATAATTGAAAACTTTCATTAACAATTGCACACTTATTAAAAGCTGAAGACAGATTACTAAATTTTAAAAAAAAAAAAAAAAGCATAATTTGGTTGCTTGGAACACAAACAGTTTAAGCATTAAATCCCCGGATGTGGCTTGCATTAATATATTGGTTAAGAAAAATCTTAGCTATTTTAATGATTGCCTCCCTCAGTCAGCGGTTGGTTGTTAAGTTGGCAGACATACCAAGGCAATTATTAGAGAAGAAATTTATTCCTTCCCTTGTCATCATATAGAACATCCTAATTTGGCGAACTGTTAAAAAAAAAAGTTTGTTGGGTGTCAGTCATGTTCTAAAAAAAAGTCAGTAATTTACATAACGGGGAAGATTGTAAATAAATATTAATAATGGAGTAAGAAAGCTGCAACCAAAAGATTATCTCAAATCTGTCTTATTCCATTTCTTCTTGGATCCTTAACCCCTGACTGACAAAGCAGTCAGTGACCATCACAGGGACATCTTGTAGGGCAGCAACAAACTGTCCCCATTTTGTTCCGTCGATGGCCAACCTTTGTACCATGCCCCAAGTCTGGTTCATGCTTTGCACCACTGGCAGTCATATTACCTTCAGACTCCGGATGTCAATTCCGCAGCAAAATTTGTTCATTTGTTGCCGTTTTCATGACTCGATTTCTTCTTTTTTTTTTTTTTACATAGATAGGGGTGTCGGCCCTGTGCTAACACCCCCAGCCTGGAGGACCAGAGTGTCTGTTTTAGTCTGACCCCTGCCCATGCATACTTGGTAGAACATGCCATGAATAAAACTCCCACTGGCATAGTTCAGGGTTCGCAAGCCGCCATACTGCTGCTAGGTATAGACACCATTGATGGCAGATGATCTCAGATGACAGAAGCTAATTCTTAACCTTCATAACTTATAGCTTACTTATGTCACGAGATGTCGCAGAGAGGGTTGCTTATTGGTAGTGGAGTAATGAAGGGATGAGAGCTTCCAGGCATCTCGAATGCGTTTCTTAATATGCTAAAGGGGCTTTGAAGTTTCTTTTTAAGGGATGGAGCTACAGCACATCTTAAGTCAGAACAGCACAAAAATGAAAATTGAGATTAGTCCATATTCGGATAATCTATAATCTACTGAATCTAAATCTGTGAAAATCATTTGTCAGAAGAAATTCTAAGTTAGGTGTATTTTAATTTTGTAAATAATATTTTCTTCAGAAGTTGTGCTCTGTGAAGAAATTCAAGATTTTCTCAGAACTTTGTTTTACATTACTAATGTTCTTATAACTTGCATAGTTTTTAGTCAATCAGTATGAGATTTGGCACAAATAGTTTCTGTAGGATAATAACACTTTTTTGAGACTTAATTTTTGAGATCAAATTTTTTATTTATTGCAAGTAATGTAAAATTTTGAAAACAAAAATGTTACTATTTATAGATACAAACTTTAAAGTTCTATATCTTAGGATCTACTTAAGTTATCAAAAATCCAATCTGACCAAAAGTTTTAAAATATGATGATAAGCATTCTGTTTAAATTCGGTATTGGTAAATTGATAAGTAAAAAAAGCCTTAGCAAATTGAAATAGAACAATATAATCCTATATGGCTTCTGTTTCCATAGTAACCAATGATGCAGTGCCATCACACTCTTCATTATGCTTATCTATGATTGATGTAGGTTAAGTCTGTGATTGATGTAGGTTAAGTCTGTGATTGATGTAGGTTAAGTATGTGATTGATGTAGGTTAAGTCTGTGATTGATGTAGGTTAAGTCTGTGATTGATGTAGGTTAAGTCTGTGATTGATGTAGGTTAAGTCTGTGATTGATGTAGGTTAAGTCTGTGATTGATGTAGGTTAAGTATGTGATTGATGTAGGTTAAGTATGTGATTGATGTAGGTTAAGTCTGTGATTGATGTAGGTTGAAGTCTGTGATTGATGTAGGTTAAGTCTGTGATTGATGTAGGTTAAGTATGTGATTGATGTAGGTTAAGTATGTGATTGATGTAGGTTAAGTCTGTGATTGATGTAGGTTAAGTCTGTGATTGATGTAGGTTAAGTCTGTGATTGATGTAGGTTAAGTATGTGATTGATGTAGGTTAAGTATGTGATTGATGTAGGTTAAGTATGTGATTGATGTAGGTTAAGTATGTGATTGATGTAGGTTAAGTATGTGATTGATGCAGGTTATGTATGTGATTGATGCAGGTAAAGTATGTGATTGATGCAGGTTAAGTATGTGATTGATGCAGGTTAAGTATGTGACTGATGAAGGTTAAGTATGTGACTGATGCAGGTTAAGTATGTGACTGATGCAGGTTAAGTATGTGATTGATGCAGGTTAAGTATGTGATTGATGCAGGTTAAGTATGTGATTGATCCCGGTTAAGTATGTGATTGATGCAGGTTAAGTATGTGATTGATGCAGGTTAAGTATGTGATTGATGCAGGTTATGTATGTGATTGATGTAGGTTAAGTATGTGATTGATGTAGGTTAAGTATGTGATTGATGCAGGTTATGTATGTGATTGATGCAGGTTAAGTATGTGATTGATGCAGGTTAAGTATGTGATTGATGCAGGTTAAGTATGTGACTGATGAAGGTTAAGTATGTGACTGATGCAGGTTAAGTATGTGACTGATGCAGGTTAATTATGTGACTGATGAAGGTTAAGTGTGTGATTGATGTAGGTTAAGTGTGTGATTGATGTAGGTTAAGTCTGTGATTGATGTAGGTTAAGTCTCTGATTGATGTAGGTTAAGTCTCTGATTGATGTAGGTTAAGTCTGTGATTGATGTAGGTTAAGTCTGTGATTGATGTAGGTTAAGTCTGTGATTGATGTAGGTTATGACTGTGATTGATGTAGGTTAAGTCTGTGATTGATGTAGGTTAAGTCTGTGATTGATGTAGGTTAAGTATGTGATTGATGTAGGTTAAGTATGTGATTGATGTAGGTTAAGTATGTAATTGATGTAGGTTAAGTATATGATTGATTTAGGTTAAGTATTAGCTTTTTCATTGAAATCCTGTGATTATTTAACGAAAATAGCTTTTCACTGCAGCTCCACCCCGTAACATTTTGTTTTATTTTTACTTGCCCTTGAATAAATCTATGTATGGGGGTCGGAGTGGCTAAGAGGTATGGCGTCCACCTCGAGTTCTAGAGGTACCAGGTTCAATTCCCAGTTGAGGGAATATAATTTATGGTAATTGTTTTTCAGAACCAGTGGTCCTAATGATGTCATACTCCCCCCTGGTCTCCTGGGTAGTGAGATCTGATGCCTAGCCTTCTCAGATAAGGGCGAAAAAAATAGGAGATCCCGTGTGCAAGTTGCGCACGTTAAAAATTCCTCGGCGGTTGGAAATTGTAAAGAGTAGCTGCTCTGACAAAATATAAAAATTAGAAACCTACGCACCACAGAAATATTTATAGAATGTTTGATTCCTGTATACACACATTGGGATTCTTGCCGGTTTGATGTAGTTCGTGCATCGTGCTGAGATCCTCCTTGTATGATCTAAGTGAGGAGATCGGAGCACTGATGGAGTAGTCTGTGTGCAATGAAAATAGTCCTTTAAACCAAAGAAAACCAAATCTATGTATGCCCCTTTCACCAGCCGTGACAAGGATTGATGGCTTACAAGAAGGCATTGTCATTGTCTTAAACAACTCCTTCCTTACAGTCCACATGGTCTTTTGCTTTCTGCTTAAAACCGGCATGGCCCATTCCTATTTTTTGCTTGTCACTCATGTGCTGTTAGAGCACAATTTTTGAGTTAGCTCAACCTTCACCTGCTCCTCCTCATGTTTGGTGAGTTTTGCCATGTTTGGTGAGTTTTGCCATGTTTGGTGAATTTTGCCGTGTTTGGCAAGGCACAGACTGTTCAACTTAGTAAATATCTCAAGAGTGCTTGAAACGTACCTTTGTGTATTATTTATTTATTTATCTACTGTTTACAGGCCTTGGGTTTCCCCTCCTTATTTGTTTATCCATTCAACCTAGACACAGGGTCAGTCAGTTATATAAGGGCTTATGTCTAAATGTAAAAAAAATATACTGCTGTGGTAATGCTGTGTGCTTAGTTGGCCACGGGCATCCGATTAGCTAAGCAGTTTGAGAATTTACCTCTTGTTGCACAGTGACCAGGTTCCAGTCTACCCAGCTGTAAAAGGGGTACCTGACTCTACTCTTGAGTTAGGGAAGGCAAAGACAGCAAGGAAGGGGATTGGTCACCCCCACCTCTTTAAAAAAGCTGGACATTGTATAGTGAAGTCTCTAACACTTCACTCCCATATGGCAGTTTTTACTATGGGTGTGGTAAAGTAACTCCATGTGACACCCCGCTCAAATTTCCCCAATTCAAAAATCTAGTTAACGTAAATTTACAATCTCTAACCCACTATTACTATGTTTGAAAAATTGCCAAGGGTAGGGTCAAACTTACCGCTAAAAATTGGACAAAATAATTTGAATTTTCCACTATTACAGTTAAAAATCTATAAATAAATTCCATGCTTGACCTTGGTCTCAAGGCCATCTTCAAATTAAACCGCTAACATTTAAAATAAAGCATTTGAATTTTCTAATGCCAAGCGTAAAAATACCACCCCCCCCCCCCCTTCCTCAAACACACACGCACACGCTCGACCCTTCCCAATATTTGTGACGAAAGCCGTAAATCTTGGCAACGAATACAACTTGTTATCTCGTTTTATAGGGCAGAGAGAAGGTGGAGTACAATGGAAATCAAACCTAACTTGTGCGTTTGAAAAGAAACTTAGATAATTTATTTCTTTATAAATAACAGGGATGGCTTGAAGGGTAACGCTAACATTGGTTAATATATATCATAAAATTTTCCCTTATAATAAATTATATGGCCTTAGAAAATTATTTTATTAATGTTTTAGTTCAGTGAACTGAGTAAATAATTAATTAAAAATTACCCATATGAAAACAGGGACAAATAATTTAAAAAAAACCTATATAGGAAGATAGAGGACAGTTGTCTGTTTAATAATCACTTTCAATATTAAAAATTGACCCATTAATAACAAAGATATTGTATAAATAAAATTAAGACAGACGAACAAACACACTTCTGAACTGCTCAATTTGATAGCCTTCGGAAAAGTTAAATTTTCTTAACGCGTTTCTGATTGGTTAATTATAGTTTAGGATGGGGCGATAAAATTAACAATCTGCCGGCATAGTGCGCCATTTGAGAAAAAACTAACACACAGCCAGATTGAGAGCAGATGCAAAGCATTGATGTTGAATGCCTTCGCCGTCTGGACGATAGCGGTCTGAACTGAACCATTAACCACCAGTAAATCTTGTGATTGTGTAATTTATTCTTTACTTGCGGGTTGAATTGCCAAATTGAAAAGTGACATAACCCCTGGAAAGTCAGATCCTGTGGGCGCAGAGAGAGCTTCTTATATAACTGCAAGCTTCCTGCCACATCAGCATCCAGGGGAACTCTGAAATACTGGTTGTTATTGAAGATTCTCAAGCCACCACCACAGACAGGCTTTTGAGATAATTTTTAGAATTGGCACTTGAGGACTCATCCTTATTATTCCACAAAAATACAAGAAAGTAAAGGGGGGCATAATGACACACACAAACCCTCAAATCAGTGACAGAGTTCTTATCCAGTGTTAACATATTCCAGTAGGGAGTACAAACCTATTGATATTGTAGACTTATCATTTTATGGACAGGATGTCCACCCTATTTATTTAAAATTTGTACATAAAGAAACATTTCTTTTTTGAGTTGAAAATTCCTGTTCCAGAAAATTGAGGTTCAGGAATAATAAAAATTGTAATATAATTATATAAATTTACACACAGTCTTACTTAATTCAATTATATTGAGTTACAGTTGTGTTTGTTTTATTGACACATCACTATACCTACATTACCCTAGACACGTAGCCATATAACATACCCAGAAAATATTTCCCAGAGTGAGATCTCAGAGAGGTAGCGGATAGGTACCCTGAGAATACAACATCATCAACAATTAGACTCAGGGACTTACACAGCTTGACCTCACTCTGTGTACACTTAGTTGAGTAACACCAATAACCTCTCACATTACCACAATGGGACTACCTTTATCTTTATCTTAGTTGACCATGATGCACTCTTGTAGTGAGGCGATAGCACAGTTCTTATGGTCCATGGTTCGATTCCCCAATGAGCCTATCAGTTATCTTACTTTTCTGTTGTTTAGTATTATAATTGTTTCTGTCTAACGAGTCCATGCTATTTTTCTGTATCGTTTCTTATTTACAGAAGCCAGCAAGGTTATCATGCAGTATGTGGCAGAAGTCTCGGGAAAAGGACAAGACATTGACAGAGTGAAGGAGCAGCTGCTTCAGTCTAATCCAGTTTTGGAAGGTAGGTTATGAATGACTAGATATATAACTGGGCAGGCACATTTAAGAAAATGTATGACACCCCAATGAAGTTGAAACTTATTACTTACTTAGTCGTTCCCCTTCTACCGTGAGGTGTAGAGGTTTGGAAGAGAGAGCGCCAGACGATCCTATTGGCTGTCTTCCTCCTGGCATGGTTCCATTCTAGTCCTCGGTCCTTCAAAAACTGTCTAATGTTGTCCTCCCAGCGGACTCTGGGTCGTCCCGGGGGTCTGGATCCCTGGCTCTTTGTTTCCCATGCTTCTGTAGAGCAGCGTGTCGCCATAGAGATCCATGACTCCTTGTCCCTTTTTCTTCATTTCTGTTACAGCCAGGATTTCTAGTTTTGCTTTCCTCATCTCTTCCACCAGCTCCTCTTCTTTCCCATTTATACTTCTTGTGTTCCAAGTTCCATAAGTCGTAGTCTGTAGTCCGTTCCAGTTCGTCGCCTTCAGAATCAGTCCAGTTTCCTCTCTTGTAGTTCTCGTAATCAAAAGTTTAAAGCAAACAGGTGATTGGCCTGTTGTGCCTTTTCATGGTGGAGGGGCTGCCTCCTTACGGCCTCCATGCAGGCCGCCCTTCTCCTTTTTCAGCCGGGCTTGGGACTGAGGCGGAGTTAAAAAAGATGTTGAAACAAGATGTAAAGAAAGCCAGTGCAGTGACTTACCAACTGTCGTCAATACTCAAAACATCAGAATATCAGTAGGGAAACTAAATGACGGCTGATAAATAGAATATTCTTACCAGCTCTTTGCTATCAGTATCAAACATGTTTACTATTCAAAGCACTTGAGAGGAAAATCACGTCCTGTGAGATGAGAGGCTTAAGAAAAGTCATTAACGTTACCAGGGGAGACAGAATGAGGAAATGGTGACATCAGGAAAATTGTAGGTACTACATCCTGCATCATGCGTATAGAGAGACAGAAAATGAAGTAGTTTGGTCATCTCATAAGAATGAAGCCCGATATATTACCACTATGCACCTACAGCAGTAGAAGATTTGATTTCAGGGGCACGGGGAAGACCAGGAGGCAGATGGATAGACAACATCACAAATACTTTACAACCCCAGGCTCACCCGCAGCCAGTGCTACACACTTGGCTCAAGCACGCTAAGCTTCAGCTCTCGGCTACACTTCTGCGGTACAGAAAACACCAGGAATTTTTCTAAGTCCACAATACGTTGAGTTATTTTGGTGTACTAGTGAAAGGGCTGTGACTGAGGGGCAACAGGCGGCGTATATTATAAGAGGTGTTAGGCACAGAATTTCAGTTGCTAGCGCGCAGTGGCTAGCCTCGTCGGCTTCGCGCAGGTGTCTCAGTGTGTGTCCTTAGTTGTGATGTGCGACGGAACTAACGGAATAATTTGTCTTTTCTTTGTTACTTTCACAATTGCCTCCATGGCTGGCAGAGGTGTGGATTTTAAATTTGCTACCATAAGTGAAATGGGTTCATTTTCGATACAAGACAACAGGAGGCTGAGACGCTTCAGAGTCATGACCCAAGTGGGCCCAACCCCTTAGAGTGTAAAGGAGGATACTGGGCCGAAACACTTGTTGGATGGGGGGACTTCTTCTGATGATCAGATTGCCTCCTGTTGTATCGCTCTGTAAAGAGTTTCCTATCATCATCGAGGCACGAGTGAAGCAAAAAAATTAAGTAAGTTGCGACCACACACCTATCACCACCACTAATGCTACAACCACCACCATTGCTGGAGCAGTGGTTAGTGCACTGGCTTCCTAGCTCAGTGTTCCATGGTTCGATCCCCAGTTGATGTTGGATTTTTTAGACCACAGACAGCTCCGGGGTCGACCCAGCTTCATGAATTGGGTACTAGAGCAACTTCTGGGAAGGTTAAGGCAGCCGGCGTGATGCTCACCACATCACCCCCTAGTGTGCCGATGGTCAAGAAAATATTGGCCTAACACCACATTCCCAATATGCCTCAATGGGCGTGTACCAGGATGCTACCACCATAGTTACTGCTGTTACCGCCACCACTGTTGCTACAACCACCATCATTACTGCTACTGCTTCTACTGACTTTCGCATGTTTTCTTTATCTCTACCTCTTTCACTTGTTCCTTGCACTTTGCCAGATGTCAAACAAATTACCGCAGACACCATAACTGCAAGAACATGTGAATGCTTGATGCAAGCTGCAAGCAAGGGGACCGACAGCAGTTGTGGCTCCATGCTCCATTGGCAGCGCAAAGGAAAAATGATGATAATGGTGTTTTATGTTATGTTTGAGCGTCCGATTGACAGAGTGGTTAGTGCGCTGGTCTCTCGCGGCACAGGTGCCGGGTTCGATTCACTTTATCGACATGCTTCAGTCTACCCAGCTGTAAATGGGTACCTGACTTTGCACTTGAGTTAGGGAAGGAAAGGGGCAGCTAGGAAGGGAGCTGGTCACCCCACCTCTAGGTGCTGGATCTAGTAAAGTTAAGTCTCTAACACTTCAATCCCCTGCTGCAGTATCTGCTATGTGACTACCTTTGTTAACGTTATGTTTATATAATAATTTCCTTAAATGTAATTTGTTGTTGAATAATATATAATTTATAAAACAAATTACTGTTCACAGCATTTGGTAATGCCAAGACAACAAGAAATGACAACTCCTCAAGATTTGTAAGTAGTTCTGTTGCATTAATCTCATAATGATAGACTACATATTCCATTTCTGCTTATCTAGAACAGTCATTTAGTGCTACTACTCAGCTCATCGAAGTCGCATAAAGTACTGCTTACTCGGAGCAACCAAGATGACATGCATACCATCATAGCTGGCAGACGCTGGAGTTGGGTTGGCAATGTCCTCAGAAGAGATCATGATGCCATCATAAGAACAGCTATGCTATGGACCTCTGAAGAAGAAAGCGAAAGAGAGGCCGACTAAATACAATATGGCAGAGAACTGTGGAGGCCGAGATGCAAAGAATGAACCAGAGCTGGGGCACTGCACGAAGGATGGCCGCTGACTGAGCAAAGTGGAAGCAGTTTGTTTCTGCCCTATAAGACACCACCAGGCGTGATGGCTACTGACTGCTTTGACAGCCGGCGGCTAAGGTTCAAAGAGGAGAAGAAGAAGAAGAAGACTCAGCTCATCAATCAGTATCCTTTAGCTGCCCAAGGAACATAGGCCTGTGAATAGCATTGCAAAGTAGTCCTTGTTCTGGAACACCCCCACTGTAAGAGAGGCAGAGGTAGACCAAACAACACATGAAGAAGAGAAGAGAGGCAGAGGTAGACCAAACAACACATGAAGAAGAGAAGAGAGGCAGAGGTAGACCAAACAACACATGGAGAAGAGAAGAGAGGCAGGGTGATAAGGGTGGATTTAGGCTGACTTGAAGTACCACCCTTATCGACACCGGGTAGATTGAGGTTGTATTGTAGGGTGCCCTATCTGGTTTTTATTGTTGCCGTGTGTAAGTAGTTGGATAGTCCACAGAGTACATCACAGGCAAAATGACATGCAAAGTCATAGAAATGGTAAACTGCTCGTGACGTTTATATACCATTTATTGCACACCACAATGACAGTCACTTTACATACGTCATAAGACATCACAGTTCAACGATTGTAGCATTCAGAAATAATATTGGTGCCAACTGATATTCATGTAGGATCCAATCCTCATCAGTCATAGCGTAAACAACAGTTCAAGGTTCACAGTGTCATAAAGTTATTATTCATAACTCTGTCTAAATAATATGGCACAGAGCTGGATGCATTAATATTCATTACTATCATTAGTGCAACAGTGTCAGCTGCATTTCATCAGCACACATACATAATAATCTTTACTCCTCTCCTGATGCTGGCAGATCAGGTGTAATAAATAAGTCCGTTATCGTTTGCACGAGAAGTAGCATTGAGGAGTACAGGTCGAACTGACCTTTACAGGCATTTCCAAGTCTAACCTTGACGTAGGCATAATCGCTGACACACAGCGACGTTCATAGAACAAAGAACTGTCCTTCGGGCTGAGTATGACCCGTTTCATATATATCTCAGGTATGACGATACCTGGGGCGTGACATCTATTAGAAGAACCCTCCTTTCTGTAATGCATACGTGAGCAGAGATCGACCATTGTCAAACATAAATAAAGTTACAGATTGGATGTAAATGAGGCATTACCTTCGTTCGAAAATCCACACCACAGAAAACATATGCCTCCAGGCGTTTTAGAATACTCAAGGGAAGGACCTTGTAAGCTAACTATCTCACAATAAGGCTCCTAATCCCTAACAAAATCACAGAGACGCCGAAACGCGTCCTTTCTGCTACACAGCTTTACATCGTCTCTCAGACAAAGAAGACTTCCCAGACGCCTGTCGTCCGGACATGCACAGAACCTCTACACTTGAATAGTCAAACAACAAGACGATCTAGGAACATTCGAGATACAGATTTATACTAGATCAAGCCTTATATGGACATGAACAGAGACCTCAACACAGGTTTCAGACATTCCAACAACAGTTGACCGATACTACCAAATAAGGAGAATAGTCACACTTCGTTAATAAAAATGTGAACCGACCGTGTCTCGACACAAGAGGAGGTAACATCATTTTAAATGATACTCTCAATATCCAGAATTATTTAGCTTTGACTGAAAAAATTAAAGTGTACATTTCAGTCAATCTAATTACACAATGTCTTTAGCAAAAAATGATCATACAACGACTTTAGAAAAAATGATCATATAATGACTTTAGAAAAAATGATCTGTGCGTAACACAGGGGTAGACCAAACAACACATGGAGAAGAGAAGAGAGGCAGAGGTAGACCAAACAACACATGGAGAAGAGAAGAGAGGCAGGGGTAGACCAAACAACACATGGAGAAGAGAAGAGAGGCAGGGGTAGACCAAACAACACATGGAGAAGAGAAGAGAGGCAGAGGTAGACCAAACAACACATGGAGAAGAGAAGAGAGGCAGGGGTAGACCAAACAACACATGGAGAAGAGAAGAGAGGCAGGGGTAGACCAAACAACACATGGAGAAGAGAAGAGAGGCAGAGGTAGACCAAACAACACATGGAGAAGAGAAGAGAGGCAGGGGTAGACCAAACAACACATGGAGAAGAGAGGAGAGGCAGGGGTAGACCAAACAACACATGGAGAAGAGAAGAGAGGCAGGGGTAGACCAAACAACACATGGAGAAGAGAGCTGGAGACAGAAGCGAAAATGGTCAGGAAGACCTGGAAAGAATTTGAGCAGATGGCACGGGACAGGAAGACTTGGCATGTGATTGTTGAAAGCCTATGCTCCTTGGGGAGCTAAATGGTATTGAATGATTGATTTCTCATTCTGTCTCTCTGCTAATATTAATGACTCTCCTCAAGCATGTCATCTTGCACAGTATGATTGTCCTCTCCTATGCTCTAGGCAGGGATCGTGTTTGATACTGAAAGCAGTGGTTCTCAGTGTGGGCCATAGGCTCCACCCCAGGGGGCCATACCTTATTTCTAGGGGGGCCACAGTAAGATGGTTAAGTTCCTTTGTTTCAGCTAACAGCAAGTATGAGGTAAATGATGCCCAGAAGAGGGCCATAGGTGGAGAAATCCTGGGTTAGAATGTACTATTTATTTAGTGAAAGTTGTTATGTTTTTAAAAGTCTCACCACAAATATCTCAACAGGGCAAGTACATGGACATTGAGTTTGACTTCAAAGGAGACCCAGTTGGTGGTGTCATCACGAACTGTAAGTATTGACCTTTAGTTTATTTGATTTTTTTGTTTGTTTTGTATAATTTAAAACAAAAATAGGAATTATATTTAAGTTGTTTTCTTTGGTATGCTGTCACAGGAGATAAATATAAAGGGGCATGGAGTGGCTAAGAGTTATGGCATCCGCCTCGAATTCTAAAGGTACCAGGTTCGATTCCCAGTAGAGGGAATATAATTTATGGAAGTTTTTTTTCAGAACCAGTGGTCCTAATTATGTCATACTCTCAACTGGTCTCCTGGGTAGTGAGATTGGATGCCTAGCCTTCTCAGATAAGGGCGACAAAAATAGAAGGTTCTGTGTGCAAGTTGCACACGTTAAAAACCCCTCTACAGTTGGAAATCGGAAAGATGAGGCCACGCGGCCGTTGCCCTGGTAAAAATTTTAAAAATGAGGAAACCTACCCACCACAAAAATATTTATAGAATGTGTGATTCCTGTGATCCATACATTGAGATTCTCGCTGGGGCTAAGATCCTCCTTGTGTAGACAGACATGATCACCTACGCCACCAGACAGAAGAATGAATGAATGTCTTGACCATATTTCTTGTGAAGTGCACACAATAAAATATCTTTACTGACCTCTGCATTTTCTTTTTTGTTTTTCAGACTTGCTAGAAAAGGTAAGTTATTTCCTTTGTTCTTTTGTTGTTCTTCAGCTTGCAAAGCTTTTAACTTTGAAAGGACATGGTGGCTGTCCCATGTTTGACACAAGGAATTTTATGTCTCCGTGAGCTTTCATAAGGTGTTAAACTTTAAGGGTTGTTTCTTTCCAAGTTTTTTTGGGGGTTAAAATGGGCTAATGTTATACATACATTTTTTTAAAGTTTGCTAATGTTATATATAATTTTGTTAAAAGTGTGCTAATGTTATACATAATTTTGTTAAAAGTGTGCTAATGTTATACATTCATTTTTAATGTGTGCTAATGGTATATATAATTTTGTTAAAAGTGCTAATGGTTATACTTAATTCTTTTACAGTATGCTAATAAAAGGTAAAGGATCCCATTTCACCCCCATTGAGGCATATTGGAAATACGGTGTTAGGCCCATATTTTCTTGACCATCGGCACACTAGGGGTGATGTGGTCAGCATCACGCCGGCCGCCTTAACTTTCCCAGAGTTGCTCTGGTACCCAGTTGGGGCTGGGTCGACCCAGGAGCCATTTGCGGCCTAAAAATATCCCACCTCATCTGGGGATCGAACCATAGACCACTGAGCTAGAAAGCCAGTGCACTAACCACTATGCTACTGTGGCTCGTGTACTAATGTTAGATACAAATTTTTTTAAAGTGTGTTAATGTTATACATAATTTTTTAATAGTGTGCCTATGTTATACAATATTTTTTTAAAGTGTGTTAATGTTATACATAATTTTTTAAAATTGTGCTAATGTTATACAAAATGTTTTTAAAAGTGTGTTAATGTTATATAAAATTTGTGTACAGTGTACTTTATTATTATACTATATAATTCTCTAAGAACATCCATCCCATCCCATGCTAGATTTTTGTTGCAGTCTGGAAGTTGTATAAAAGTCATGCGCTTCTGACTGTTCCACTAAAATGCATGACACTTAATATAGCACGCATCTTTTTTTCGCACCAGTTTTGCAAGTATACAGGTATACCTCGCTTTATTGCGCTTCGCAGATATTGTGCTTTTTTTCAAATTGTTCATGTTTATTTATTAGAACGTGCCTTCTTCTTCCGATAGATTTTGGCTCTCCGCTAGCAAAAAGATTACAATATGCTGAAGGCTTAGATGATGAAGATTAGCATTGTTTTTAGCAATAAAGTATTTTTAATGTTACAATACACTGTTTTCTGTAAGACCTAGCGCTATTGCGCACTTAATAGACATAGTGTAAACATGATTTTAGGCTTTTATATGCACTGGGAAGCAAAAAAATGGGTATGACCCGCTTTATTGCGATATTCGCTTTATTGCAGTGGTTTGGAACCGAACCCACAATATCTCCGAGGTATACCTGTATTTTAAACATTCTGGGATGATTATTTTGTTGTTGTTGCCATCAACCAGTTGTCCTTTAAACGACCATCTTCCATAGGGCACACATGGACAAGTGTTGCAAGGTGGTTTGCTCTGAACAATGTTCCATGTGATATGAATAAAACAATTATAAATTTCTGGCCATTGTTTTTTCTTTGATATGTTAGTTTTTTCATTCAGTGATAGTGCATCGTGCCTTCGATGGAAGATTAAGCGAATGCGGGGGTGGAAGATTCCGAACAATACTTGAACCTTGGAATACGATTGATTTGATAAGTCATTTCATTGAGTCCATACATTTAATTCACAGTTGTACACACAGGATGATCATTTCAAATAGGAGTAGAGCATAAGTCCATATAAGTCATGCATAAATTAATCAATAACGTAGACTGCTGGTTATGTGTCAATGTCCGTTTAAGGATACAATGCAGTATTGTCGTCAGAACATCACAGCTATATGCACGAGCAGATAGACATGGCTACCTGCCGACAGTGAGACTGCGAGTCTGAATATTTCATATGAATTTGACGATTATTCTCATCCTTCTGAGGATTCTAGTTAATTACTAACCTCCATAAATTTTCCTCTCATATAGAGTTCTAGGACTGACCCTGGTCCATCAAAAAATGCATATATATGGCTATATCATGCCATTGAATTGGAAGGTTAGAAAAACGCAGCTATTCAGCTTGGCGGTCAAGTAACAAAGGGTAGCGTTTCTTAGTTACCGACTGTGACCCAAACAACGCTATACACGTCATAATCGATCGTGTATGGAGCGTTCAATAATTGAAACATCTATCGCAATATATTAAATGCCTTAACCTTTACAATTGCACGTCTGATAACCTTTAGCAGACGGCGTTAATATCATATACCGTAACAATTCCCTGTACACCGGGGAAAAAAAAATCGATAGATTTTTTTTCAAGATCTATCCGACTTAACAATTTTTCAAAAAAAATTTAACACAATTGTGACATATGGCCGACGATGTTCTGAGTAGAACCGTGTTGCGGTCATGTCAACTAACTATTTGTCATAGTCATCTAACATTAATCATATTATATATCAATATTATACATATTATTATATCAACTAAATAAATGTCCAATGTTAATAGTGAATGATAGAATTAAATTAAAGTAAGGTCTGTCGTATTAGTATGTCATATAGGAATTAATTTGACTAATTAACATTAAATTAATTAATTAAACTAAGAGTTAATTTATTAAGGTTCTAATGTAACGCGATGTTATGAGAGAAGAAAAAAAACAAAATAAGTGAGAAGAAATAGAAAGAAATTCGAATATAAGTTTAACTTAATTGTGTGTGTTAAGTGTTAGTGAATAATAACTATCTAATTTAACTAACTAAATAACGTATAGGTACATTAAAAAAAAATATTAATCTAATACTTGTGTGAGATTTATTTTCTCTTTTCATAATTTCTTCTTTTTATATTTCGTTCTCTTTTTTTTTTTTTCCTTCATTTCATTTTTTTCTCACATTTCATTTTATTGATAATAATTCAATTAAGAAGTTAAGTTAACTAATTAATTAGTATAGGATATGATGATCCATCCGTAGTCTTGATCCTGATGAATTCTTTTAGGCAAAAATGTTCAAACGTTTACGTTGGAAAGAAATGTCATTTATCCCAGCATCCAAGAATTAAGTGCACATAGGATAATAAGTTCGACTTGTCGTCAGATATTGTTCCATGATTGTTCAACGAATATTCATATTTCGTGTATGGACGTCAGACGAAGCCTCAATGTCAACATGTATACCCCGATTGTCTTTTAGTTCAATTCTGTGATGCATATAGTGTTTATAAAGTTTAAATTGAAGGCAAGGTTAGTTCCTTTATAGTTGATATGTTTTAGGAATGTTAATGTTGATTATTCGTCGTCAATAGGATTACGTGACAACGCATCCGCCACAATGTTTTCAGTGCCAGGAATATGTTCAATGGAGAATTCAAATGGCTGTAGGATGATTGCATATCTGGCGAGTTTCTGGCTTTTATGATTAGATCGACGCAAGGATGCTACAGCACGTTGGTCCGTCTGTATGGTGAAGGGAGCACCAAGCAGGAACTTTTCGAGTTTAGTTATTGCCCATATCACAGATAAAAGTTCCTTGTCCACTGTGGAATACTTTGTTTCTGCCGGCTTTAGCTTTCTTGAAATATATAAGGTAGGATGTAGAATGCCATCATGGTTCTGGAGCAGGCATGCACCAATGCCGTAGTTACTAGCATCTGTTCGTAAGAAAAATCTTTTGGAAGCATCGGGAAGTCTTAAAATTGGTTCATGCGAGAACAAATTTATAATTTTGTTGAAAGTTTCATTGCATGTACCAGTCCATGTCACCTTCACCGGCATGTCTTTTTTTAACAATGAAGACAATACAGCCATGATGGATGACAAGTTTGGTATGAATCTACTGTAATATTGAACAAGTCCTAACAAACTCCTGACCTGTTTCTTCGTCTGAGGAACTGCTATGTTTAGAATTTTGGAGACTGTACTAGGTAACGTTCGGATATATCCCGAGCCAATGATATGTCCCAAAAAGGTTATCTCATTACACGCAATTTGCACCTTTGTAGGTTTAGCAGTTAGATGATAATTCCTTAGAGTGTCGAAAACATATCTAAGTCCCGAAACATGTTCCTCAAACGACGAACTAAACAAGCATATGTCGTCAATATATGTAATAACGTCTGGTCTACCTGATAACATTTGTCGCATCAGGCGAATGAAGGTAGCTGGCGCATTAACAAGCCCAAAAGGCATCACATTCCACTGGTATAGACCTTGTGGAGTGGAAAATGCGGTGTAGTACTTAGCCTTTTCGGTCAGTGGTATCTGCCAATAACCTTTAGTTAAGTCTATCTTACTAAATATAGTTGCGTTGGATAGACGTGGCAGTAAGTCGTCGATAAGTGGATGTGGTTCGCTGTCAACTATAGTCTTAGCATTTAATTTTCTATAATCAACACATAGTCTGATGTTATTGTCCTTCTTCCGGACAATCACTAATGGAGAAGAGAATGGCGAATTACTAGTCTCAATGATTCCCAGAGACAACATCTGTTCAAGTTCCTTAGTAGTTTTAGCAAGGAAATGTAAAGGAACAGAATAGGGATGTACACGAATAGGTGTATCATCATTGAGAGTAATGTCATGACTGATAGCCGATGTGCGACCCGGGACGTCGGTCAATACATCTGGATAAGATTGTAATAGATTAGCAATCTGTAGACGCTGTTGCGGTGTAACCGTTGAAGAGATGGTTACATCCCGCCAAGATTCAGTAGGTTGAACTACTGGTACCGGTAACGGTAACTGTACCTCAGGAAAAGAAGATTCTTCTTCCTGGATGACAGATAAGTTAGAATAATAACAAGTAGATACTGTGTTGTCATCTAGTTCATGAAAAATTGACTGTAAGTGTTCAGGACGTGTATGAAATTGCTTGAGCATGTTAATATGAAATATCTTTTTGTGTCCCTTGATATCTAAGACGTAATCAACGTCGGAAATTTTATCAATGACTTTGTAAGGACCATTCCAAGATATCAATAATTTATTGTTATTGTGAGGAAGTAACACATAAGCCTCGTCGCCTGGGAATAATTGGCGTAATCGTCGAGACCTATTTTGTAGAGATCGAGCCTTAGCTTTTGCAGCCTCAGAAGAAGCTGTTGCCAACTGGCAAGACTCAATAATGTTCTTCCGAAGATTAATCACGTACTCATAAGATGACTGAGTGTCCTGAGTCATCTCCGCGTCAATTAATAAGTCTTTTATTAGTCCCATAGGACCTCTTGGGGGGAGCACCAAAAACTAATTCAAAGGGAGAGAAGCCAGTTTGTTCATGCGGTACCTCCCGATAAGCAAATAGAACAGCTGGGAGTGCTCTGTCCCAGTCATGAGGGTGCTTAGCAGTAACCTTATGTAGTAGTTGTTTAAGTGTACGGTTAAGTCTTTCAACCGCACCATTACTCATAGGATGATAAATACTACTTAAATTCCTATCAATGTTCCAAGTTTTCATGACTTCCTTCATGGTGTCAGATATGAACTGTGACCCATGGTCTGATAAAAGTTTTCTAGGAAACCCTATTCTAGAAAAGATGAGATGTAGTGCATCAGCTACATCTGTGGTAGTGGTGGTCTTTAATGGGATAGCTTCTGGCCATCGTGTGCACAAATCAATGCACGTAAGGACGAATCTATGTCCTCTGGCCGATGGTAGCAATGGACCAATAATATCTATGGCCATCTTGTCAAAAGGTCTTACTGAGATATCGCAAGCCTGAATAGGCGCCGTGTGAAAAGCTCCACGTGCTTTCACTTCTTGGCATGTAGTACAGGAACGTACATACTGCGAAATATCTCTTGACACTCCTGGCCAAAAGAATGAAGACAGTACTCGAGATCGTGTTCGAGTATATCCCATATGTCCAGCACAATGTGAGTCATGTGCATGTTGAAGAATGTACCGTCTAAAAGTATACGGGACCATAACTTGTTGTTTCATTTGTGATTTGTCATTAGAACATCTAATCAATATGTCATTTTTAATAACAAAACAATGTTTGTTATTATTACCTGAGGATAGATTGTCAACTTTATCAACCAGCTTAAAAATTTTTTTTAAAGATTTATCCTCTTTTTGTTTGGTTGCAAATGTTTCCCTGTCAATAGGTGAATTGACTACAAATTCCTCTTGGTTGTCTGCATCCATTTTATTATCATCAACTTTCTCCATGAGTTGAGTCTGCGCTCTAGTCGTCACGGCGTTTCCAGTGCATAGGTTATGTTTCTCCCATTCTATAATCTCATCTGGAGTACAATCTTTACTGCCGTGTATACGACCAACCATCAGATCAGCTATAGGCTTTTTTAGCATACATACTTTTACGTTCCCTGTGAAAAAAGGTGTGTTAACATGAATAATAGCTGTGGGGTAAAACTCGATAGTTCCCCCAAAAGTCATGCAACGGACATATTCCCCCGTTGCACAGCTAGGATGTACCAGCGACTGTCGTACACCAATCGTTGTGGATCCTGAATCCCTCAGCACTGAGACGACGGATCCATTAACTAATCCCCTGTTAAAAATTAGTAGGCCTGTTCCATCGTTGACTGCAAGACCTACCTCTGGTGTAATATGTCCGCAGTTAAGCACTGTTTCTTTCGCCTTCTGAAAAATAAGATTGCATTGTTGGCAACTATTTGCCACATTATAATTAATAGCAAAACATGCAGCAGAAGACTGTGTTGTATTATTGTCAAGTGGGACCTGAGCTATAGGGGTAGTATTATTTGTAACTGCTGCCCCTGTATTATGGTTGTAATGAGATGATCCCCGAGAATGAGATCGATTCCGAGTATAATTGTTAGAATTATCTCGTCGTCCTCTATAGTAACTATTATCTCGATGTCTCGAGCCATGATTATTACCATTCCAGTTACTATTATTATTGGGAGTATGTGATCGATTATAATTAGTGTTATGTTGACCATTGTGGTAGTTTGTTTGAGGTGAATAATTTCTATCTCGTGATCTACCTCTGTTGAACTCATTTTTATTGTTGAAATCATTATGATGTCCCTTCTGAAAGTTAACATTGTGATTTCTTTGGAACCTGCTTCTGTCTACACTGTGATGTCTTTGTTTGTTATTATGATTGTAGGCCATATTAGACGCCACAGGTAGAGGTTCTCTTAATGAGGAGTTAGAAATGGTTGCATTCGGATGTGCCGAACAGTAGTTTAAAGAAATTTTTTCTAACTCGTCCATAGTACCTGGTTTACGCTCCTGCAAATATGCAAAAAATGGCTGGCTAACCGAAGATAATACCTTATCCCGTAGTAGTAAATCAACTAATTTGTCGTATGATTTGTTGACTTCTGCCAGTTCAACCCATCTATTAAATGTATTGCGTATGTTCGCAATGAATCCTGCAAAATCTTTTGGAGATTCAGGTAAAATTCCCTTAAATTTCAACCTACAGTGTTCCTCGTCCAGGTGAAACCTTCGTAAAAGCAAGGACTTAATAGCACCGTAGTTATTTGCTATTGATGGGTCAGCATTTTGAGAAGCCGTCAATGGTTCTCCAACCAAGAATTCATTTAACTTGAGTACCCATGACTCTTCAGGCAAATGATTTGTTTTGCAAGTCTGTTCAAAACGTGACAGGAACGATGAAAGGTCATCCACGTTCAAGTTGAGAGTGGGTAATTTAAAGTTGTAGAAATGTTTAGTTTGGCTGGATGATGATCCATTTTGTGCGTTATTATTCTGGTTTGCATCAGCACTTTGTGCTTGTAATCTTGCTGTCTCCAATTTAATACGCGCCAATTCCATTTCTTGTTGTAAAATAATTTCCTCTCGTTTCAGTTTATTCTCTTCTTCCTGTCTGGCGATCGCTCTTTGCTCTTCTCTTTCACATTGAGCAATCTCTCTCAATCTATTTTCCTTGTCAATTTGCTTCATCTCACGTTCTGCTTCCTCTTTCTTTAATGCAGCCTTTTGTTCCTCTTCCTCTTTCTTTAATGCAGCTTTTTGTTCCTCTTCCTCTTTCTTTAATGCAGCTTTTTTCTCTGCTTCTTTTCTTTCATGTTTTTCCAGTTCTGCCTCAGCAAACTGACGAAGTTCTTGAGATTTATAACCATATTCCCTACCAATTTTAACGAAATGGTCTATAGTAAGCATTTTGACTTTTATCTGTAAGTAATTATTGATAATTACTGATTAAAATAGTCAATAGTAGCTTCAGAGTAATTATTATACTTACTCAACTTAGAAATATTCAATATAAATAATCACAATAGTACTGAACTCTAATGTCTAAGTTCAACTAATAGACAATATTTTGTAACAATATTGTATCTAAATAATACTATATCATAAATAGTTATGATATCTGTTAACTATAATGTAATTACATCACACAATTAATCTCAATATCCAATAATGTTGGGTATGAAGGGTACAAACAATGTTAAGACGCAAACAAGACATTTTCACAATTAAAAATGAATTTACAAACTAAGTAGAACAAGCGGAAGTACCGTAAGCAAGAAGGAAGGTCACGGATTGACCTGAGGCGAGATTGAACTCAATCTATGACAGAACACAAGAAAAAAAATTGACTGCAAAAAGTAATGACGTCATAGGACTCATGAACGGACATATATTAACAATTCAAATAAATTATAGCAAGATGGAGAAAATACGCAATAGTTACGAACAAATTACAGAAATGAATAAAAATTGGAACTGAATACACTATAATACACTGGTTATTACTAGACTAGACATCTAACATGCAAGGTTAATTAATAGCAGATACGAACGGATGAAATCATCGGAAAGTCGTCGATGGATCCTTCATTAAGTGCCATTAACTGACGGCCCTATAGTGCGATTAAAACCAATTTGGACATCCAGGGAGCCATGAAAATTGGTTTCTATTCTCCTCCCAACCATCCCACGAAGCAGGAACAACACAAATGGTGAAAACAGATATAACATAGATACATGAAAAATAGAATAGACATGCCTGTACAGACGAAATGGACTTAGTACTGTGTTATCTCAATGACAACAGTCACAAATTTAGACTTATCTTTTAACGCGTCGCCCGATGCGATCTTCACCAACGGACTAGACCAGTGTCTAGAACTGCTTGCTCCTCGTTGGCAGATAACGACTTTTCCATCGTTTGGTCTATTGTGATCTTGTATTTTTCATCAAAACTGGAATGCGCTGACTTTGTCCCTTGAGCGTTAGCATGTACGCACGATGTTGTGACGTCAGGTTGACCTTCGTAGTTACGCGTGCCACGTCATATTTATGAAATCACGTGATTGTTTACACTGACAAACAACATTTTTCTTTCTTATATATGAATAAGTGTTCTTAGGTCAGTTTCTTGCGCTGATTTTAAATTTGAAATCCGTTTATCTCTATCACATCGGGTTCTTAAGATATTTGTGAATAAATATATTTTTGGGAAACCGTTATTTGCTCCGTTTCATTTTTACTATATAACTTATTAAAATTTTTAAAAATGCAAAATAATTCTACTTTTTATACTGCTAAAAGATGCATGACATATGTTACGCTATTTTTCAAATAGTTACTGTATTTTGAAATAATTCTGAGCGAAATATGGCTTCTAGAAGTTGTAGAAATTTGGCTGATCTGTTCTGTTACATGTGCGGATATTTTACCGATCGTGTTCACCAGAAAAACTTTACACCATTAGGCATTACTAAAGAAAGCATATGAACTTTATTTCGATTCGAAAGTTGATGATGCAAATAAATCTTGGAAGCCAAATGCAGTTTGTTCGACTTGTGCAAATACATTGGCAGGTTGGTTACGAAAATCGCCGAAGCATAAGTCGATGCCTGTTGGAGTGCCAGTAATATGGCGTGAACCGACACATCACGCAACCATCAGAAAGTGATAGTTTACCTGCTTTAGAAACTAATTCTGACTCGGATTATATACCGGTGAATGATGGTGTTCACTTAATTACCATTCAGAACTTTCAGATCTAATACGTGATCTTGCTCTTACCAAAGGAAAAGCGGAATTACTCGGTTCGCGACTCAAAGAATGGAATCTTTTAGCGCCCAATACTCCGATATCTAAATTTCGTCATAGACACAGAGAACTTGTTCAATACTTTGAGATGGATGATGACATTTGCTATTGCAAAGATGTAAACGGTCTAATAGTGCACCTCGGTCATGAGCACATAGTCAACGAATGGCGACTTTTCATCGACTCTTCCAAGACTAGTCTAAAAGCCGTGTTATTGCATAACGGAAATTTATTTTCATCAATTCCAGTCGCCTACTCTGTTTATATGAAAGAAACTTATGACAATATGGCTATACTTTTGGCAAAAATAAAGTACAATGACTACCAATGGCGGATTTGTGGAGACCTAAAGGTCATTGCAATTCTCACGGGCATGCTGACTGGGTATACTAAATTTTGTTGCTTCCTGTGTGAATGGGACAGCCGCAACAGACAGGAACATTATGCAAGAAAGGTGTGGCCTATCAAGGATCGTATGCAACTCGGGCATAAAAATGTAATACACGAGCCATTAGTTAACAAAGACAGCATCATTTTACCATCGTTACATATAAAGTTGGGGCTCATGAAGAATTTCGTAAAAGTGTTAGATAAAACGAGCATAGCTTTCACTTATCTTCGAGAAAAGTTTCCGCAAGTTAGCGATGCAAAGATAAAGGAAGGTATCTTTGTAGGACCTCAGATTAGGAAAGTTATTGCAGACAAACAATTCGAGGACTTGTTACATGGTAGTGAACTTCGCGCATGGATGGCATTCAATTCGATCGTCGATAACTTTCTGGGAAATCACAAATCTGTCGACTATGAGCATATTGTTGAGCAGTGCATAGATGCATACAGAATTATGGGCTGTAACGTGTCCCTCAAAATCCATTTGCTCGATTCGCATCTTGACTTTTTCCCTGACAACCTTGGTGAAGTCAGCGATGAATATGGAGAACGATTCCATCAAGATATCGCCGTAATGGAGTCACGTTATCAAGGACGGTGGAGTGTGACCATGCTTGCCGATTATTGTTGGTTGCTTCATCGCGATGTACCACATGCCATTCACCGACGAAAGTCGACTGCAAAGAAATTCAAGCTACATAAGTGTTATACTTCTTGTACGAATGATGTTGTAATACTGTATGCGTTGTTAAAAAACTTCAATTGCGTATTTCTAGAGATCCCGACCTGATAGAAAAAAACGGTTTGCAGATTTAAAAACAGCGCATTAAAATTGACCAGAAAAACATAGACATGTTAGAGAAAGAAAAAAAAAATTTTTTTTTGTTAGCCAGTGTTATCGAAAGTCATGAAAAAATTTTTGGTTTTTGGTTGTTTTTCGTCCCCACATACCGGGCACCACTGTTGCAAGGTGGTTTGCTCTGAACAATGTTCCATGTGATATGAATAAAACAATTATAAATTTCTGGCCATTGTTTTTTTTCTTTGATATGTTAGTTTTTTCATTCAGTGATAGTGCATCGTGCCTTCGATGGAAGATTAAGCGAATGCGGGGGTGGAAGATTCCGAACAATACTTGAACCTTGGAATACGATTGATTTGATAAGTCATTTCATTGAGTCCATACATTTAATTCACAGTTGTACACACAGGATGATCATTTCAAATAGGAGTAGAGCATAAGTCCATATAAGTCATGCATAAATTAATCAATAACGTAGACTGCTGGTTATGTGTCAATGTCCGTTTAAAGATACAATGCAGTATTGTCGTCAGAACATCACAGCTATATGCACGAGCAGATAGACATGGCTACCTGCCGACAGTGAGACTGCGAGTCTGAATATTTCATATGAATTTGACGATTATTCTCATCCTTCTGAGGATTCTAGTTAATTACTAACCTCCATAAATTTTCCTCTCATATAGAGTTCTAGGACTGACCCTGGTCCATCAAAAAATGCATATATATGGCTATATCATGCCATTGAATTGGAAGGTTAGAAAAACGCAGCTATTCAGCTTGGCGGTCAAGTAACAAAGGGTAGCGTTTCTTAGTTACCGACTGTGACCCAAACAACGCTATACACGTCATAATCGATCGTGTATGGAGCGTTCAATAATTGAAACATCTATCGCAATATATTAAATGCCTTAACCTTTACAATTGCACGTCTGATAACCTTTAGCAGACGGCGTTAATATCATATACCGTAACAACAAGCTAGCATAATCTGGGCTGTCTAAGCAGCGTATGCATGCTCTGAAGGCCCATATGTGAGAACACCACCATATTATTCGACACATTATCAACACTACTCTGTGTAATTCCTGGTAGTCTCTAAAGAGATAAAAAAAAAAGGACTACTGCACATTCAGGCATATCAAATAATGTGACCAAATATGAAGTTGTGCATGGGGATGGCAATATGATTGAATATGCTTAGGGTGTGCAGAAGGTATACATTGATAGACAAGATTAACAGAAGGGACGTGAATATGCCCTGCTATGTTGTGAGGAAGATAATTGCTTTTGGCCCATATTATTTGTGGTCTTTACTTCATCCTTGATTATGTCATTACATGGTTAGGAAATGCATGGAGGCATATCTGGAGTCATCCTTATATGACCACCAGCTATGCACAATGCTACAGTGTACGTACGTGGAAGTGAACCTATGTCTGTGAGGCTAATTACATTCTCATTGACTTGAAATCATCCACACACTTCCAGGGATTCCCCCTGTGGCAAAACTTGTCGAGAACCCAGCATTGCACACTAAGCTTGGAGAAGTCACTTGAGCCCCAGGCGTAATTCTTTGGCTTTTACTTGGTTGACTGCATGCAGAAGGATCTCACTGTGGGCTCAGGGATCGGCAGGGGAAGCTGGGAAGTGGCTCTGTGCTGGATGTGACAATTCTTTAGGAGAGCCCAGAACCAGAGTATAGTATTTTAGCTCTACACTATTGGAGAGCCCCCTTGGATGGCAGGGAATGCACAGTAGGCCACATGCTTCTTACTCCTAGCTTGGGATCAGATGTGACGATCCTTTAAATAGAAGCAAGCTGGAGAAACTGGAGCTCATGACTTCAACTCAACATGTTTCAGAATGGCAGAAAAGTCACAGGAAAAGCCTAGATCTACAGTGTAGATAATACCAAGGAGTCTTCAATTTGGTATTGGCTGCTAAAGAGCAAGAAGCTCAGCAGCCCTAGTTAAACAACAACAACAACAACTGGTTATGATGAATTGATTTGTAATTTTATTCATATGTTTGACAGTCTCGAGTGGCCACCCAAAACAGTGGAGAGCGCAGCTTTCACATCTTCTATCAGCTGTTACAGGGCTTAAGTGAAAGTGAGCTAGGTAAGTGTTATAAATTTCTAATTATTGCCATGTGTTTAAAATAATTGCCTTTTGGCATTTCAGAAATATCCTTAATTGCATTATATAAGGGGCAAAGTCTTTTACAGACAGGGGGTATGATGTGTTGGTGTTGTGGGTAGTGGGTTTCCCCCCTTGCTTCACCCTAGGCCTAGTGAATTCTTGTTCATGAAAGGAGCGACCATTGCGGTGTTAGTCTCTAGGCCTAGCAAAACCTCTCATACCCGAAGATTGTTGTGCATGGTGAAGAGCCACACCCTCCTCGAGGTAGTCCTGGTAACTGAGGGTGCGAATCCTCAGGCTAAACACAACGGATCTAGAGGAGCAAACCTCGATAATAAAACCGGTGCACTACACCGTACACTCCCTCTGTGGGTGGGAAGGAGCCGGATGGATACTGAACAAGTCTTGGGAGTGGGAACGAGTGTGGACTGCTCCCTGAAGATCAGAACCCATCGTACAGGCACAGAGACTCAGGACGTGATGATCCTATTGTCTTCAACTCTTGGTCACATGCCTAGAGCCTCGGAGAACTCGGCGTAACCAGCAGGCAATTTGGTGGCGGGGAAAGAGCACTGTGAGCCCTACTGTTACTGGGGAAGTGTCCCAGTAGATGCGAGAGTTTGCTTGTTTATACAAGGGGGTCCTTAATGATTATTGTTTCAGACTGTTTATACTGGCTCTTCTATTTACGTTTACTTCCATTTATCCCTTGTCTTTCTCAGTCAATTATGATATCGTGCTAGTGATGGTAAATTACGCGAAGGTGGGATAGAATATTTGTCGACTTCATAATATAATCAAATTCCAAGGTTAGAGACTTGATAAGTCATTCCTTGAGTCCACATATATTTATTATATCAATTCCATACACGAACAGTTCACATATGGTCATCATGAAGAATTATACATAATAAGTTGCAGTTCATACTTCATATATTATTCCTTTACAAATCAGTCCTTTGTCTCGTAGCTTGAAAACATAAAAGTCAGAACAGCATAACTGTATGCACGCGTGGTTGGTAATTCCAACGACCGACAGTGAGATTATGCGTCTGGCACTAGTAGAACTAAACGGACTATAAATTCATCTTGACAAGGTTTAGTCACTTACTAACCTGTAAGTTCATCTTTCTTCATCATCACATTGGACTGACCCATGTCCATTATTTAATACAATATAATCGTGCGGCAATACATGCCCGGCAATCTAACATTCCAAGGACACGTCTTCTCGGTTCGACGGTCGTCTAGAAAAGGGTCCCGTCTCTTGGTCACCGTGCGTGACTACTAACGCTGAAACGTCACAGCGTTCACTAGACTAATAATACTTTTACATTACATTACACGTTGTAACCCCTAAAATCGCATGCTGCTAACCTCTAGCAGACCATGCCAATTAATCTACCGTAACACCTACCTTGGCTACGTATCACAAGGAGATGCAGAAACACCCCCTTTATCTCCCCCAGAGCTGGCACAGTACACTTCTGGCTCCTACCCGGGGCGGTAGGAAATCCACAGGCACCCCCAGCATCACAATGCCATGAAAATGACAAAGTTGGAATTTACTAACTCAAACCTGGCAGAGCAAGTCCTCCATCAGATGCGGCCGATGCTGGGCCCACTGGCGCATGGACACGTCCCGATCCCCATCGAGACTTGCCCGGGGAGCCTACCCCGGCTCAAAAAAGCAGAGAAGGCCACTCTCCAAACCTCCGATGTCTTGCGGGCAGTGTTAGGATGTGCAAGAACATGGACAGGAAGACTCCACAACTTCCCCACTGAAGACACACCCACGACGACCGTTGCCTCAATTGGCTGTGTGTGGTGTACCCGGAAACGGGGCCTCCCAGTACTGAGGCACAGTTAAGTCCCCGATGTCACTTATCGGTGCAGAGTTGAGAGAGATGGCTGAGCATCACAATCCCCCCTGTGTTGCAGCATGATGAGAACCCAGCATTGCACACTGAGCTTGGGGGGATCACTTGGGCACCAGACTTAATACTGGCTCTTGACTGGATGGCTGCATGCAGGAGATTTCTACAATGGAGAGATGGCAGGTGGTGGGTATCTGGAAGTGGCTCTGTGCAGGACGTGAGGATTCCTTGGGAGAGCCCAGAACCAGAGCACAGCATTGTGCAAGCTCTGCATAGTTGGAGAGCCCCCCTGGATGACGGGGAATGCACAGTGTGCCACCCCACCTATCCCCAACTGCTAACTTAAAACCAGAAGTGGGGTCCTCTGTATGCGTGCCAGGCCAGGATAAAATGCCTGGGAAAGAGACTGGAGCTCAGAACTCCCTAACTCAAAGTTGCAGGATGGCAGAAAAGCCACGGGAAAGACAGGTCTATTTTGAAGATAACGCAACCATATTTTCATCATACGAGCTCGGACGCCGCCTCGGTAAACAAGGTCCGCGCAGAGCAGTGACACCCCCAGGCTGCTTGCGAATAGTTTACTACTGGGAAAATAAACAGATTAGGGATGAGCCCACTCTCCCATTGAAGAGGTGCTAAAGTCGTAGATACTGGGCCAGAAGGCGCACCGGAAACCACAGTATCATGCAACTCGCTTTTTTTTTTATGGATGAGTACACCGTCAAATAAATCTCGTACTGGTGCTCGCCCTGTGGAGCTCCACCAGGCAGGTGCAGTGCCGGGCTCTGAGCCTCGACAGAGCCCACCCTCAGCTACTGGAGGACCCTCTAGACCGTCTTGTGGAGTCAGCAGACGGCGGAGGAGAACTACTGACCAAAACAAAACAGAAAAAGAGAAACCCAGAGTGCCACTTGTCATGATGCACTGGAATGCAGAGGGAGTGAACAGCAAGCAGGCTGGATACAGCAAAAAGACAGAGCTGGAAAACATCTTGTATGAGAAGCAAGTCGGTGTTTGCTGTATCCAAGAGACTCACTTGAAAGCAGATCAAACCTTTAAAATAAGGGGATATCAATGCTTCAGATCCGACAGACAAGATAGATGAAAAGGAGGAGTACTTACTCTTGTAAGGAATAACATTCATGCACACGAAAGGAAAACCTACATGGATGGAGCAGAATATCAGCTGTTGCAGATAAAGGTAGACAAGATGGAAATAGAACTCCTGAACTATTACTGTCCAAAACAACAAACCCCTGAGTCTCAGCTCTATACAGGTACCAGCCACCAACTTTATAGCAGTTGGAGACTTTAATAGCCACTCCCAGAGCTGGGGCTATAACCATCTAGATCACAGAGGTGAAGAGGTTGAAACATGGCAAGATGATCACTCCCTAATCCTAGTCAATAATGCCACAGATACTCCTACCTTCTACTCCAGAGGATGGCACACAACTTCAACACCAGATCTTGCCTTTGCCACCCCAGATATAGCTGGATCTATTAGTAGAGAAGTAGGAGACCAACTAGGGGGAAGCGACCATCGCCCAATCTTTCTTACTGTCCAAAGTGCAACTCTCAGTACAGACCCAGCCATTACAAGATGGAACTACAAAAAAGCCAACTGGGGTTTATTCAGGCATCAGGTAAACACGCTGCTGTCTACCCTCAAGGTACAGAACAGAGACATTAATGAAATGGTAAAAGACTTCAACAGATGCATACTACAAGCTGAAAAAGAAACCATTCCCAAAGGATGCCGGCGTAACTACATACCATACTGGTCCAGCACACTCCAAGAACGTCAGGAAGCTATGGACAGGGCTAGAAAGGATGCAGAGTCTCAGCCTTCACTTGAAACTCACAACAAATGGAAAAAGGCTGTAGCAGAGTTTCAGAGAACAAAGCTAGAAGAAAAACGGAAAAGCTGGAGAACTAAAATGGCATCGCTGAACCTTGAGAAAGACGGCAGGAAACTTTGGAGATTAGTCAAGTCTCTAAATGAAGAGCGTTCCTCACCTAGGCAGACTATCACATTGGATGAAGGTGGCAAACTTTTCAGAGGAAAACAAGCTGCAGACCTGTTTGCTAGAAGATACAGTTCAGAAAGCAACTTACCCATTAACATAGACCATCAGAGAGAGATAAGAAAAGAAATACTGGCAACCATGGGACAGACAGATACTCCTGCCCCAATGAGGGAACCCATCACACTAGGAGAACTACAGAACGCTATTTCCAAGCTTAAGTTTCAAAAGTCACCCGGCCCAGACAAAATCAGCAACGAAATGCTAGTAAATCTGAGCTCAGCAGCAGAGACAAAACTGCTTGAGATATTCAACCACAGCTGGTTGAAAGGAACGGTACCCCAAGTATGGAGAGAAGCCATCACAATACCCATACTAAAGAAAGGGAAATGTAAGACCGAGGCTGCAAGTTACTGGCCAATCAGTCTCACAAGCTGTGTTGGGAAGACTATGGAGCGAATAGTCAACCACAGATTGAAATGGTATTTAGAGTCTGAGCAGATCCTGGTGCCGGAACAAGCTGGATTTAGAGAATGCCACAGTATAGAAGACCAAGTTACTTACTTGTCTCAAGCAATAGAAGATGCCTTCCAGGAGAAGAATAAGGTCCTAATGATCTGGGTCGACTTCAAGCAGGCCTTTGACAAGGTGTGGAAAGATGGCCTTATTGCAAAACTTAGGAGAAGTGGAATCCAAGGCAACATGATGAAATGGATCCAGTCATACTTGCATAACAGGAGAACTAGAGTCACTCTTGACGGTCTGCAGAGCAGAAAAGTGTTGCTCCATCAGGGGGTACCTCAAGGAGGAGTAATTTCCCCAACACTCTTCCTTGTTTACATCAATGACCTGATGAAAGATCTCCCCGCAGGAGTGAAAGCTGCCTTATATGCAGATGACCTATTACTCTGGTGCGCTGATGAAAACGTCACCACAGCAAATTATAGAATGCAGCGGGCAGCAGACATGCTAGTGTCATGGGCAGAGAAATGGCTTATCACAATAAACACAGACAAAACCTCCACAACACTGTTCTCCCTCGCCCCCAAGGACAAAGCAGCTAACATACACCTAGGGACAACCGTGATCAAGGAAGAAAGCTACCCCACCTATCTTGGGGTGACATTTGACCAAAGGCTTACATGGAATAAGCATATTGAAAATGCAGAAGGAAAGGCCCGAAGACGACTAGGCATACTCAGAAAATTAGCAGGTACCAACTGGGGAGCAAATGAACGAAATCTAAAGAAGATTTATAATGGAGTAATAAGACCACACTTAGAGTTTTGCTCAGCAGCATGGTCATCAGCTGCTAACTCACATCTGCAGTCTTTGGACAAGGTGCAAAATCAAGCTCTCAGGCTCATTACAGGAGCCATGAAAACTACACCAATATCAGAGATGCAGAAGGTTGCTGGATTACAGACATTGTCCCATAGAAGAGACACAAAAACCATGATCCAGATGGAAAAGTACAACAGTATGCCAACGCACCCAATGAAGGCAAGACTAGATGATCTGGCATTGGGACGTCTAAAGCGTAGCAGCTTTGTGCATCGGGGAAAAAGACTTAAAAGACAGCATCAAGAAGACCTATCCATGAAGACAACACCACTGAAGTCCAACCTATACCCTGTATCATGGGAGCAGGCCAGCAATGCCCTCCAAATTAATACATCAGTCAGTGGTCTCACAAGTGGATGTGAGTATAATGATCTGCAAAAACGAACTGCTACATTGAGTATGATCCAAGAAAGCTATCCCGATCAATCATGGATACATGCCTATACAGATGGATCAGCAACTAATGCTGTTAGGAATGGAGGTGCCGGTATCTTTATCTCATATCCTGACAACCACTATGAGACTAGGCACATTCCCACTGGTAAATTCTGTTCCAACTATACAGCTGAGGTTCAAGCTCTAGAGCAAGCTGCAAATATGATTTATAACACCAACTCTGACTGCCACCAGGTAGTCATCCTCACAGATGCACTGTCTGTCCTGCAAGCTCTCAAGGGTGGTAAACTCCCGCATCTGAGAAATGAACTAAACAAGGTAGCTGCCAAAAAGAGAACCATACTTCAGTGGGTACCATCTCATTGTGGTGTACCCGGAAATGAAAAGGCAGATAAACTTGCAAAAAAGGGAGGAGAATGTGAACAAGAAGATAATGAAGTCACATACTTTGAGAAAAAGAGAGCTATCCAGACTATCAGAAGAGAACAGAACCAACCCAAAGATGACTATCACACTCTTGACCGGCAGGGACAGATAACTATTTTTCGCCTCAGGACAGGGCATAACAAACTGAATAAACACATGCACAAGCTACGATTGTCTGCTTCACCACTGTGCACATGTGGATTAAACGAACAAACTGCTGAGCATGTTCTACAGGATTGTCCTCCGTATGACCAGTTAAGAAAGATATACTGGCCCAATGACTCAACACTAAACTCAAAGCTATATGGAGCTAAAGAGGAACTTCAAACAACAGTCGAATTCATCATGAGAACTCGTCTGACGGTGTAATCATCAAAGATGCGATCGCAAGAAGAAGAAGAAGAAGCATTATATAGTTAGTCATGGACAATTAGTAAACGAGAAGGGAAAGCACTAGAGGCCACAGGGATTTGGTTTACAGGTAAAGGTTTATAGCACATACTGCCGTATAGGAGTGAAATGTTAGAGCCTAGGTCCAGCTTCTTTGAGTTGAGGTGAACAGTTTCCTTCCTCACTGCCTTTCCTTCCCTAACGCCTGGTGACATCTTGTAGGGCAGCAACAAACTGTTTCCAGTTTGCCAGGTCTGCAGCCATCCTTCGTGTGGTGCCTCAGCTCTGGTTCATGCATCCACACTTCTCCGACAGGTGGCTTTTGTGATCATACTTAATGTTCAAAATATACTTCCAAGTATGTTTTTTATGGTGGGAGCGAGGGTGTCAAAGGTCAGAACCGCCTTAGGTGCCAAATACTTGACTCATCTTGGGACTTGACTTGACTTGAGACTTGACTTGATACTTGGCTTGAAACTTGACTTGAAACTTGACTTGAGACTTGACTTGAAACTTGAATTGAGACTCATCTTGAGACTTGACTTGAGACTCAACTTGGGACTTGAGACTCAACTTGAGACTTGACTCGAGACTTTACTTGGGACTCATCTTGCAACTTGGCCTTAAACTCGACTTGAGACTTGACCTGAGACTGATTTTAGGACTTGACTTGATACCTGACTTGGGACTTGACTTGAGATGACTTAAGACTTGGCTGGGACTTGACATGAGACTCAACTTGAGATTGACTTGTGACTCAAAACTCGACTTAAGACTTGAATTGAGACTCATCTTGAGACTTGACTTGGGGCTCGACTTGAAACTTGAATTAGGACTCGAATTGAGACTCAAAAGATTCAGCTTGAGACCTGACTTGGGACTTGGCGAGACTGATCTTGGGATTCAACTTCACTTGGGACTCGACTTGAGACATCTTAGGACTCGACTTAAGACTGATCTTGGGACTCAACTTGAAACTTGTCTTGGGACTGGACATGAGACTCATCTTGAGATTCAAGTTGGGACTCAACTTGAGACTCATTTTGGGACTTAACATAAAACCCATCTTGGGAATTGACTTGAGACTGATCTTGGGATAATGAGACTTGACTTAAGACTCAACTTGGGACTTGTCTTGAGATTTTACTTTCAACTCATCTCGAGACTCGACTTAAGACTAATCTTCAGACTTGACTTGAGATTCAACTTAAGAATCGTCTTGGAACATGACTTGAGACTCATCTTAGGACTTGACTTGAGACTTGTTTTGGAACTTGACTTGAGACTTGTCTTGGAACTTGACTTAAGACTCAAAAGACTCAACGTGAGACTTGACTTGAGACTCAGAAGACAGTTGAAAACTCGACTTTAAACTCGACTTGAGACTTGAATTGGAACTCGACTCGAGACGAATTTAGACTCAAAAGACTTGACTTGAGACTGATCTTTGAATTCAACTTGAGACTGAATTGGGACTCGAGACTCGACTTGGGATTCATCTTGAAACTCTACTTGAGACTGATCTTGGGACTCAACTTGAGACTTGACTTGAGACCTGACTTGTGACTTGGCTTAAGACTCATCTTGAGACTTGATTTGGGACTTGACTTAAGACTCATCTTGAGACTCAAGTTGGGTCTCAACTTGAGACTAATTTTGGGACTTGACATGAAACCCATCTTGGTAATTGACTTGAGACTTATATTGTGATAACCAGACTCAATTTAAGACACAACTTGGGACTTGTTTTGAGATTTTGCTTGGGATTCGTTTTGAGACTCAACTTGACTTGACTTGTCTCATCTTGGGACTTGACGTGAGACTCAGCTTTTCACTAGAGACTCATCTTGAGACTTGACTTGAGACTCATCTTGGAACTTGACTTGAGACTCAATTTGGAACTTCACTTGAGACTCAGCTTGGGACTTGACTTGAGACTCAGCTTTGGACTTGACTTGAGACTCAGCTTGGGACTTGACTTGACTCAGCTTGGGACTTGACTTGAGACTCAACTTGCGACTTGACTTGAGACTCAACTTGACATGTGTTAGGAAAAACATGAAAACAACTTTTCTAACAGCCAAGAGGATCAAACAGAAAAGAAGGTTAGACATAGTTGTATCAACTCAAATGGATTTTTATAATGAAAGTACTGACATGCCAATTCTTATTTTCTGATTATGTGTAGCCGAACTAAAACTTGTTTCATCGGCCAATGACTACTCCTTCCTCAACAAGAGTGGATGTACTGTAGTGGACACGAGGGACGATGTAGCAGACTTCAGAGCTGTAAAGGTGAGGGATCAAACCTTATGTGGAAATAATATATAAAGCAATTGGAAAGATGGAGGTCTGATGATGTTCTTACAATACATATGACTTATGGCACGTGAAAGTCAATTAAATATTTAAGTGAAAACACCAGGCCTTTATACTCCCTCCCCCTGAATATCAGTTTTGTTTGGTTTTGTTTTGTTTTATCTTATTTTTGTTTGTTTGTTTTTTTAACATACAAGCAAAATTGGTAATTTTGATTTGCCATGTTAACAGTGATTTGACAGATGTGATACCACTTTCCCGTATCGGCAGTTATTCATCTTATTTGGAATTGAAAACTCTATATATCCTAAGTATAACCCATCAGAGGTTGAACAGGATATCTTTTCATCATTAAAACTTTAAAATAAAAAAGGTGGGAATTAATTCTTTGACTGCGCAATTATTTTCCACCCTGTGCCACAATTATTTTCCACCCTGTGCGGTAATTTTAATTCGTGATAGACTAAAAACAGTAGAACAGTCCCAACTAAGATGGTTTGGCCATTTCTGCAGAATGGGAGAAGATCGGCTACATGCATGGGAAACAAAGAGCCAGGGATCCAGACCTCCAGGCCGACCCAGAGTTCGCTGGGAGGACAACATTAGGCAATCTTTGAAGGACCAAGGACTAGAATGGAACCAGGCCAGGAGGAAGACAGCCGATAGGATAGTCTGGCGCTCTCTCTTCCAAACCTCTACACCTCACGGTAGTAGGGGAACGACTAAGTAGTAGTAGTAGATAGACTAAAAACAATGCTCTGAGAGTTGTTCCGGAGTCAAAGAATTAAGATTTGCGGTTAACTAAATGTTCATACAGTTCCCAGGGGTCTGTGAAGAGACAGAGAAAAAACAGAACTACTGCACAGTCAGGCATGTTGTACAAGGTGACTAATATGAAGCTGCGCATGGGGCTGGCACGCTCATTGTAAAACAGTTGCCATGGAAACCACCGCTGTCTCTAGTTATCTGTTTCAGTTATTACAATGTTTCCATGAGCATTTACTTGTGTGTGTAATATTTTCTATTTTAATTTGAAATATAAAGTAGCTTTATTGCTTCCTCTCTCCCTCTCTCTCCCTTCCTCTCTCCCTCTCTCTCACACTTACTCACTCACTCACTCTTGTACTCACTCACTCACTCTCATACTCACTCACTCTTGGAAGGGCAGAATATTGGATGGGCATGCGCGCCTGTTGCGTTATAATATTGTTAATATAGATAATATGATCAAGTTCATTCTAGGGTATGAATTTGTCCAACGATCAATGCACACTTGCAACAGTAACGGGTTGAATGAATGCAGATAAATACTGTAGACATCTGACAAGGTTTATTTACAATCCATACAAACGAGCAGCTCCACATTAATAGAAGGATTTGTAATTATACAATGTCCATCGGGCCAACTCTACTGGGCCATAATTCCAAGTCCGTTACATTACACAGTAATGGTGCATTCAATACCTCTACGTAAAGTCCGTCAAGTTACTGTCAGCGACATAATTATATAATTTCTCAATATTCTCAGAATGCTCATCTACTTTATAAGAATATCCTGGCATCAATAGGTACAAACACTTTCCGTATACACAAGTATGATGACGGACATAGCAGCCTCAAAAGGACACACACATATGGCCCAGCCTGTCCGGCTGGCGACACGTCCAAAAGTCAGCTGTTGTTGCTCTGCACGCGAAATTACGTAATACTTTATTCTAGATCATTCTACACTTAGCAACACTCCTGTTGAGCACCGCAACGTTTCAATATAATGAACACATTGTGGTGTGCAAAAAGAGGTGCAACAGTGCCCAATTCTTAACCCTTTGAAAATAAAGTTCGTTCATTCACTCCCTGTCTCTCTCTCACTCTCTCTCTTCCCTACGTGTGTGAATGACTGTGAGTAAATGTACTTGTGTGTGCTCAGTTACTGAATCTGATTGATGATATTGATTAAATGTGATTGAAGTTATTAATATTTTAATTTTAATTTGTAAAAAAAAAAAATTGAGAATTGTATAGCAGGGCAGAAATGTAAAAAAAGGCAGTCATGCCTAATTCTTTACCCCGATGACATAAACATTTTGTTCGTTCGTTCATTTTCCTTCTACCTCTCTTGCCATGCGGATTCCAGAACAAGGGTAGCTTGTATTGCTATCAACATGTTTCCTCAGTGTGTATACCATCCATTCCCAGCCTTTTCTCATCTCTGTTCCACTGACACCTGCCTTCTTCTTCACTTTTCAAATCCCCAGGGCCTTCAATAAACTTATGCCACATCTTCCTGTCCTGTGGCATCATCTCAGAAGTCTTTCCATGGCATCTTCTCTCCTTCATGTCTTGTCTCCAGTTCTCCTCTCCATGTGTTCTTTGGTCTTCTTCTTCTTCCTCGTTCGTCCTGAAAAGGACGTTGGTTGCGTTGTGTCTGTTTACAGCGGAGCGGCGATATCTGCGCCTTTCGGCCAACACATCCGACTTCAACACAGCATTTTTTGGGACCGGGTTTGCCTTCCCGCTTTGATCCCTACTCACTCAGCCAGACTGCAGTGGTGCAGCCTGTTTCCAGGACCACCACGTGGAGGTGGAGTAGGGTTTTGGTCAGCTCTGGTTCGCTGACCCTGACGCAAGCAGTCAAGCTATGGGTCGCTGACTGCATTCATCTCTATTGCTGCGTCTTTGGGTCCTGTTCTTTGGTCTAACTCTACATCTCCTACCCGGGGGATTCCAGAACAAGGACTGTCTGATAATGCTACCAACATGTTTTCTTAATGTGTGTGTATCCATCTTCAGCATCTTCTCATCTCTTGTTCCACTGACACTTGTCTGGTTCTTGTCATCAGTTCCACATTAGTTATCTTGTCATACCACTTCAATCCTTCTATTCTACATTCCTATTCCTATATACACACATTGGGATTCTCACCAGTGCTACAGAGTTCTAAGGGATTAAACTGGAGCACTGATGTAGTTGTCCATGCGCAGTGAAGATAGTCCTTATAGCCAAAATGAAACCAAACAAATCCTTCTGTTCCACGCAATCATCCATTTATGAAAGTATGTAGTATTTTTGGTTCTAGTATATATAATACAATGTAAAATTTGAGCCAGTGGCAATGCTATGTTTCGCCCTATTTTTAGCATGGTATGGAAATCATTGGCTTTACAAGTGAAGAAGTACACTTGGTGTTTCAACTGTTAGCCAGCATTCTCAATTTGGGTAATGTAGACTTCTCCGAGAGGACCAATCCTGATGGTACTGATGGCTGTGATGTTGACAGTGTTGAGGGTAAGTCATACACATGCTGCTGGGCTGTTGTTCTGGTTGTATGCTACGTACTGATTGTGTGTCACTGCCTGCAAGAGCCAACACACATGAAAAACATTATTGCTGCCCGACGTCATTGTATTCATTGTATCTTTTATCGAAGAGTGTCCAAGAAGGACTTCTTGTTTTGTTATTCCATTTTCTGCTTTTGATTTTTGTTGATTGTTGAATCGACTGCCTTTATATTTTTTTTCTGTTTTGAATTTTCCTTGCTTTATTATTGCTCTTCACCTGTGTTGTTATATTTCATATATATACATATATATATTACGTGTTTGTAGTGTCTATAGTATTTTTCTTTAACCTGTCTATATTTCTTGTCCTTGTTGCCTATTTGTAACTCTGGCTGACGAAGGGTGAAATCCGAAACGTCCCTTGCTTGCTATTTACCGTTAGTTTGTAAAACTGATTCAATACCATTTTATTTGTTAATATATATATATATATTCAATGCGCTATATAGCATGATGAACACTATATACCCAAATTATAACCCACATGGGGTTGAACCGGGTATCCCTTGCACACGACAAACACCAGTTTTCAAGTGCAGGGTTCAAAAACCAAACCAAACATTGTGTGCCACTGGTTGATTGTGTTTTACTGCTGATTGTATATCACTAGTGGATTGTGTATTACTTTATTTAATTTTTCCGTCCACTATTGCCATGAAGTGTAGTGGGGAGATGAAGTTTGTGTTCTTGAGCCAAGCGTGCCACCTTGGCTGCTGTGAGCCTGTGTTGTTTGTAGGATGACTGTAATGTTGTCTATCCGTCTGCCTGCTAGTCTTCCCCGTGCTCAGAAACCAGTTCTTCTAGTGTTGTAGGCGCATGGTAGTAATTTATCGGGCTCAGTTTTCATGAGATGACCAAACCACTTAATTTTCTGTCTCTCTATATATACATGATATACTCCTACAATTCTCCTGATGTCTGAAGTCTTGTTTCACATTCTGCGTCTCCTGGTAACATTAATGGATTTCCTTAAACATCTTTCACATAGGATGTTGTTTGTTCAAGTTCTTATTAAAGGAGTGAAGGATTATTTACAGTGGTACGTTAGTACCATTGATTATTTTACTGTTATACATTCAATCAGTCAATCAATCGATACCCTCTAGCTCCCAAAGGATCATAGGCCTTCAACAAACACATGCCAAGTCTTCCTGTCCTGTGCCATCTGCTCAAGTTCTTTCCATGTTTTCCTCATCACTTTCACCTCTGTATCCAGTTCTCTTCTCCATGTGTTTTTTGGTCTACCTCTGCCTCTCTTTCCCTGTGGATTCCAGAACAAGGACTGCCTTGTAATGCTGTCAACAGGTTTCCTCAATGTGTGTCCTATCCATCGCCAGTGTCTTTTTCTCAACTCATGTTCCACTGGCACTTGTCTGGTTCTTGTCATCAATTCCACATTTGTGACTTTGTCATACCATTTCAGTCCTTCTATTCTACACAAGCACCCGTTTATAAAAGTCTGTAGCTTTTTGGTTGTTGTTTTTATTGCTCTCCATGTCTCAGAGCCATACAATAGGACTGACTTGACATTTGAGTTGAAGATTCTTATTTTCGTGTTGGACTTGATTTTTCTTGTTCTCCATATGTTTCCCAATGCAATGAAAGCTCCTCTTGCTTTTTGTATTCTTATTTTGACATCATTGTCTGTCCCTCCAACTCTGTCTATATTACTGCCAAGATATGTGTACGATTCTACATCCTTTAGTGATGTTTCTTCAAGTTCAACCTTGTTATCATTTCTTGCATTTATTCTCATAATCTTTGTCTTTTCCCTGTGTATTTTCAGGCCCACTTATTGTGACCTCTCATCGAGAATTTTCATTTTCTCTTGCATCTGATTATGGTTATGGGACAGAGGAGCCAAGTCATCTGCAAAATCCAGATCATCAAGCTGTTTAGTCAGATTCCGCTGGATTCCATTTCTGTTGTGTGATGTCGATGTTTTCAAAACCCAATCTATTGCTAGTAAGAAAAGAAATGGAGACAAGAGGCATCCCTGTCTCACTCCCGTTCTAATCCTAAACTGTTCTGTAAGTTGTCCTTCATGAAGAACTCTGCATGTCATGTCTTCATAAGTCTTCCTTATTAAGTTAATGATCTTCGTGGGAACTCCATAATGCCTCATCAATTTCCAAAGTGATTCTCTGTCTACAATGTCAAATGCCTTTTCATAGTCCACATTTTTGGTGTTTTACGTAATATACTACATAGTGGAACATTAGTTAATGATTATTTACCTGTGGTAAATTAGTCAATTATTATGTACAGTGGTAACTTATTCAGTGATTATTTACTATGGTACATTAGTTAATGATTATTTACAGTGGTACATTAGTGGTTATTTAGTGGTATATTAGTTAATGATTATGTACAGTGGCACATTAGTTAATGGTTATTTACAGTGGCACATTAGTTAATGATTATGTACAGTGGTACATTAGTTAATGATTAGTTACAGTGATACATTAGTTACAGATTATTTACAATGGTACATTAGTCAATGATTATTTATAAAGGTACATTAGTTAATGATTATATACAGTGGCACATTAGTTAATAATTGTGTACAGTTGCACATTAGTTAATAATTGTGTACAGTGTTACATTAGTTAATGGTTATTTACAGTGGCACATTAGTTAATGATTATTTACAGTGGTACATTAGTTAAGGATTTTGTACAGTGGTACATTAGCCAAAGATTATTTACAATGATTATTATAAAAATATACATTAGTCAGTGATTATTTACAAAGGTACATGTTAGTCAATGATTATTTACAATGGTGCACGTTAGTCAATGATTATGTACAATGGTACACATTAGTTAATTATTATTTATAATGGTCCACATTAGTCAATGATTATTTACAATGGTCCACATTAGTCGATGATTATTTACAATGGTACACATTAGTCAATAATTATATCTAAAGGTACACATTAGCCAATGATTATTTACAAAGGTACACATTAGTCAATGATTATTTACAAAGGTACACATTACTCAAAGATTATATACAAAGGTACACATTACTCAATGATTATTTACAAAGATACACATTATTCAATGATTATTTACAAATGTTCACATTAGTCAATGATTATTTACAAAGGTACACATTAGTCAATGATTATTTACAAAGGTACACATTAGTCAATGATTATTTACAAAGGTACACATTACTCAAAGATTATATACAAAGGTACACATTACTCTATGATTATTTACAAAGATACACATTACTCAATGATTATTTACAAAGGTACACATTAGTCGATTATTTACAAATGTTCACATTAGTCAATGATTATTTACAAAGGTACACATTAGTCAATGATTATTTACAAAGGTACACATTAGCCAATGATTATTTACAAAGGTACACATTACTCAATGATTATGTACAAATTTACACATTTGTTAGTGATTATTTACAGTGCTACAGAATGTTTGTCATCTGCTGGGGTGCTCCCTAGAAGCGCTAACGGTAGCTCTGATGCAGCGAACTGTGGCAGCCAAAGGGGACGTGGTTAAAACTGACCTCACTGTTGGAGAAGTAAGTGCTGCTGACAGTTGCCGTGGTGACAGTAATGTTTCACTGAACATTCTTGGGGTGAATGTGTAAAACATTGGCCTCATTTGGTTGCCGGGGATCTCTGCTTAAATAAAGAAATGACTACTGCTTCCTGCAAGCTGACCACATAAGATTAGTTGCTACAAACACTACCAGTGAAAGAGCATGGGCCTGCTTGTGCAGGCTTCTTGGAAGGGGAACAGCTGCAGTGTTGGCTCTGTACTTCACAGGGAAATGATGATGATGACATTTAAGAAATAGTAACTTGTATTGAGATTTGGTGTTCTCTACACTCAGGTAGATTTGGTGTTCTCTATGCTGAGGTAGATTTGGTGTTCTCTACGCTCATGTAGATTTGGTGTTGTCTACAGTCATGTAGATTTGGTGTTCTCTACGCTCATGTAGATTTGATGTTCTGTACACTCAGGTAGATTTGATGTTCTCTACACTCATGTAGATTTGGTGTTCTCTACACCCATGAATTTGGTTTCTCTACACCCATGAATTTGGTTTCTCTACACCCATGAATTTGGTGTTCCCTACACTCATGTAGATTTGGTGTTCTCTATACTTATGTAGATTTGGTGTTCTCTACGCTCAGGTAGATTTGGTGTTCTCTATGATCATGTACACCCATGTGTTACCGGGGCCCGAAAGGGGAGCAAAGAATAGTAACACTGTCCCCTGCCAAGCATGTCGTAGAAGGCGACTAAGGAGGGTTGGGCATGGGGCCGGTTACCCCATCCTGTAAAAAAAAAAATTTAAACCACAAAAAACTTCAACAAATATGGACAAGTCAAATAAAGAAAATAAAACACAGCCATCCAAGACAGGGGAAGGTCCTCTCGCGGGGAGGCGTATGATGCAACACAGAGAAAGCCGAAAGGAGTCTGTGTTGCTGACTAACCTTCTTTCTTCTAGGAGAACTTCCAGATTTGGCACCTGGAATGTTCGGACATTGAACGAACAAGGGAAAGTGGCACAAGTAGCAGCAGAAATGAGGGAATACAAAATCGAGGTTCTGGGAATGTGTGAAACAAAGTGGAAGGGGGTAGACAGGAAGAAACTCATCACAGGTGAATTGGTGCTGTCCTCAGGACACGAAGACGAAAGTTCACACCACAGTGAAGGGGTAGCTCTTATGTTATCTAAAGAAGCACAGAAAGCACTCATTGAATGGGAAGCTGTGGGACCCAGAATAATAACAGCTATTTTCAAAACAGCTAAAAAGAAAATTCATGTCAATGTCATCCAATGTTATGCACCAACTAATGACAAAGAAGAGTCTGTGAAAGAAGCATTTTATACTAAACTACAGGAAATTATGGATAAAGTAAAAAGAAGAGACATCACAATTTTGATGGGGGACATGAATGCAAAGATAGGTACAGTCAATACTGGATTTGAAGAAGTCATGGGAAAACATGGGCTAGGAGTAATGAATGAAAATGGAGAACTATTCGCAAACTTCTGTGCTTCAAATCAACTGGCTATAGGAGGAAGCATGTTTCCACATAAGAGAATACACAAGGCAACATGGATATTACCAGACCATAGAACAGAAAATCAGATCGATCATATATGCATAAAGAAGAAGTTTAGATCATCATTGCAGGATGTAAAGGTATATAGAGGAGCAGATGTGGCATCAGATCACCATCTTCTGATAGCCAAAGTAAAAATGAAACTCAAGAGATATGCAACAATGCAAAATTATAGACAACAGTTTAATGTAGGACAGCTAAGAAATCAAGAAACAAGAGACAAATTTGCGGTCACAGTATCCAACAAATTCCAAGTGCTCCAACAGTTGGAAGATGTAGAGAATACAGAAGACTATTGGCAGCAGGTCAAAACGGTATGGAAGGAGACATGTGAAGAAATACTGGGGAAAAGGGAAAGACAACAAAAAGCATGGATAACAACAGAAACCATCAATAAGATAAAAGATAGAAAAAACAAGAAAGCAGAGTTAAACACAAGCAAAACCAGAAGTTCCAAAGCCAAGGCTCAAGAAGTGTACACAGAAGCAAACAAAGAAGTAAAAAGAAGTATCAAAAGAGACAAGAGGAAGTATACTGAGGAGTTGGCAAGAGAGGCAGAAGATGCTGCAGCCAAAGGAAATATGAGAGAACTGTATAGCAGCACAAAGAAGCTAACAGGGAAATACAAGCAAACAAGTTGCCTCATAAAAGATAAGAATGGGAAACTGCTCAGCAATATACAAGAGCAAATGAAGAGGTGGACAGAATATTTTGGGGACCTTCTCAATAGACCAGCTCCACAAAACCCGCCGGACATCCAGCCGGCAGAAGAAGAGCTACAAATTAACGGTGAAAGACCAACGAAGGAAGAAATAAAGAAAGCCATAAAGCTTCTAAGAGATGGAAAAGCGTCTGGACCTGATGGCATTCCAGCAGAGGCCATCAAAGCAGATATCGACACGGCTACAGAGATGTTATATAAATTACTTGGTAAAGTCTGGGAAAAAGAAGAGATACCAGCAGAATGGAAGGAAGGATATCTGGTTAAGTTGCCTAAGAAGGGAAATCTACAAGAGTGCACAAATTATAGAGGAATAATGTTACTATCAGTGCCAGGAAAGGTATTGAACAGGATTATCCTTGAGAGATTAAAGGAGTCCATAGACAAGAAATTTAGAGATGAACAAGCAGGTTTTCGACAAAACAGATCATGTACAGACCAGATAGCCACTTTGAGAATAATAGTTGAACAAAGTCTGGAATGGAATTCACCACTATACATCGGATTTGTGGACTACAAAAAAGCATTTGACAGTGTGGACAGAGAATCACTTTGGAAATTGATGAGGCATTATGGAGTTCCCCTGATAATCATTAATTTAATAAAGAAAACCTATGAAGACATGACGTGCAGAGTTCTTCATGAAGGACAGCTTACAGAACCATTTGGGATAAGAACAGGAGTGCGACAGGGATGCCTCTTGTCTCCATTTCTTTTCTTGCTGGCAATAGATTGGGTTATGAGATCATCGACAACACACAACAGAAATGGAATCCAGTGGACTCTGACTAAGCAGTTGGATGATCTGGATTTTGCTGATGATTTGGCTCTCCTGTCCCATAACCGTAATCAGATGCAGGACAAATTGAAAACACTCGATGAGAGGTCACAGCAATTGGGTCTGAAAATACACAGGGAAAAGACAAAAATAATGCGAATAAATGCAGGTAATGAAAACAGGGTTGAACTTGAAGAAACGCCAATACAAGATGTAGAATCATACACATATCTTGGCAGTATTATAGACAAAGTTGGAGGGACAGACAGCGATATCAAAATAAGAATACAAAAAGCAAGAGGAGCTTTCATTGCATTGGGAAATATATGGAGATCAAGAGAAATAGGATCCAACACGAAAATAAGAATCTTCAACTCAAATGTGAAGTCAGTCCTATTGTATGGCTCGGAGACATGGAGAACAACAAAGACAACAACCAAAAAGCTACAGACTTTCATAAATGGGTGCTTGCGTAGAATAGAGGGATTAAAATGGTATGACAAGGTTACCAATGTGGAACTGATGACAAGAACTGGACAAGTGCCAGTGGAACAAGAGATGAGAAGAAGACGATGGCGATGGATAGGACACACACTGAGGAAACCTGTTGATAGCATTACAAGGCAGTCCTTGTTCTGGAACCCCCAGGGCAAGAGAGTCAGAGGAAGACCAAGAAGTACATGGAGAAGAGAGTTGGAAACAGAGGTGAAAATGATGAGGAGAACATGGAAAGAACTTGAGATGATGGCACGTGACAGGAGGACTTGGCATGTGTTTGTTGAAGGCCTGTGCTCCTTTGGGAGTGGAGGGTTATGAATGATCATGTAGATTTGGTGTTGTCTACACTTATGTAGATTTGGTGTTCTCTACACTCAGGTAGATTTGGTGTTCTCTATGCTCAGGTAGATTTGGTGTTCTCTACACCCATGTAGATTTGGTGTTCTCTACACCCATGTAGAGATGGTGTTCTCTACACTCATGTAGACTTGGTGTTCTCTATACTCATGTAGATTTCATGTTCTCTACACTCATGTAGATTTGGTGTTCTCTAAACTCATGTAGATTTGATGTTCTCTATAGTCATGTAGATTTGGTGTTCTGTACACTCAGGTATACAGTATTTGGTGTTCTCTACACTCATGTAGATTTGGTGTTCTCTACACTCATGTAGATTTGGTGTTCTCAGTAAACCAGTGAATATTTAGATGCATTATGCTTTATCCAATTTAGTCATACTTGTGGCAAATTAAAATATTAATTAGGCAGTTATGCAGGGGAGTCATCATCATAACTTGAGAATAGATGCATAGAGGCATATCTGGAGTAGTCCTTATATGACCACTAGCTAAGTAGAATGCTATAGTATACAAATGTGGAAGTGAATCTCTGTCTGTGAGGCTAATTACACCCTCATTGACTCTTGAAATCATCCGCATACTTCAAGGGATTCCCCCTGTGGTGAAACTTGTTGAGACCCCAGTATTGTACACTAAGCTTGGAGAAGTCACTCGAGTCCCATGTAACTCTGGCTGTTACCTGGTTGCTAGCATACAGAAGGATCTCACAATGGACCCATGATAGACAGGAGGTGCTGAGAAATGGCTCTGTGTAGGACGTGATGATTCCTTGGGAGAGCCAAGAACCAGAGCACAGTATTTTAGCTCTGCATATTTGGAGAGTCCCCTTGGATGGTGGGGAATGCAAAGTATGCCATGCGCAGCTTCCTCCTAGCTTGGGACCAGATGTGATGGTCCTGTAAATGCCAGCCAAGCTGGAGAAACTGGAACTCATGACTTCAGTCAATAAGTTTTGAAATGGCAGAAAAGCTACAGGAACAGCCTAGATCTACAGTGTAGATAATACCAAGGAGTCTTCAACTTGGTAATGGCTACAGTTCTCTTCTTCTTGTGTTTTTTCGAGAGGACTCTCATCATCATCTCACTTCAGTTTCCCAAGGAGCATAGGCCTTCAACAAACTTATGCCAAGTCTTTCTGTCACGTGCCATCTGCTCAAGGTCTTTACATGTCTTCTTCCCGCCCTTTGTGTCCATCTCCAGTTCTCTTCTCCACGTGTTTCTTGGCCTTCCTCTACCGTGTCATACCATTTCAATACTGCTGTTCTAAGCAAGGTTCCACTTATGAAAGTCTACTTTTGGGATATAAGAATACTTCCAGTAACTTATACTGCCACATAGGAATTATTCTTCATGACTTATAATAATAGCCCCTTAACTGACTACGGGAATGCGCCCCTGGAGTGACAGCCTTCAGCTGCTTATTTTCCTGGTGTTCCTTTTGGCATTTTATCCTCTCTTCTGCTTGCTGTGTGAGCTTCTTTTCACCCGATCTGAGGTGGTGCTGTAGAGAGAATTGCCACTTGGTGCGATTTGCAGCTTCATCCTCCCAGGTTGCTGGATTTATGTCCAGTGCCCTCATGTCTCTCTTGCACACATCTTTGAACCTCAGCTGCGGTTGCTCAACTGCTCTTTTGCCATCTTCATGACTTAATGGTGTAGAAACGTGGACAATGAACAAGCATGTGGACGAAAGAATTGAGGCCCTTGAAGTGTGAAAATATAGAATGCTAATATCTAAACAAATAACTCCCAAATTAAAACTGAGAATCGTCAAATAGAGATGGACGGGAAAGAGTCTATATGTTTATTCTTCATTACAGCCAACCTGTTTGGAGATGGCAATTGATACATGGACAGTAAAACAAACAATTAAAAAAAAGAACTGACTACGGGAATGTGAGTGTCATCAGCAGTTCCTTTTGGCAAAGTACTTTTTCACCCGACTGTGGGCTCATTGCATTTGATTTCAACAAGCATTTTTCTTAGCGTTTACACTCTTTCCCAGCCTCAACTGCTGCAAGGCAACTTAATGGGTTTAAAAATTATAGAATTTCTTTGAAACTAGATGAATGCTAATATCCACTATTAATCAAATAATATATTTTTATCATTTCTTTTTATTTTAATTATTGCATTTTTAGTTAAGTTACCTTTATATGGGGTACATTTATGACTTCCTAAAGCTCATGTAGAGCTTCATCTACCTGGAGCATTCTGTTTTTAGAGTGCCAGAGACTTACTCCTTGCCACTTCTCCTGTTAATAGGAACAGAGGCATCAAAGGAAGGCCAGGAATTGGAATATGCTGACAGAGGGTACATATTTCACATGCCTTAGGAGTATTTAAAGGAAGTTGAGCGGTCATCTTCAACTCAACTCCTGGCTATGACAGCATTTTCGACCCCACAAAAAAATATATGAGCCACAATTGGATGAAGCCCAGTGCGGATTCCGAGAAAACCGAAGTACTCAAGACCTAATCTTCACACTCAGGCAGCTGAGTGAAAAGGCCATTGAGTACAAGAGTTAGATCCATCTTTGTTTCATAGATCTGGAAAAGGCGTTTGACAGGGTCCCCTGGAGCAAACTTTGGGACTGTTTGGCAAGGAAGAACATTCCAGCACCTCTGATTCATGCTATACAGAGCTTCTACAATCTTGCAGAAATTATGTGAGGACAGCAAACTATAAGTCAGAAGAGTTCAGGACCACCACTGGTGTAAGACAAGGCGATATCCTGTCACCTTATCTTTTCATACTCCTCATGGACGATGTCATCAAGGCATGTAAGGAGAGAACAAGAAAGTATTCAGTGGGGTACTGGAAGATGAGACAGGTCTGTATTTCAGAGCTAGCATTTGCTGATGATGTTGTCCTGATTGCTAAATCAGAGACACATCTCCAATCCAACCTGCAAGTCTGGAAGGAAGAGCTGGAGAAGAGAGGGATGGTCATAAGCAGCTCTAAAACAAAATCCATGGTGATATCACGAGAAGAAAGAAAACATCAGATTAAGTTGGGAGAACAGGTCCTGGAGCAGGTCGACCACTTTAAATATCTCGGAGCTATTATAGACCGAAAGGGGGGCATCAAAGAAGAGTTGGCCACTCGAAAAGCAGCGGCTGGGAGACTTTATCAGGCCATAAATTGAGGATTCCTCAGCAAGAAAGAGGTTGGTAAGAAAACAAAGATAGCTGTATACTGCTCCACCTATGTCCCAGTCTTGACATATGGATGCGAGTCATGGGCAATGACTACAACCCACAAAAGCCAGATCCAAACCTCAGAAATGAGGTATCTGAGGAAGGTGGTTGAAGTAACAAGAAGAGACATGGTCCGCAACCAGACGATACATCAAGGCCTAAAATCCCACCCGCTGCAGACCCAAATAGAACAGTCCCAACTAAGATGGTTTGGCCATGTCTGCAGAATGGGAGAAGATCGGCTACCACGACAGGCATGGGAAACAAAGAGCCAGGGATCCAGACCTCCAGGATGACCCAGAGTCCGCTGGGAGGACAACTTTAGACAATCTTTGAAGGACCGAGGACTAGAATGGAACCAGGCCAGGAAGAAGACAGCTGATAGAATAGTCTGGCGCTCTCTCTCTTCCAAACCTCTACACCTCACGGTAGAAGGGGAACGACTAAGTAAGTAAGTAAGTAAAAAAGTATATAAAAACAAGTGGGAAGCAGAGCATCCAGGCTAACAGAAGAGTCGTGCATATTACCTGCTTAATAGACGTGTACAAGTGGTAATCTTCAGTTTTCGCTTAGGCCACAACAGATTGAGATACAATCTATTAAACAAGGTAAAGTTAAGAACTACTGATGAATATAACTATCTTCTTCTTCTTGGATCCTTAGCCCCTGATGGACAAAGCAGTCAGTGGCCATCACGCCTAGTACCATCTTGTAGGGCAGCAACAAACTGCCACCATTTTGCTCGGTCGATGATCATCTTTCATGCTGTGCCCCAACCCTGGTTCATGCTTTACATCTCAGCCTCCACTGTTCTCCGCCAGGTTGTCTTTGGTCTGCCTCTCTTTCGCCGTCCTTCTGGGGTCCATAGCACAGCAGTTCTGGTGACGGTGTCAGGGTCCCTTCCGAGGACATGGCCAACCCTGTTCCAGCATCTGCCTTCAATGATGGTGTGCATGCTTTTTTGACTGCACTGTGTAAGCAGTTCCTGGGTAGAGAGTGTAGCTGTGGCACTGATAAAATGACACCTGTACATCTGCTGTAAAAGTTCTCAACATATGAAGATCAGAGAAAGCACATATGACTAGCACCAGTACCATACCACTAGGGCAAACTATATGGAGATACCAACAACTTCAGACTGAACACTGCTATCTTTAAACGTATTCCAAGTTGACGTCTGAAAGTGTACAAAGAAGAAGAAAGAAAGAAAGAACTGATCCACTTTAGATGTGGTTGTATAGAAGAATGGGGCACATCTCATGGAAAGAAAGGACAACAAATAAAGAGCATATGCTCCTTGTGGAGTTAAAGGACAGTGATGATGATGATGATGATGAAAAGGTTACGGTTTTATTTTATCATCTTCTTTTTCTTCATATACCATGCCAGCGTCCGATTGGCAGATTGGTTAGAGTGATGGTCTGTCGCGGCAAAGGTTCAAATCACGGTACCAACATGCTTCAGTGTGGGTTCAAATCGCGGTATTAACATGCTTCAGTCTACCCAGCTGTAAATGGATTGACAAATGTGGTTAGAGCACTGGTCTCCCACTGCAAAGGTGTCGGGTTCGAATCATGGTACGGACATGATCCAGTCTTCCCAGCTGTAAATGGATTGACAGAGCGGTTAGAGCACTGGTCTCTCGCGGCAAAGGTGCTGGGTTTGAATCACGGTACCGACATGCTCGAGTCTACCAAGCTGTAAATGGGTACCTGACTCTACTCTTTGAGTTAGGGAAGGAAAAGGCAGTGAGGAAGGGAACTGATCACCCGCACCTCTCAATGCTGGACCTAGTATGGTGAAGTCTCTAACACTTCACTCCCCTACGGCAGTACCTGTTATGGACTACCTTTTTTTTAACCATACCAGTGGTGTGGAAAGAACCGTTATCAGTGTTTCTGTGGAACATAAATGGTCATAGTTGTGCATTCATGTTTATCTCTGTCATTGTTTTAGGTGAGAGCAGATTTGAAGTCACGGACAAAGGTCATGGGCGTCCTTGACATTTATGGTTTTGAGGTACTGGAGGTGAGTTATGTGTGTGACAAACAGCTTGTACACTTTTGTCAACATCTTGTACACTTTTGTCAACAGGCTTGTACACTTTTGTCAACAGGCTTGTACACTTTTGTCAACAGGCTTGTACACTTTTGTCAACGGCTTGAATACCTTTGTCAACATCTTGTACACTTTTGTCAACTGTCATCATTATCACCACTTTCCTTTTACGCTCCTTACGAAGCATCAAGCCACTACTGTAGGTGGCACATGGCAGGAAGCCATGCATTTGCAACTGTGTTTTCTGTGTCGGTTTCTTTTATATGATGAGGTTGCCAGCCCTCTTTCCCCCCCCCCCCTTTCCCCCCCAAGCACAATCTGATATTAGTAGCCTTGTATTGCATGCTTGAGGGTTCAGTGGTCTTATTCTTTCTTTATGACCCCCCCCCCCCCCCCGGGGCCCACACAGGGTTTTGTGAACTGTAGTAAACTATTACTAAAGTGTAGTAAATGTGGATAATATAGAAGAATGAGGTGCAGCATATGGAAAGAGAAGAAAAATAAATTATAGAAAAGTATGGATTGAACAGAGAAAATAATGATTGTTGGTTCTTTTTTCTGAGTAGTCTTTTTCAGGCCATAAATTGAGGATTCCTCAGTAATAGAGAAGTTGGCAAGAAGACAAAGATGGCTGTATGCCGCTCCACCGATGTTCTAGTTTTGACCTATGGATGCGAGTCATGAGCAATGACTATAATCCACAAAAGCCAGCTCCAAACCTCAGAAATGAGGTATCTGAGGAAGGTGGTTGAGGTAACAAGAAGAGACATTGTCCGCAACCAGACGATACGGCAACGCTTCAAAACCTAGCAACTGCAGACCCAAGTAGAACAGTCCCAACTACAGTGGTTTGGCCATGTCTGAAAAATGAGAGAAGATCGGCTACCATGACAAGTATGGGAAACTAAGAGCCAGGGATCCAGACTTCCAGGATAACAACGTTAACCGCTGGAAGGACAACATTCAACAATCTCTGAAGGACCGAGGACTAGATTGGAACCAGGCCAGGAGGAAAACTGCCAATAGGACAGTATGGTGCTCTCTCTGGCAAACCTCTATAACCCAGGGTAGAAGAGCAATGACTAAGTAAGTACGGTTCTTTTTTTTCTCATCTCTTATTCTACTGGCTTTTTTTGGGATCTTGTCATCCGTTGAACATTGGTGATCTTCTCATACAATTTCAATCCTTCTGTTCCAAGCAAGCACTTGATAGCATTACAGGGCAGTCCTTATTCTGGAATCACAGATGGAGACCCAAAAACACATGGAGATGAAAACTGGAGACAGAAATAAAAAGGATGAGGAAGTAAAAGAAAAACCTTGAGCTTTTGTCATGGGAAATGAGTTTTTTAGTAGGCCTATGCTCCTTAGGGAGGTGAATGATAATGGAGGAACTACTATATATATATATAGATGTTGATTTGTTAGTTGTTTTCTGTTCCACAGAACAACAGCTTCGAGCAGTTTATCATCAACTACTGTAATGAGAAGCTGCAACAGATATTCATTGAACTGACACTGAAAGAAGAGCAAGAGGAGTATGTTAGAGAAGTAAGTATGTGCCTCAGCCTTTGGAACCCTTACTCCACAGACTATAACAGCGATTCAAAAGAGTTGTGATACAATGGATCACATCTCATTGCAATATCCCTGGTAATAAACAGGCTGAAAGATTGGCAAAGGAAGGTGGATCACATCTCATTGCAATATCCCTGGTAATAAACAGGCTGAAAGATTGGCAAAGGAAGGTGGACAGTTACCTCAGCCTGATACAAGCATAAATTTCAAAGAGGTAAAGAGTTAGAAGCAGATAAAAGACAAATGGGATGCAGAGCATCTAGGCTACCAAAAAACATGATGCATATTACCAGCTCAGCAGAAGAGAACAAGTGGCAATCTTCAGACTCTGCACGGGCCCCAACAGAATGGGATACCATCTATTCAACAAGTTAAAGATAGGAACTACTGATGGATGTAACTGTGGCACTGATAATATGACTGCTGAACATTTGCTTCAAAGATGCCCTACATATGAGGAACAGAGAAAGCATACATGACCGTCACTAGTACCATTCCTGGAAAAACTCTAAGCAGATGCAAATAGCCTCAAGCTAACTACTGCTTTCTTTGAAAATATTCAAGTGGACGTCTGAGAGTGTACGAAGAAGAAGAAGAGCCTTTACTCATCTGTTCCGTTGACACTGTGAAGCATTCTGGGAAGCTGAAGTTTGTGTTCTAGAGCCAAGTTTGTCACACTGGCTGCTGGGAGTTTGTGTTGTTGTAGGATTTCTGGGATGTTGTTCATCCCTCTGCCACTTGGTCTTCCCCTAGGCCTGAAACCAGATTGTCAACTGTTTTAGGCAAGTAGTGATAATTTTTCTCACTTCATTTTCTGTCTCTGTATATTGTGTACTTTCTGTACTATTGTATGGCGCTGAGTGTTGGAGAGTAACGGGAACGTCAAAATTATGCTCTTTCCACACAACCTTCCTAAAGAAAATTCTTAGAATTTTTTGGCTGAATACCATCTCCAGCCAGAAACTGCTTACAAGGTGCAGTCAAAAAGGCATGCACACCATCATTGCGGGCAGAAGCTGGAACTGGGTTGGCCATGTCCTCAGAAGGGACCCTGACACCATCACCAGAACTGCTATAATATGGACCCCAGAAGGACGGCGAAAGAGAGGCAGACCAAAGACAACCTGGCAGAGAACTGCTGTGGGCGAGATGCACAGTATGAGCCAGAGTTGGGGCATGGCACGAAGAATGGCCACCGACCAAGCAAAATGGGGACAGTTTGTTGCTGCCCTACAAGATGCCACCAGGTGTGATGGCCACTGACTGTTTTGACAGTCAGGGGCTTAGGATCCATGCAGATGAAGAAGTATATTTTATACAGACAGTAGTTCCTATAATTTTTATGGTCTCTTTATAGAACCATTCTGTCTCTCCTTGTAACATTAATGGCTTTCTTTAAGCATCTCATCTCACATGATGTGATTTTCCTGTCCTGTATTTTGGTAAAGGGCCATGTTTGACACTGATAGCAATGAGTTGGTAACAATATACTATTTGTCAGCTGTCATTTAGTTTCCATACTGATATTCTGATGTTTGAGTAGTGATGACAGTTGGTAAGTCACTGCACTGGTTTTTTACATCTTGTTACAGTTTCTCTATCCAGTCTTCTGTTTTCAGTAAAAATGTTTCCTTGAACTCTGGAAACCTGTTCAAGCCTGATGTTGTGGATATGTATGTTAAGTGGGCCTGGTGATTTGCTGATCTTCATAGTTTCTGTCATTAATGTGATGATCTTCATGTTATAACTTCCACAGGTTGAATTAAGTGAATTTGTATGATTTTGCAATTGGTTTTCATCTTCATACCGTTCAGAAAGCAATGGCAAACTACTGAACGTAAAAATTGCCTAGAAAAACCACAACACAGCCAATAAAAGCTGGGGTTGATTGCCACGTCCTGTAAAGGATAAGCAACTAACTTTAACTTCATACATTAGATTTTTGGTCATCTGCAAATGGTAACTTATTCGGTGGGTTGTTTGGAACATGTGAAGTTATTTATTGTAAAAACGAGTTTGAGTTTCCTCTTCGTTGCTCTGAGCTCAGTGAGTTTCTTATGTTTGACACTTCTCTTTTTTTCTGATTTTTATTTGATTTTTCTGTGTATGTTGTGGAATGGGCATGCTGGCAGTCCTATTCATGATTAGGCCTTGTCAGGGCTTCAGCATGGTAGCTGATAAAAAAAAACTAGGAGTATTTTTCAGTAGGCTTAGTTGGATGGCATTTACATTCAGATATAACTAACAGACATTTGTCCAGGCTGAAAGGAGAATGCCTCACTACAAGAAAGTTTTTGTTGTTTTTTAACTAGGGCTGCAGAGCTTCAGCTCTTTAGCAGCCAATACCAAGTTGAAGACTCCTTGATATTATCTACACTGTAGATCTAGGCTTTTCCTGTGGCTTATCTGCCATTCCAAAACATGTTGAGTTGAAGTCACGAGCTCCAGTTTCTCCAGCTTGGCTTGGATTTAAAGGATCATCACATCTAGTCCTAAGCTAGGAGTAAGAAGTGTGTGGCATACTGTGCATTACCCGCCATCCAAGGGGGCTCTCCAACTATGCAGAGCTAAAATACTGTGCTCTGGTTCTGGGCTCTCCCAGGGGATCGTCACATCCTGCACAGAGCCACTTCTCAGCTTCCCCTGCCTATCACTGGGTCCATAGTGAGATCCTTCTGCATGCAGTCAACCAAGTCAAAGCCAAAGAATTATGCCTGGGGCTCAAGTGACTTCTCCAAGCTTAGTGTACAATGCTGGGTTCTCAACAAGTTTCACCACAGGGGGACTCATTGAAAGTGTGTGGATGATTTCAAGAGTCAATGAGGGTGTAAGTAGACTCACAGACAGAGGTTCACTTCCATGTACATATATTGTAGCATTGTGCATAGCCGGTGGTCATATAAGGATGACTCCAGATACACCTCCACACATCTACAAGAAGAGCAGACACTTAACCTTTAGCACGCTGCCGTCGACATATGTCGACGAAGGTAACCTATGCTCTAACCGCTGTTGTCGACATATGTCGACTGCGGATATTTTCGTTTTCTAGCATTAGCATGTGTGTACACGTGATATCACAGCCGGATGTTAAGTTTTAAACTTCTTTGGAAGAGAGTTTGCTTTCGTTTCCGATTTTTTTTAGTAATGGATGTATTGGCGTTTATTTTCTGTGAATTTTTTCAATCGAAATGAATCGGCATCGAACACGCGGCCATTTTCGCTCTAATTTTATTGGATTCTGACGCCATGAGGTAAGGATGAAATTTTTGTCTTTATAAGCGCTGATATCGGTTCTCAGAATATGTTTGATGGCTGAGATGGAAACGAAAGTAGAATGGCTTTCCTGGTATGTATTTTTTTAGGGGTTAGGATTAAGTGTGTCGGAAAGGTTTAGTGTTACGGTCGAATATCACGGCTGACGAGAGCGTTTATTCCTTTGCTACTGATGATGGGTGTAACGAAAAGATCGTCATTTGATTTGTATTGGTCTATTGGTCAAATAACTTTCATTGAGATGCAAGGGATATGGACTCTTCGTGTGTTGGTTATTTATTTTTTTTTTTTTTAATTTTAAAATTAAAAAAAAAAATTTTTTTTATTTTTTTAAATGTTTTTCTCGTTTTTTTCATCTTTCCTTTCCTCTCTTCCTATCACATCTAACATGAACACAAACAAATTTTATATCATCAGATATCATTCATTTATTTATATAAATTCCAAAAATGATAGCAATTGACCAAGAAACACAAAAACTATAGAATTTACAAGTCACCCACTATAAAAATGGGGGGTTGTGAAAAAGAATGCAGCGGCAGGAGCATAGTTTTGGGAAAAGAATGCAGCGTGCTAAAGGTTAAAGGAAAGGAATCTGTATATGTTATTTTTTCCACCATGATAAGCCTATTCAGCTTGTTTGAATTATTTTGAATTAACTCACATTTGGGCCTTGTTACATGGGCACATGTGTTCCACATCCCCAGTTCACGAGAGCACACACATAGACAGACAGTCCTTGTTCTGGAATCCCCAGGGTAAGAGAGAGAGAGAGGAAGACCAAAAAGAACATATGGAGAAGAGAACTGGAGACAGACATGAAGAAGACATAGAAAGAATTTAAGCAGATGGCACAGGACAAGACAACGTGGCATAAGTTTGTTGAAGGTCTATGGTACTTGGGGAGATGAAGGGTGAAAGAAGAATAATAATTTTATTGACTAGTATCTTATGCTTCCAAATTGTGTTTTTATTCTCAGGGCATTAAGTGGATTCACGTGGACTATTTTAATAACTCCGTCATTTGTGACCTGATTGAGAAGGTAGGTTTATGAATTATGTCAACCATGATGTTGTTGAATTTTGTTTTGGCTTTAAGTTTCTTCAAGGAGTAGCCAGCTCCATGCTCAACCACGTGAAGTGGTTTTCTGCGACATACCTGCAGGTCAGTATCTTTTTATCTGAAATCATCAGGGTTGTTGTTGTTCCGATACCTAGGGATCTAAGTTATTCACTGTTTTACCCTTGCGGCAATTTGGGGGTGTCGTTTTGGGCTTTATTGCAACCCCCAGAGAACTTCCCCAACTCAGCGGGCGCAGCTGGCAGAGGTCACACCAGACACAGTAATTGGTGTGTGTGCAATGCCACAAGAAGGATGGTTCTCTACCCTGCTTGGGAGTCATTGTGGTGGGGGACTACTGTCACCCGAGTCGGTGGCACAGCCACCGCTGTTACCACACTGCCCAAAGGCGCTGTCCGAACCAGACACACGTAGCTCTGCCCTATCAATTTAACTGGTAGCACCATGCACAGTTTTCTGGGGATTGAGCCACTGTGCCACTGCAGCTCCAGTGTTATTGTCAGTGTTTCAGTGTTAATATTCTTTACTCCACTCTTGGGCCCCAAAATACATGCAGAAACATTACAAGGCAGTCTTTGCTGTGGAATTCCCAGGGGTAAGAGAAATACCAGAAGACCAAAAAAACACATGCAGAAGCAAATTAAGACAGCCATGAGGTGAATGATGAAGAGACTGTATGACCTTGGATGGATGAAACATGAAATTTAATGTCAAACAAGATGTAGTGCACTCTGCTGACAATTTCAGAATGGGGGGGTTGGTAATTCTTCTTACTAGGACAACTGATTAGAATATCATGGCTGGACCAAAAACAAAAATGGCTGCAGCCACTACTGGAAGTAGAGAGAAAATACTAAGTACCAAAAACAAATAAAAAAATAAGAGGGAAAAGTACAAAATGAAGGCGAAAAAAATTGAGAGGAAAAAAAATAAATATTAAAAAAATATAAATTTGTGAAAAAGAAAATTGACAAAAAAATAAGAGAGAGAGAGAGAGTGAAATTCATTTTTAAAAAAAGGGGAGAGAGTGACAAAGAAAATCACTACTGGAGAGAAGAGACGCATGAGGAAAAGAAAGGGTGATAGAATTCAGCTGTAGATATATTACCGTAGAAAGGGACACTTCAGATAAAATAATGCTGGGTGTTCAAACCGTTGGGTTCAAGGCAACTCATAAGGTCATATCATCAAAATTTTAGGGCAGACTTGAATAGTATGAACATTTGAAAGAGAAGTGTAAATGAACTGACAGATTTGCTTAAAAGCTTTAATTTCTTTGAGTTTACTCAATATCATAAAGTCATATTTCAAATATTTTGAATCAGTCTCAGTGTCTTAATGTATTTTATTCTTTTCAGTTCAGCAACTCTGAGCACTAAAAACTGGTGATCACCTCTTTACTATCTAATATTCTTCCCAAAATTCCACACAAGCAAGTTTAAGTAATAATTCATCCATTTTTCAGCCAAACGTGGGTATCTTAGCCTTACTTGACGAGGAGTGCCTGAGACCAGGAAACACGTCAGACAAAACCTTTTTGGACAAGCTTGACGACAGGTGTGCCAAGCACCCCCACTACGAGAGCCGGAAGTGCAAGAAGAACCAATCAGACAAGTCACTACCCCATGATGCATTCAGACTGCGTCACTATGCAGGCAATGTGTGTATTATTTAAGATGTCTGATGTTCAGTTAACCTGAGTTACTTATTGTTATGACGTTGACACAGTCTCATGTCTCCACAGACACTGTTTTTTTTAAATTATTTTGTGCTATTCATTATCGTGTCATCATCATTATATCCTTTGTCTGAAGTTCAGTAACTCAGTGGTCTCTGTAGGAATTAGTTTTAAAAGATGAGATTGCCTTATGGGTTATAATTAGAATATATATTGTTTTAAATTCCAAATAATTTGAATAACTGCCGATATACGGGAAAGTGGCATCACACCTGTCAAATCATTGTAAACAAAAACCAAACAAAAATGAGATAAAACAAAGCAAAATCAAACAAATTCAGTGGGAGGGTTATAAAGGCCTGGTGTTTCCAGTTAGATATTTAATTGACTGTCACTTGCCATAAGTCATATGTATTGTAAGAACATTATCAGACCTTCACCATCCCAATGACTATATATATTAACTTTTGTTCTTGTTAAACACATTATTATAGCCTTTTTTCCCCTCCATATGTTTTATATATATTTATGTTTATTTTTTTAAAATTGCACGCCTGCTATTACTCGAGGCAAAATCTCCGGTTAATATGTCTAACCTGAGACTGATTTTACGTGAGTATCCCTTTTTTCCCTCTCGCCGATTTCGAGGTATCCATTACAGCTGGGTCAGCTCAGGAGCCGTTCAGGTTATTCCAGTCCCTGGTCGACGACACTACTTCAAATGTCTTCGCCAGGGCTCAAATTATTCCAGTCCAAGTCCCGGTTGACGACACTCTTTCAAATGTGCTCGCCTGGGCTTGAACCTGGATCACCCGATCGCCAGCGCAGTGTGGTAACCAGTACACCAGCATGGCTCCATATGAAGCATGGAGTCACTACTGCAGATGGCCCCCTTGAAGAAGCCTACACCAGAGCAGCAGTGGTTCTTGTAGGAATTTGTTTTACAAGATGAAGTAGCCACCCACATATTAGTTTGGTTTGGTTTTTAAGGACTGTCTTCATTGCACACGGACAACTCCATCAGTGCTCCGATCTCCTCCCTTGGATCATACAAGGAGGATCTCAGCACAGTACACGAACTCCGTATCATCTTCGAGAATCCTAATGTGTGTATATTAGAATCACATTCTGTAGATATTTTTGTGGTGGGCAGTTTCTAATTTTTAAATTTTTTCAAGGCAGCGGCCTTATGGCCCACTCTTTATAATTTCCAACTGCTGTGGGATTTTTAACGTGCGCAACTTACACACAGGACCACCTATTTTGTTGCTCTTATTCGAGAAGGCTAGGCATCTGATTTCACTACCCAGGAGACCAGGGGGGAGTATGACATCATTAACTCTTTCAGTCCAGAGTTATTTTGCACGCTGTGCCAGACTTTTATTGTGGGCAGAATTTTATAGAGTGAAGTGTTCATCTTTCAGTCTAAATTTGTGTGTGAATTTTCCTTTGGACATGTACTTATTATATACCAAACTGTAGGGAAATGGATAGAGAATTGTAATATATAATGTCTTTGGTAGTATTAACACAAGTATGTTCAGTATACTTAAAACATTTTGCATGTAAAATTGAAAAACGCTAAAAAGTTGACTGTAGAATACGATCTTACCAAAGACAAATTACTGTTGTAGACAATAAAACTTTCTTTTTAGTCTTCAAACATCAAGTTAATCCATATACAAGTAAAAAAAACATGCTTATGGCCACAATTAGTACATTTAGTGTTATTCACACCAGTTTTTCCGTGGTCCTTTGAAAGAAAAATATAAATTATGCAATCGTGCATTACGTAATTTTCAAACAAATAAAGAAGAATAACGTCATATAAAAACTTTTTTACACTTGTTTAATGTTTTAATTGTATCCCTAGCTTCATCTTCTACCAAGAACTAGTGATTAGATGTTACGGTAGGTCTAGTTTTGTTGCTTTTTTGATCGGCCAGAATACGACTACGCCTACTCATCAACTAAACCTAGTGTGTCTAGCTTTTCTGCACAGATTCCATATTTTGACAACAAACTGTGACTACCAAACAATCATCATCAATGTCAGTAATGTTTCAAAGTAGTTTGACACAATTATTTGCTTAGGAGACTTAGAAAACGTAAATATAAAGCGTGACATATTTCTCTAGCAATAACAACGAAAAACGCAAACACGCAAATTTTCACAAAAATTGTGATAATAACATCAAAACACGCACATGTTCTGATTAACTACAGTCAAATTAGTTGTTTAGATAATAGCGGAAGTCATTCTACGAGTTTTAATATATGAACTGCATTAAACGGACGATTTTTAAGGTTTATGCGTGATAAACTAAAAACCACGCTGTGAGCGTTGCTCTGGCACGGCGTGTTGAATTTTGCAACGCTCAGAGCGTTGCTCTGGAGTCAAAGAGTTAAAACCACTAGTTCTGAAAAAAAAAATTGCTTAGTGCGAGTGTGATATGTCTTGTGCTTAAAGAAGTTTTATTAGACCTTACTGTACTTATGATGTCTTCCTTGTGTACTGAAAGGGTGCACATATTTATTTACAAGTGAATCAAAGACTGAGATTTTAGAAGACTTTCAAAGGAATAAAGTGGGTCGTCATTAGCCAAAGTTTTGTGTTGGAAAGTCATTATCATCATCAACCTTTAACTCCTGAAAGAGATAGTCTTCTACAAACTTACACCCAAGTCTTCTTGTCTCTTGCCATCAAATCAGGGTCTTTGCCCTATCTTCCTCATTCCTCTCATGTCTATTTCCAATTCTCATTTTTTTCATGTGTTCTTTGATGTACCTCTACCTCTTATACTCTGGGGGTTCCAGAACAAGGACTGCCTTGTATTGCTAAAAACAGGTCTCCTCAATGTGTGTCCTATCCATCACCAGGGTGATAAGTGTAGATTGATTCATACTGGGGCATTACTGATGAGTGTAAGTCAATTAGATAATACCACTGATAATACCCAAAAAGGTTCATTCAAGAAAGGTTCCATTCAGAATGCTGATAATAAAGACAGATTAGTGTTAACTGATTCCGTACGTAATTATTTTCAGCTCTGGACGGAATTATTTTTAAGCCCCAAAAATTTACACATACATAATTTACGTTTACTGACATTGTGTGTCTAATCATGAGTTAAGTATAACATATTATATATCAAATTAAAGTACATTGGATGAACAATATAAATCCATATGCCTTTCTAGCTAATTTTATGTTATGTTTATGTTATAACAGATAACATGTACACGGAAAAAAGATAACTTGAAATTTTGAACAAAAATTTTCGACTTACGTAAGGCTTGTAACATAAATTGTTATCACAATACAGTTTCACTGCTCTCTTTGTGCAGGTAATCCATTTAGAAACACAGAAAAAGTAAGAAAGTTATGGTTGATCACACAGTTTGTTCACTGTTCACATATTAGTAACATATCCTGTGTGTTTTTCGGCCATTATGGCGATACGACAAAACACGATTAAAGATGAAGATAAATGTGAAAAAATCCGTTCAAACGCAAATAAAAGACGTTGAAGCTTGTTGAAATTTGCCCAGTTTTGTGTTTACTTCCGTTCGAGATAAATTCCGGGCAGTATAAAATATCAGAATAGAAAGAAACAATGAAATAAATCAGCATCTTTTAAAAGATCTTACGTCTACAGCGTTCGGCCTTTGCATCTATTATTAGATCTTGCGTACGGAATCAGTTAATGGACGCCTTCACTGATACCGCTATGTTCATTGATATCAGTAGGGAATAGAAGAATCTGTCTGATATAGATATATGTATGTATACGCCCACACGGCGCTACATTATATAAATATTGGTTGCTGCTGTCACTATGCCTTGACTATTCAAAGTGGGTGTGTATTGGTGCATTCTTTCGTCACAGCACAGTAACACCCATAGAAGCCATGTAGCGTAGAACGACTGGTGATGGTTAATGAACAGTTTTATTAACGCTACACACACAGTCACGATGACACAGACGAAAATTATGCATACAGTACAAAGCATAGGTAAGTTAATTCATAAGCTCAAAACACCCCACAGAGCTCCATTATAAATCGTGGTGCACTCCTCATCGAACATGCACAATAGCAAAATCCCTCAAAGACTGCCTTCACCGCAGTTATAAATATGGCCTCATCACTTATAGCATAATGGTGCACTTCTCATTGAAGATGACCATCACGATTTTCCTCAAAGGACTACGTTCCCCCTTCTCCACCAAGGCTGCTCCCCGGCAGTTGAATAATCATCGTCAGCTATATACTCTTAAGGCCTAATCATAAATAGTGGTGCACTTCTCATCGAACATGCACAATAGCAAAATCCCTCAAAGACTGCCTTCACCGCAGTTATAAATATGGCCTTATAAAGTCGATAAGTCTCCGACTCTTAAATGTCTTCTTCATAGAGCTCAATTACAGAATAATAGTGCACTCCTTATCGAACGTGCACAATAGCTAAATCCCTCAAGGACTGCCTTCATAGTAGCATCATAATAGCTCCTATAAATATGGCCTTATAAAGTCGATAAGTCTCCGACTCTTAAATGTCTTCTTCATAGAGCTCAATTACAGAATAATAGTGCACTCCTCATACACAGGGACAGCCTATGGAAAATTCTGAGGGCTTATGGAATTCCCAGCCGCATTGTTTCCATTATAAAAAGCCTCTATTCTAACTTTACGTGCAGTGTTGGATCGAGTAATGTAACTTTCGAAGTGAAAACAGGAGTACGACAGGGATGCCCCTTATCAACAACATTATTTTTGACAGTCATAGATTGGGTGATGTGCCAGACTACAGAGGGCAGTCCAAGAGGAATTAGATGGACAACGTTTTCTACACTGGAAGATTTGGAATATGCAGATGACATTGCACTACTCGCGCATTCACACCAACACATTCAAGACAAAACCGATAGACTGAATAAGTATGGCCAGCAGGTTGGCCTGAACATCAATTTGAAGAAGACAGAGGTCATGACACTAAACGTGGGCAATCCTGAGCCAGTAACAGTAAGGAACCAGAAGTTAGAACAGACAGACACATTTACTTACCTAGGAAGCATAGTAACACCTGACGGCGGAACAAGCAAGGACATTAACAACAGAATGAATAAAGCGAGAACAGCCTTTGCTGTTCTCAACAACATTTGGAAGTCTTCCCAGTACAGCACAAACACCAAATTAAGACTGTATGAGAGCTGTGTACTTTCTGTGCTTCTCTATGGTGCGGAATGTTGGAGAGTAACAGAGAAGGAAATGTCGAAACTGTCCTCTTTCCACACAATCTGCCTAAGGAAAATTCTCCGAATCTTTTGGCCAAACACCATCAGCAACCAAGAACTACTTATTCGGAGTAACCAGGAGGACATGCACACCATCATAGCTGGCAGACGCTGGAGTTGGGTTGGCCATGTCCTCAGAAGGGACCCTGATACCATCACAAGAACAGCTATGCTATGGACCCCCGAGGGAAAGCGAAAGAGAGGCCGACCAAAAACAACTTGGCGGAGAACTGTGGAAGCTGAGATGCAAAGAATGAACCACAGTTGGGGCACTGTACGAAGGATGGCCGCCGACCAAGCAAAGTGGAATCAATTTGTTGCTGCCCTACAAGACGCCACCAGGCGTGATGGCCGCTGACTGCTTTGACGGTTGGCGGTTATGGATCAAAGAAGAAGAAGAAGAAGTGCACTCCTCATCGAACGTGCACAATAGCTAAATCCCTCAAGGACTGCCTTCATAATAGCATCATAATATTCTTACTATAGTTAATATCAAATACGGCCTGTACAAAATCCTGGCCTTCATAATATGTAACACTTTTAGAAAAACCCAGGTTGACTTTCCTCCGTCAACACTTTTCCCCGACTCCCAGCGGTCACAAAAACTCCCGCCTAAACAGTCACGGGACTTCGCTGTTTACTCAGCTCAGTCCCTTCCACGGACTAGCCGTGCGAACTATTTACAGTTCTACAATACAGACCAGCGCTCATGACGCTATCTGTACACTATGACCTCTATCATATATTTGTTAACCCAATTCACCGTCAATCAAGTCTACAAGCGATGTAACCCTTAATTTACTGTGACAAACCCATATACAAAGTATCACCTCCCTTTTTTACCTTAACATCTTACCACCACCCCCGGAGAAAAAATGATCTATCATTTTTTTAACAAAAACTACAAAAATGAAAAATTAGGGGTCAGCTAAACTCTAAAATACTCATACAAAAATTAGCTTATGTTAAGGTTATAATAATACATCGACAAAAAATATAAGCAAGTGTACAGTAAAACAAATTATACACAATAATCTAATAAGTACACTAAATAAACAGTTTCAACAAAAGTTAAAGTATGATCACTGTAGACCAAATAGTATACAATAAATAGAAAGTAACAGACAAGATCAAGCAAGGTAAGCATGATCAACATCAAAAATCAGCAATGAAATCAATATAGTAATAAAGATCAATAATACCATATGATAACAATCAAGTAAATCAATTCCTTACATCAAACTAGATAGAACTGACATAAAAACTACCTCATACCAAACCATATAATTAACATAACAATCCTAAAGAAGGAAGTATAAGAAGTGTAAGGAGTAAACGTATACAAATAAAATTAAGTGACACCAAGATGAAACATAGAAGCATCACGAAAGTATAAACTGCTTCAAAAGAAATGAAGTGAAACGAAGAATCATCCGAAAAGAAAGAAGAAAATTCAAGAAATGAATGTATAGAATAAGTAGTAATACATCCTAATAACTATCTAAACAAACAATGTATTGTAAAACAAATACAATCATGACAGAAAATCATCGAACAGAAAGACATAGTATATATATATATATATACTAAACACTAACGAAGGATATAACTAGATAATGCATAATAAATAATTTAACCAAATTACAACACTTATTCATAACTAAAATGAAATATCACAAGCATCACACACAAAAAAGTGTGATTTGTAAAAACAGAAATATCACAATCTCAAAAGAAAAAAAAAATTATTATCTTTTTCTCTTTTTTTTTTTTTTTTAAATGTGGAAATATCAATATATTATTACACTTAGTGTACAATTAAGCACTGGACACATAAAAATACAATACTGTCACAATGAAAAACAAATAAATTTTTCCAAAATTACAATACAAAAAAGTTTCTTAACATTAAGTTAAATAAAAATAGTATTTTAAATTTTTACAAGTTTCAACCTGTAATTAATAAATCAAAAGTGAAACGAGCTTTTAACAAAATGTGTGACATAAAAAAAATATTCACATCTCTAAGTAAACACAACTGAGCACCTATAAAACCACACTATTAAAATTATACTAACTTACACATATAAACATAACATTATTTCTCATGAAAAAGTGTTTAAGTCAGACTACTAAATTCTTCCAACAAACAATAGTATCTGCTATCTATGACAATTCTACATGTTATAATTTAGTTCCAAAATAACATTTCACAACACAACAATTTCTTCATATAACCTTTGTATAAGGTAATATATTAACCAACCATGGAGTCAGATACGAAAAAGAAAAAACAAATTTAGTAACCAAAAAAAAAAAAAAAAACTCTCTGAAAGCGACTAACGCATATTCATAACTAATGAGTTTGTGCTTATGGCTGACAATCTCATTATGTAAAAAACTATTCTAACAGTTAGTCCTGCAAAATCATATCAATGTTTTGATGTAACAGCTATTATAGCTCCAAACTTGACAACAAAGCACATATGGTCGAATACAATATGAGAAAATGAAATAGTCTTCAGACTAGTGTATGAAAATACAAAAAATTCATAATTTCATCAACAACAAAAAATAACAATCAAAGACAAGTCGCTGCAAAATGAAATGTTACAATTCATTACAATGATAATACGTACAATGATTATCCACAAAACAATTATGTAAATTACAAGATAGAGTACAAATAATGCATAAATATGGACATACACAATATCCAATGTAACATTATACAATACAATCATATTATACTATACAATAATACATTATCCTAAAAAAAATAATCCTGTAGCTATCTGTAGAAAAAAATAAATAGGTCACTACTCCGGTGTATAGTATTCTGTAAACCGTACGGGATGACATCAAATACAAGGTCAACAAACTGGCTGGGTTACGCTTGACTGCGCACACGGTCGTAAGGTAACAAACATTTCTGTCACAGGTAAAGGAAAAAACAGGCACGCTGACCTTTATCGCATAACTGCTACTGTTGAAAAATACAAATGAAAATCTTCATTTTAATCAGCGGTCAGATTATAATGAAAAACGGATAGGTTAAACACACAATTACCTATACCCGTGGTAGTGAAAACATCTGGATTCCATATGTCACCAACTCTTCCTTCACACATAGTATACAACCCAGGAGACTTGGGTCAACCTGACCGAAAATGACGGTCATCACACCAGTAGTAGGCTGAAATAAAGTGACATACACAACAACGAGATTCTCTCTCGTAATCCAAAAAACATAACAGTAGTAGTACTTGGGACATCAATAGTTACTGTTACTTTATTTACTACCAATGACTTTGGGATTTTGTTGCACACAGTTAACCTGGTTATGCGTAGTAATATTTTGAGAGTTATTATCTCTATTACCATTCCCCTTATCATTCCATTTGTTCTGCCTAGGACTGCAGTTAGCATTGTTATGCTTAACATATCTTCCAGGATAGAAGTATCTAGTAAATGAATCTTGTTGACTCCTAGAACAATTATTACCAAGTTTGTAATCTTTAATGTAACTATTCCTACCATAATTTCTCAACTCTTCAGAATCAATCTTTTGAGATCTGTTAGACTGTCTGGACAAACTACCATTTAATGGGCTTCCCTGGTACTGTCTAACATTATGGTTATCTCTTTTACCAGAACTGTTGTTATTCCCTTCTGTGTTAACATGTTTATCTGCTGTATCACACTGCCTATATTGTGTATGACAAGCAGTGGAACTCATAAAATCCTTATGGTTACCAACATGATATTTGTTATATTTATTACCAGAATTAGATATTACACATGAAGTATCTTTGCTGGTCTGACGCCAATAACCATTAATCTTCAACGTAGCGTCTTCCGTACGTGGGAAATTATATCTGCCACGCCAAGATTTAAGTCCATCATGTTCCATTTTCGAATTCGCAAAGAGTGTATAGGGCGGGCTCTTTGCTTGTTTATTAACAACCTTCTGTATACTATTGTCAACCTTAGCAGTAGATAAATCTTTGATGCCTAAAACCACATCTACTAAACCATTCACTCTTCTTGTCAATTCAGTAATCTCTTGGTTTAGTTTTCTGTTTAAGTTATCACATGTTATAACTTTGCATCTCTCTTCTCTAAGTAACTTCTCAATCTTAACCATTTTCTTTCTCTGCACCGTTAACTCCTCCAAATTCTCCCTATCATCCTTTTCTTTAATTGTTCTCCTCTGTGGTTCCAATTTTATTAATCTCTTCTTTTGCACTTCTTCTATCTGTGGCTGAAGTAGGGCCACCTGAGCCTGAATTCCATCAACTTTAACAGCTTGTTGCTTCAACTCATTAATCTCCTCGGGAGATATATTATTCTTTTCTTTAAGTCGGTGACTAACAATAGCATTGTCACTCAATAAGTCAGTAAGTGTTTCATTACATAACTTTTCATATTTCTTAGCATGAACTTTTAATTTCTCACTAATCTCTTCCTTTTCTTTAATCTCTCGAGTGAGATTACTAATCTCGCCTTGATTATGTTCAATCTGTGTTTCCAAGTTTTTTTACTCTACTGCATTCAGAGTCTAATGCTGCTTTCACACTAGCAAGCTCCAAGTTTGATTTATGCAAATCACTTGTGAGTTTAGACACTGTTTCTTGAAGTTTATTCTTTTCCATTATATCCTGCAAGAAAATCTCTCTTTCCTGAAGCGCACTCTGTTTGATTACTTTTATTCGCTCCTTCTCTTTTAACTCCTTTTTCTGATCATCCTGCATGTCATTGCGGATTATGTTGTGTAAAACCTCATGCACAACATTGTATCTAGCCTCAGTATAATTGTACACAAACGAACGCAGATATTCTAACACATCTGCCAAATCTCTAGCCAAGATAACTTGAGGACCTGATGAAAAGTCATCGTTAGCAAAAACCGACAAGGCTTCTACCACATTAAACAAAAAACCATCCAGCACGTATTTCTGAAGTGCTGGGCCTCGTAATCTATCATAATATTTAGCTTCTTCATATAAATAATTCAACACTGGCGTCATATCGTCTGTGGCCATATCACACTCCCTGTTAATTCAATCACTGAGTGACTATAATTATTCCAAGTTTATGTTACATAGCAACAATCAATTATGCATTAAATCTCATGACAATATGCTATTAACATGAAATACTCAATAGCATACATAATGATAACTGGAAGGCTTGACAACATCATACAGAGACACAGTTTTCACACAAAAACCACTTATCTTGTAAGTAGAAAACCGTCTTGTTCTTTCTCTATTATCACTGATGAGCATCAGACAACACACCATAAGCACACTCCCTTGTTCAAAGTTACAGGAACAGCTCTGGACTCGTCGTCAACTGTTACCTCTGGAACTTGATTCGTCAACTGTCACCTCTGGTACTTGATACAGCATAAAATAGGAAACTTGGCTGCTGCAAATATGTTATAGGAAGCATGTATACATTAGACACTTTACCGTGTCACCGATCACAGATTACCAACGACACCAAACTGTCTGTGAGCAATGCAGGCGTCAATAAGGCTTGAAAAGTTTTACTGCCGACTTATTCAGGCTGTAAATAAGCACATTTGTCCTAGATGAACGTCACAATCATCCGTTCCTAATTTATATTAGTCCACTCATTCCTACTGTCATATGAATACTGGCCCGTAGGCATAGATGATACCCAACACAGTTAAAGCTGAATTGGGTTCTAACTCGAAGCTCCGCCCACACAGGGCTAACTACTGTTACCGATGAGAAACTCCTTAGTGCATACGCCACACACAAGGCACACTAAATACAGGTCAAGGTCTGGTAGAAACAATCTTACCACGTGAAATGATGAGACTTCTTTCAACGCGAATTTTGCGGGTTTCAAATTCCGACTCTACTGAAAACCACCACTGATAACTGTAGATTGATTCATACTGGGGCATTACTGATGAGTGTAAGTCAATTAGATAATACCACTGATAATACCCGAAAAGGTTCATTCAAGAAAGGTTCCATTCAGAATGCTGATAATAAAGACAGATCAGTGTTAATGGACGCCACCACTGATACCACTATGTTCATTGATATCAGTGGGGAATAGAAGAATCTGTCTGATATAGATATATGTATGTATACGCCCACATGGCGCTACATTATATAAATATTGGTTGCTGCTGTCACTATGCCTTGACTATTCAAAGTGGGTGTGTATTGGTGCATTCTTTCGTCACAGCACAGTAACACCCATAGAAGCCATGTAGCGTAGAACGACTGGTGATGGTTAATGAACAGTTTTATTAATGCTACACACACAGTCACGATGACACAGACGAAAATTATGCATACAGTACAAAGCATAGGTAAGTTAATTCATAAGCTCAAAACACCCCACAGAGCTCCATTATAAATCGTGGTGCACTCCTCATCGAACGTGCACAATAGCAAAATCCCTCAAAGACTGCCTTCACCGCAGTTATAAATATGGCCTCATCACTTATAGCATAATGGTGCACTTCTCATTGAAGATGACCATCACGATTTTCCTCAAAGGACTACGTCCCCCCTTCTCCACCAAGGCTGCTCCCCGGCAGTTGAATAATCATCGTCAGCTATATACTCTTAAGGCCTAATCATAAATAGTGGTGCACTTCTCATCGAACATGCACAATAGCAAAATCCCTCAAAGACTGCCTTCACCGCAGTTATAAATATGGCCTTATAAAGTCGATAAGTCTCCGACTCTTAAATGTCTTCTTCATAGAGCTCAATTACAGAATAATAGTGCACTCCTCATCGAACGTGCACAATAGCTAAATCCCTCAAGGACTGCCTTCATAGTAGCATCATAATAGCTCCTATAAATAAGGCCTTATAAAGTCGATAAGTCTCCGACTCTTAAATGTCTTCTTCATAGAGCTCAATTACAGAATAATAGTGCACTCCTCATCGAACGTGCACAATAGCTAAATCCCTCAAGGACTGCCTTCATAATAGCATCATAATATTCTTACTATAGTTAATATCAAATACGGCCTGTACAAAATCCTGGCCTTCATAATATGTAACACTTTTAGAAAAACCCAGGTTGATTTTCCTCCATCAACACTTTTCCCCGACTCCCAGCGGTCACAAAAACTCCCGCCTAAACAGTCACGGGACTTCGCTGTTTACTCAGCTCAGTCCCTTCCACGGACTAGCCGTGCGAACTATTTACAGTTCTACAATACAGACCAGCGCTCATGACGCTATCTGTACACTATGACCTCTATCATATATTTGTTAACCCAATTCACCGTCAATCAAGTCTACAAGCGATGTAACCCTTAATTTACTGTGACAAACCCATATACAAAGTATCACCTCCCTTTTTTACCTTAACATTATCATCATCAACCTTTAACTCCTGAAAGAGGTAGTCTTCTACAAACTTACACCCAAGTCTTCTTGTCTCTTGCCATCAAATCAGGGTCTTTGCCCTATCTTCCTCATTCCTCTCATGTCTATTTCCAATTCTCATTTTTTTCATGTGTTCTTTGATGTACCTCTACCTCTTATACTCTGGGGGTTCCAGAACAAGGACTGCCTTGTATTGCTAACAACAGGTCTCCTCAATGTGTGTCCTATCCATCACCAGGGCCTTCATCTCATCTCTTGTTCCACTGACACTTGTCTGGTACTTGTCATCAGTTCCTCATTAGTAACCATTTCAAGCCTCCTAGACTGGGCAAACATCCATGTATGAAAGTCTGTATCTTCTTAGTAGTTGTTTTTGGTGTTGGAAAGTCAGCCATATCAGATATTACAAACGTCAAGTTAAAAAAGACTTTTAAGCTGGCATCGGAAGTTGATTCAGATGATGGGCCCACTTTTAAAAGCAGATGGCCGGTTATCATTAATTATTAATTCGTCACATTGCTGACAAATTAATATTTTCTGTCGAAGATATAACTACAGGTCGGTAACCCAGAATCCAAAATGCTGAGGGGCAGCCATGTTTTGGAAATCAGATTTTTTTTAAAAGTTTTCAAAAATAGCACAAGTGGCCAAAAAATATGTTCAAAAATCGCCCAAAAGTCTACCAAAAAACTAGATTTTTGGAATAATTTGGTTTTCGGGTGTTCGGATTCTGGGATACAGACGTATTGTTGTTGTTGTTGTAGTTTAACTAGGGCTGCTGAGTTTCTCGCTCTTTTGCAACCAATACCAAGTTGAAGACTCCTTGGTATTATCTACACTGTAGATCTAGGCTTTTCCTGTGGCTTTTCTGCCATTCCGAAACGTGCTGAGTTGAAGTCATGAGCTCCAGTTTCTCCAGCTTGGCTTACATTTAAAGGATCGTCACATCTAGTCCCAAGCTAGGAGTAAGAAGCACGTGGTATACTGTGCATTCCCCACCATCCAAGGGGGCTCTCCAACTATACAGTGCTAAAATACTGTGCTCTGGTTCTGGGCTCTCCCAAGGAATTGTCACGTCCTGCACTGAACCACTTCTCAGCTTCCCCTGCCTATCACTGGGTCCATAGTGAGATTCTCCTGCATGCAGTCAACCAGGTCAATGCCAAAAAATTGCGTCTGGGGCTCAAGTGACTTCTCCAAGTTTAGTGTGCAATGCTGGGTTCTCAACAAGTTTCACCACAGAGGGAATCCGTGGAAGTGTGTGGATGATTTCAAGAGTCAATGAGGGTGTAATTAGCCTCACAGACATAGGTTCACTTCCACATATGTATATTGTAGCATTGTGCATAGCTGGTGGTCATATAAGGATGACTTCAGATATGCCTCCATGCATATACAGACGTGTAATTACTGATTAATGATAACTAGCCATCACCTTGTATTCTGTGAAATTCTGCAGAATTCAGGAGTAATTTATATACATCATAATGGTTACTTTTACATTAGCCTCAAGCTGGCAGCATGGGTAAAACCAGGAGTGAAGTTGAAAGTCGCAAATCAAGGAGGAATGGGGTCGGTTTGTAGCAATTACAGCATCACACTTGTGGGATCTATTTTAGGATAGCATCTCGCCATTGCCTAGGTCTGAGATCAGTAGGTGGTCTATCACTAATTTCTTGTAAATATTGTCCATAAGGGAAAGGGGTCAATTTCCCAGCTTGTAGCCAAGATGGCAGACCTCGTTAAAATTCATTTGTCTCCTAACGTGATCCATTTCATCTGATTTCATTTTATGGGGATTACTTCATTAGGTTGCCAGTTTTACTTCATGAGATTGCCAGTTTTACATCATGAGGTTGCCAGTTTTACTTCATGAGGTTGCTAGTATATGTCATGAGGTTGCCAGTTTACATCATGAGATCTCTAGTTTTACATAATTAGGTTGCCAATTTTACTTCATGAGGTTGCCAGTTTTACTTCATGAGGTTGCCAGTTTTACATCATGAGGTTGCCAGTTTTACATCATGAGATTGCCAGTTTTACATCATGAGGTTGCCAGTATTTGTCATGAGGTTGCCAGTTTACATCATGAGATTGCCAGTTTTACTTCATGAGGTTGCCAGTTTTACTTCATGAGATTGCCAGTTTTACATCATGAGATTGCCAGTTTTACATCATGAGATTGCCAGTTTTACATCATGAGATTGCCAGTTTTACTTCATGAGGTTGCCAGTTTTACATCATGAGATTGCTAGTTTTACATCATGAGATTGCCAGTTTTACATCATGAGATTGCCAGTTTTACATCATGAGGTTGCCAGTATTTGTCATGAGGTTGCCAGTTTACATCATGAGATTGCCAGTTTTACTTCATGAGGTTGCCAGTTTTACTTCATGAGATTGCCAGTTTTACATCATGAGATTGCCAGTTTTACATCATGAGATTGCCAGTTTTACATCATGAGATTGCCAGTTTTACATCATGAGATTGCCAGTTTTACATCATGAGATTGCCAGTTTTACATCATGAGATTGCCAGTTTTACATCATGAGATTGCCAGTTTTCCATCATGAGATTGCCAGTTTTACATCATGAGGTTGCCAGTATTTGTCATGAGGTTGCCAGTTTTACATCATGAGATTGCCAGTTTTACTTCATGAGGTTGCCATTATATGTCATGAGGTTGCCAGTTTATATCAAATAGTTGTTTCACAATTCCCAGAAGTTGGATTCTTCTATCTATTTTATTATAACATTCAGTCCAAACGAGATCTTATCTTCAGTGAACCAACAACATTTATTTGAACTTTAAAAGAAAAAGTTTTCACACTTTGCACACTCGATAATAGGTGATTTGGAAGCTTTAATTTTGAATTCAAGATGACGATAATATGGATTCATATTAGATGATTCAGTCATGGTCCAATTAAATCTTCCACTAGCTTCATTTATTTCTAACTATAATTTGATGAATGACAGTGCATGAGTCAGGTATGCGGAACATGGTATTCAGTTACTGATAGTAGTGATGCTGCGCAGTCAATAGTGTGTCGTCATGGGTATTTAAAAAATAGCCAATTAATTTTCCTGATTTACCACATTCTACGACTGTTGCATTATACGTTTTTGTTCCTCAAATAATTCAGGATATCATATGACTACTTATGTGACAGATTTCATTTTCTTCAATCATTTCTGCTGAAAGAAAAACACAGCCAGAAATGTTCCCATCACATATAACAGATTTGCATGTCGTGTGTAAAAAAAATATATATATATATATATATATATATATATATAATATATATATAATATATATATTATATATATATAATATACTATATATAAAATCACTTGTATTATCTATTCTCTTGTATGGGTGTGAGAGCTGGACACTCACTGCAAATACGGAGCGAAGGATTCAGGCTTTCGAGCATAAATGTTATAGAAGAATTTTGCGCATTTGCTATAAAGAGCACAAAACAAATGTCTATGTTAGAGAGAAGATAAACACCTATGCAGGCCACCAAGAACCACTTTTGTCAACAGTGAACCGTCGAAAGCTTGCCTGGTTTGGGCATGTAACTCGTCATGACTCCCTTTCGAAAACGATCCTTCAGGGAACAGTCGAAGGTAAACGGAGAAGAGGAAGGCAGAGAAAATCCTGGGCTGATAACATCAAAGAATGGGCAGGACACGGTTTTTCCACACTTGTACGCATTGCTGAGGATAGAGAGCAGTGGAGGACCCTGTCTGCTGATGCTTCCACCATGGCACCCCTACGACCCATGACCGGTTACGGGCTGAGATGATGATATATATATATATATATATATATATATATATATATATATATATATATATATATATATATATAATATATATATATATATATATATATATATAATATATATATATATATATATATAATCATAATAATAATAGCCCCTTCAGTCATAACTGACTATGGGAATGCGCCCCTAATGTGATAGCCCTCAGCTGCTTATTTTCCTGGTGTTCCTTTTGACAATTTCTCCTCTCTTCTGCTTTGCCGTGAGAGCTTCTTTTCGCTCAATCTGAGGTGGCACCGTAGAGAGCATCGCTACTTGGTGCGATCAGCAGCTTCATCCTCCCAGGCTGCTGGATTTATGTCCAGTTCCCTCATGTCTCTCTTGCACATATCTTTGAACCTCAGCTGCGGTCGCCCAAATGTTCTTTTGCCATCTGTCAGTTGTCTGTAGAAGATATCTTTCAGGATCCAACCATCTTCCATGCGGCGGACACGGCCAAGCCAGTGTAGTCTGCACTGTCTGAGCAGTGTATACATGCTTTGAAGGCAAGCGCATGACAACACTTCAACATTTGTCACTTTGTCCTTCAACGAAATACCGAGGAATGCGTAGACACTGTAGATGGAAGGTATTGAGCCTTATTTCTTGCTTAGCATAGGTTGTCCATGTCTCGCTGCCACAAAGAAGTGTGCTGGTAATCTAGGTGTTATATAACACAGCTTTGGTCTATGTTGTGAGTTTGGAGTTTCCCCAAACACGCGTTGTGAGGCGGGCAAAGGTGGCTGCAGCTTTGCCAATGTGGCTGTCAATTTCTATGTCCAGAGAGAGTTTGTTGTTGATGGTAGACCCCAGGTATGTAAAGTGGTGCACCATATATATATGCTATCTAAGCACATCATTCTTGGTTCACATAACCTTGAATTGGTTCATTGGTACAGAATTACCGACTGATTTCTTGAGTACTTGATGGTGAAAACTGTCTTCTTATGGCGGAGTTGCTATGGTATGTCAAGCATTACAAAAAATGTCACTTTTCTCTGCTTCAGCTGTTTGTTTTATGTACCCTGGCAACGGTACAACATATTTTTCTACAGCCATTTCCCTTCTGGTCCCTTTATTCATAGAGACCACTCCCTATGATGTCATTAGGGAAACCCTAACAAAGCTAAATTTAACTCTTTGACTCCAGACCAACGCTCTGAGCGTTGCAAAATTCAACGGGCCGTGCCAGCGCAACGCTCGGAGCGTTGTTTTTAGTTTATCACGAATAAACCCCAAAAATTGTCCGTTTAATGCAGTTCGTATTTTAAAACTCGTAGAATGACTTCCGCTACTATTTAAACAACTAATTTGACTGTAGTTAAGCAGCACATGTGCATGTTTTGATGTTATTATCACAATTTGTGTGACGATTCGCGTGTTTGCGTTTTTCGTTGTTATTGCTAGAGAAATGTCACGCTTTATATTTACATTTTCTAAGTCTCCTAAGCAAATAATTGTGTCAAACTACTTTGATACATTGCTGACGATTGTTTGGTAGTCAAAGTTTGTTGTCAAAATTCGGAACCGGTGCAGAAAAGCTAGACACATTAGATTTAGTTGATGAGTGGGCGTAGTCATATTCTGGCCGATCAAAAAGCAACAAAACTAGACCTACCGTAACATCTAATCACTAGTCCTAGGTAGAAGATGAAGCTAGGGATACAATTAAAACATTAAACAAGTGTTAAAAAGTTTTTATATGACGTTATTCTTCTTTATTTGTTTGAAAATTACGTAATGCACGATTGCATAATTTATTTTTTTCTTACAAGGGACCACAGTAAAAACTGGTGTGAATAACACTAAATGTACGAATTGTGGCCATAAGCAATGTTTTTTTTACTTTGTATATGGATTAACTTGATGTTTCAAGACTAAAAAGAAAGTTTTATTGTCTGCAACAGTAATTTGTCTTTGGTAAGATCGTATTCTACAGTTAACTTTTTAGTGTTTTTCAATTTTACATGCAAAGTGTTTTAAGTATACCGAACACACTTGTGTTAATACTACCAAAGATGTTATATATTACAATTCTCTATCCATTTTCCTACACTTTTGGTTTATAATAAGTACATGTTCACAAAAAAAAGATTAACATAAAGTTTACACTAAAAGACAGTACACTTCACCGTTTAGAATTCTTCAAAAAATAATTATGGCACAGGGTGGAAAATAATTATGGAGTCAAAGAGTTAAGTGTCACTGTGAGAAGTTCTCGGCATAGGCAGGAAGACAACAGAATGCTAACATTTGGGAGTCATGACCCAAGTGGTCCCGCTTTCCCCTTAGAGTGTAAAGGAGATAAAAGGGCAGAAGCACTTGTCTGATGGGGTGACTTTCTCTGATGATCAGATTTCCTCCTGTTTTATTGCTCTGGATAGAGTTTCCTATCATATGCAATGGAATGTATGGGACATTTTATTTTCTGTTTTTTTACTGAAGTTTCTTTGATAATAATAGTAAAAGTGGATAGCTAAAATATGTTTTTTCTTTAAAGATAGCCCCCATAGCAGATGCTGCAGTAGGGGAGTGAGGTGTTAGAGACTTCACTATAAAAGGTCCAGCTTTATGAGGTGGGTTGACTAGTTCCCTTCCTCACAACCTTTGACTTCTCTAAATCAAGAACAGAGTCATGTACTCAATTACAGCTGGGTAATGTATTGAGGCATATCTAGAGTCATCTTTATGTGACCATCAGCTATGCACAGTGCTACTATATACATACGTGAATGTGAACCTCTGTCTGTGAGGCTAATTACACCCTCATTGACTCTTGAAATCATCCACACACTTTCAGGGATTTCCCCTGTGGTGAAAATTATTGAGAACCCAGCATTGCACACTAAGCTTGGAGAAGTCACTTGAGCCCCACACGTGATTGTTTGGCTTTGACCTGGTTGATTTCATGCAGGAGGATCTCACTATGGAGCCAGTGAAAGGTAGGGGGAACTGGGAAGTGGTTCTGTGCAGGATGTGACAATTCCTTGGGAGAGCCTAGAACCAGAGCACAATATTTTAGCTCTGCATAGTTGGAGAGCCCCTTTGGATGGCGGGGAATGCTCAGTATGCCAAACGCTGTGACAATCCTTTAAATGCAAGCCAAGCTTGAGAAACTGGAGCTCATGACTTCAAATCAGCTTGTTTCAAAATGGCGGAAAAGCCTAGATCTACAGTGTAGATAATACCAAGAAGTTTTCAACTTGGTATTGGCTGCAAAAGAGTGCGAGAAGCTCAGCAGCCCTAGTTAAACAACAACAACAGCAGCAGCTGGGTAGACAGGAGCACGGCACTACCAGGTTGTGATTCCAGAGCCTGGTAACTTTGCCGTGAGTGACAGGTGTTCTAACCACTTAGCTCAGACGCTATTTATATCTTTACATGTTTGAAATTCTCTGCAGGTTTTATACAAAGTGTCTGGATTCCTGGATAAAAATAATGACCTGCTGTTTCGAGATTTGTCTCAGGCCATGCATCAGTGCTCACACCCCATGCTCCAGCAGCTGTTCCCAGAAGGTATGTAGTCATTGAATGAGAGAGTTTTACTTTTATTGTTCTATAAAGATCCTTATCATGCTTTTCTAATTGACAGAAGGGGACAGGAAGTTGGAAAGGTACAAGCATCACAGGAAGAGGCAAAGAGTTTTATCAGGAATAAAATATCTTCCTTATTTCTGACTCCAGCTCGTCTTCTCCAGTCTGCCTCTACAATACAGGTGTTTGGTTTTGAGCACCATCTTCGTTGCACACACACAACTCCATCTGTGCTCTGGTCTCCTCCCTTAGATCACATAAGGAACATCTCAGCACAGTGCACAAACTCCTTAGCACCAACAAGGATCCCAATGTGTGTATACATGAATTACGCATTGTATAAATATTTTTGTGGCAGGTAGGGTTTTCTTGCTAGCGCAGCGGCCAAGTGGCCTACTCTTTATGATTTTCAACTGCTTCGGAATTTTTAACGTGTGCAGCTTGCACATGGGACCTCCTATTGTTTTACCCTTGTCTGAGAAGACACAGCATTTGATCTCTCTACCCAGGAGATCAGGAGGAAGTATGACATTGTTAGGACCCACTGGGTCTGAAAAAAATTACCATCAGATATATTCCCTGTATTTGGAACCGAACCTGGTACCCTTAGAATTAGAGGCGGATGCCATACCTCTTAGCCATTCCGACCCCTACAGTGCAGGAACAAGTGGGAAACATTGCATCTAGGACAGCAAACCAAAAAAACAAAAAAGGTGCGTATTACCAGTTAAGCATAAATGAACAAGTGGTAATCTTGAGACTTCACACAGGCCACAACAGAGTGGAGTACCGTCTATTCAATAAGCCAAAGATAGGAACTACTGTGCCAGTGATAAAATGACCACTGAACATGTGCTTCAAAAGTGCCCAACATATGTGGAACAGAAAAAAGTACGTATGTTTGTCACCAGTATCATTCCTGGACAAACTCTGTAGAGACACCAACAACCTGAAGTTGATCACTGCTTTCTTAAAACATATTCAAATTTACATCTGAAGGTGTACGAAGAAGAGGAGTTTCTGGAGTAGTTTGAACACTTGCACCAATCAGCATGGTACAATACGATGATGACAACTTTATTTCTGTCTCTGCTTTCAGGAAACCCAACAGAGAGCTCTCTGAAAAGACCAGCCACCGCAGGTTCTCAGTTTAAAGTAAGTCCTGTTTTGTTAATTTTAATAGTTCATTTTTTTCTTCTCTTCTGGACTGTTTTATATCACAGTGAGATGGCACCTGCCTAATCAAGGGACACAGCAAGAAATTATTAGGAAGTCTCAAATCATCATCAGCTAAAGATAGGAACTACTGATGAGTGTATCTGGGGCACTGATAGAATGCCTCCTAATCATCTACTTCAGTGTTTCTTAACCTATTGGAGGTCCAGCACCCCTTTACAGCATCTTAAGAAGCCTCGCACTCCTTTAAAACATCTTAAGAAGCCATTATAATAATATGTAATATTTTAATTTGAACTTTTAATATAAAGTAGCTCTCTCTCTCTCTCTTGTATTGCAGGGCAGAAATATAAAAAGACAATTATGCCTATTTCTTTACTTCGATAAAATAAAGATTTCGTTCGTTCGTCCATTCGTTATCCTCTAGCTCACAAAATGTACCAAAAATGAGAAAAATAGATACAAGTATGTTTTGGGCAGATGTCATTTACAAAATATGACTAAGATTCGGCATTGAATTCACGTTGTCAATGTTCTGTTTTGTACAAATACATTTCAGTTCTGTGTATTACATAATGTTAATGATGATTCGCCTTCTAAAATAACTGGCATGTCTCATGCCCCCCTGAAGGTAGGTCTAGCACCCCACAGGGGGTAGGTCTAGCACCCCACAGGGGGTAGGTCTAGCACCCCACAGGGGGTAGGTCTAGCACCCCACAGGGGGTAGGTCTAGCACCCCACGGGGGGTAGGTCTAGCACCCCACAGGGATACATGCACCACTGGTAAAGAAGCACTGATCTACTTCAAAGATGCTCAACATGTGAGGATCAGAGAAAGCTCATATAGCCATCACCAGCACCATTCCTGGAAACACTCTATGTAGATACCGAAACCTCAAGCTGACTACTGCTGTCTTTGAATATATTAAAATTGACGTCTGAAAGTGAACGCAGAAGAAGAAATCGTCATAACTCCCCCCTTCATCTTCAAAAGGATTACAGGCTTTCAACAAACTTATGCTAAGACTTCCTGTCCTGTGTCATCAGCTCAAGGTCTTTCCATGCCATCTTCATCCCCTCCAGATATCTTCTCCGTCTGCTCCATATTGTTTTGCTGAAGTTTTTTTGTGGCTTAAAATTTCTTCAGGATGGTATATTGGCCACATGCCCAACCCTCCTTATTAGCCTCTTACAATATGCTGGTAGTTTACAGTGTTACTGTCTTAGGAAGTCACAAAGACGACAAGATATAGAGTGCTGAACTCTTGTTGTCGTTCAAGGTTATAATTTTTAAAAAAATAAATAGATAGAGAAGGGAGCCACGGTAGGCAATGGTTAGTGCACTGGCTTCCTAGCTCGGTGGTCTATGGTTCGATCCCCAGTTGAAGTGGGATTTTCTTTAGACTGCAAATGGCTCTGGGGTCGACCCAGTCTCATGAATTGGGTACCAGGGCAACTCTGGGAAGGTTAAAGGCGGCCGGCGAGATGCTGACCACACCACCCCTAGAGTGCTGATGGTAAAAGAAAAAACATGGGCCTAACACATTATATTCCCAATATGCCTCAATGGGTATGTAACGGGATACTTTACCTTTACCCTTCCTAGACAGAGAAGGGTAATGGGAATTTTAGAGAGAGACAAAATATTTATTACCAGGTGGAAAATGAAAACTGTAAATGAAAAAAAAGTATAGGAGATTAGCTGGGAAAATACATTCATAATTAGACCTTTTACGCTAGGGAAAATACATTCATAATTAGACCTTTCACACTAGGGAAAATACATTCATAATTAGACCTTTCACATTAGGGAAAATACATTCATAATTAGACCTTTCACACTAGGGAAAATACATTCATAATTAGACCTTTCACACTAGGGAAAATACATTCATAATTAGACCTTTCACACTAGGGAAAATACATTCATAATTAGACCTTTCACACTAGGGAAAATACATTTATAATTAGACCTTTGACACTAGGGAAAATACATTCATCATTATACCTTTCACACTAGGAAAAATACATTCATAATTAGACCTTTGACACTAGGGAAAATACATTCATAATTAGACCTTTAACACTAGGGAAAATACGTTCATAATTAGACCTTTAACACTAATGAATATCCATGTGGAACCAGAATCCAGACCCCTGAACACCTTCTCTAAAAGTGCGCATCCTACAAAGACCTATGACATCCGACCCGGCCAGAGGGTGCAGAGCTGAGGCAGATGCTAACGGAGTTGCAGCATAGATTTGGAAAAGACTGTGAACTTCATCCTGGCAAAGGGCCTGCAGATTTAGCATGACTAACGAACTGACCACAGAAGAAAATAGTGGAATAATTAATTCCATAGTGCTATTATTATTGTGTTTTCATGCTTTCAGACATCAGTAACTGAGCTAATGAAGAATTTGAGTTCAAAGAATCCAAACTACATCAGATGTATCAAGGTAAGTAACTCTTTATAACTTCACTTGAGCAGACTTCAATAACATTAAGAGAATGATAATGATTCAATCAATCAATACCCTTTAGCTCCCCAAGGAGCATAGGCCTTCAACAAACACATGCCAAGTCTTCATATCCTGTGCCATCCGCTCAAGTTCTTTCCAAGTTTTCCTCATCATTTTCACTTCTTTCTCCAGTTCTCCTTCTTCAATTTACCTCTATTTCTTTTACTCATGCAACTCCAGAACAAAGACTGCCATGTAAAGCTATCAACATTACTATTGATAGCAGTCCTAATGATGAACTGTATGAAAAAATGAAAACTTCTGATGATCAGATTTGCCTCCTGTTGTAGTACTCTATATAAAGTTTCATGTCATTCTTTTAACTCCCAGATAAGCTCCCAGTATCTCTTCAACAAATTTACGCCAAGCATACATGCCACACACTATGGTTTACCCATAATCTGTACGGGGTGTTTGCGTTTTCAGATGTGTACGGCCCGTACAAACATCTGTACGGGTTTTTTCGCCTAATTATTAAACATACATATAAATCGATCGTCTTGTGCCACTACCGTAGCCGTAATTTGCGTCATTTTTAATGTTATTTGCAAGAGAGTTAGCTTCCGTTTTCGATCTTTATTTAGTAATGGGAGTATCCGCGTTTATTTTCTGTGAATCTTTTAAATCGCAATCAATCGGCATCGAACACGCGGCCATTTTCGCTCTAATTTTAATGAATTCTGACTCTGATGCGATGACAAGGAGATCTTTGTCTTTATTAGCGCTAATATCGGTTCTCAGAATATGGGTGATGGCAGAGATGGAAACGAAAGTAGAATGTCATTGCTAGTATGTATAATTTTAGGGGTTAGGATTAGGTTTATCGGAAAGGTTTAGGGTTACGGCCGAATGTCAGTGCTGACGAGGGCGTTTGTTGCTTTGCTACTGATGATGGTGTTGCGTGCATATTTTGACGCACATATTACAAAAATCGATATGGCTATTTAATATGGAAAAAATATAGACATTCATTCATTTGTGTATGAAAATGCTGTCTATGGTAAAGCTAGATAATTCATGATTGATTTACACTTTTGATCATAGGAGTAATCGTTCTTGATATTGATTCGGCGCATGGATATTGCACTCATGTCCGTACTTATTTGTTAGGGCCAGAAAATAGATTAATTTGCTTATTATGTTTATGGCCTGAATTCATATGTATTACATATTATTAGTACAAGTAGAATCAGTCCTATATTGTATATTTTGGATGGGTAGGCAGGACTATATTCTTGTTATGCCGCTCTAGCGGAAGTATGAGTTGTCTTGACAAGTCGTGAGGAGTTCCGATGTACCGTTTACATTGGCGGGTTACGCATTTTCAAGGGCTGGTACATTCTTAAGTAAAAATGATTTATGAAGTGGTTTTTCTTCTGTAGGAGATTGTGTCTCTACTAGAGTTTGTGTTAGAGACTCTCCTAATGTACGGTATCATGTATGATTCGGACCCCAGGTAATGCCAGACCCTATTTTTGATGATCTCATGTCGGTTAGACCTAGCTGGAATTTTGTGCTTCGCAACGCTAGGGTCGTGTTTGTATCGACGAAGATGACGGGCTTCCATACAGCAGTAATGTCTACGTGAAGTAACTGGATTACTGTAGAACTGTATGGAGAAACTTTAGGAAATTGTTCATATGCATTTCAAATTAACTTTGGCTTATATATACCCTCCTGTGAGTGAGTGAGCGACAACTTAGGAAGGCGGCCATGTTACATTCCTGTCATCATATTTTTGAATCACTGTCCAGAGAACGGGGCATGTATCTTACTATTCGGACAGTGGCAAGGAGATATCAATTTTGATAGAAACCCCTTATCGTGGTTTCATAATATGATATAAACTATGAACATAAAGCAACTTTAGTTACTTACCGATCCGCCTTCACTGACGCGTTTAGTCAGATAGGGGATGCGGCCATAATGTATGATAACATTGGAAGCTATTGATGTACTACCCATGATATATGAATGTGTCATGACATGGGATCTACTATGTATGCCTGCAAATTGATGTGTCAACATATACCCATGATTTACTCGTTATGTCCCAGTGTGTGCGTCTAAATAAACTGTGTAAAAAAGATTCCAGCAGTCTGCATTGGTGCCTTGTAGACACAAGTGAATGAGTGCTTAGATTGGTCAGAACACGAACAGTCCACCATTCGCGTTAATCACACTCTACACTTCCACTCCATATATACACCATCCTGCGTCGGTTGAATTGACCAAGTTTAGGGCCTGCTCCCCCTGGAGCCTTAGAGGGAAACTACTGCTTACAGCTGTCTTTGCCTTCCCTAACTCAGGACTAGGGTGAGTTACCCATTTACAGCTGGGTAGACTGGAGCATGCCTGATCTCAACAACTCTGTACACTACAATGGACATATACAGTAGTGGCACCACAAACAACATGCTACAGTGATTGATAGTGGAGCTTTACCGAAGAAAGAGAACACACTTTACACAATACAGCCACACTTTACAGTGGTTTACAGTGGTGGGCCAGATTCCTGGGTCCAGCCTACGCAGTCTTGTTGTGTTGAGAATCACATTTTACAGTTACAAGAACATTTGTTTGACCACATCAACACCAGTAGGACAGCTATACAATCAATGTCAGCTTGACCTGTTCTGACAAGTGTAGCAATATCTGGGTCAGCACTTGTTGACATTTGGCACAGTACAGTCAGTGTTCTAAACTAGTGATTGTTTAGCCTGCTGAAATAGAAGAGCAATGTTGAACATAAAGTGCAAATTTCATCGTTGGATCTTCTAATGTGCTCAAAAAATTGAACAGTGTAACAGTTAGAAAGCAAATCTATTACTCAATAAAGTGGTAGTCTAATTTGTTAAAACTGAGCATACAGTACAATACATTGCAACTGCAACACATTTCATTATATAATGTACACATTTATGATTTATATGTATTTATGTTTATATATTATTTGTTTATATGTGTGATTGTTATGTGTTTGCGGGCCTGGATGGGAGGTGACTAGAACAGGAAATACCAAGTGATATTGGTCTTGTTCTGGCGTTCTATAGGGAGCAATTTCTTAATTGAAATTTGCATGCAACATTGTTTGCAAATATTTGGTTAGCTGTGACGACTGTGTTCATATTTGTATTTGTAATATTTTTCTGTTCTTTATTTTTGTTTGATTTGTTTGTATAATTGTAGGTCTCATCTTTCCTTTCATTTCAGTTCTTTACACCCTTATGTTTATACACTGTGGCGTTATTTGTCTTGTTATCTTATTGCAGTTATCATCACAGATTCTGTGATCATTTTTTTCATTTCTCCTATTTAATTTAATTTGATCTCTGCAAATGTTTTCAGATTGTCTTTTCTTGTTTGTCCTTTGTAATGTCTTTAGTTGACATATGACATAGGAGGTATAGTTGAATACACTTATATTATAGTACAGATTAGTACTTTATGATTATTATTGTTATAAAACAAAGTGTACAAGACCTTTGTAAGGCTTGTCTCCCAAAGTGATTGGTATAGGAAATATTATTTTCCACAGGTACTCAAGTGATCATTGATTACATTAAGGTATACAAGACCTTTGTAAGGCTTGTCTCCCACAGTATTTGAGATATACAGTTATTGTTTTCCACAGGTACTCAAGTTATCATTGGTTATATTATAAACAAAATAACCATACAAGTTTTTCACTAAGACTAAGTCTATGGTATAGACTTGTCTCCCATTAAGGTGAAATAAGGTAATTTACTTACTTTTTCAGGTTACTGATCTCACATTATCAGACATGATGGATACTGTACATCATTTTCTTCAGGAAGGAAGAAAAAAATTACATTTATTTGGTGAAGACTGTGAGAATTATGCCACAGAGCAGTTTCTGTTTCAAGCGAGTGATGTTCTTGAAGAATATGCTAGGTATAATTATAAAAACGGCTATTCAACAGAGAAAGCAGTGAGACTTTCTAAGTTTATATCTACTGTTTTTTGCAAGGAAGCTGAACTTACGACTCAAGGCAGTAATATTGTTACTTTGAAAAAAAACCATAAATGAGCTTCAGGGTAAAAATAAAGCTCTTACTGATGAGCTACAACAGTTGAAAATGCAGAATGAGAAGAAGTTCTCAGAAATGGATTTTGAGAATACTATATTGAAGAGTAAAGTGACGGGATTGATAGCGGATAATAAGAAATTTGGTGAATTCTCTCTTAGACAGAAAAAAGAGTTAGAAGATGAAGTTACCTCATTAAAACAGATGATGGATAATCAGGTAGATAAGGTGAACTCTTCCACGCTTGATTTAAAACTACTGTGGAAGATAATAGAAACATTAGCTCTTTCTAGTGAGAATAAATTGAGACAATCTCAACTGGAAAAGGAGAAAAAAAAGTTAGAAGATGAGATGAGCTCAATGAAAGACAAATATCTATGTAATGAACAGGCTCTTATTAGTGAGCTTGAACAGGTTAAAAGAGACTATGATGAATTAAAAGTGGAGGCTGAGAAACACAAGAAGATATATAATGATAAACTCACTAATCAATTGAGTAAGAATGTGTTTCTAAGCCGCTAACTAGAAGAAAAGAATTTCATATCTCAGGAGGAGATTAAAGTGTTTAAGAATAAGAAGGATATGGAGATTCAGTCACTGCAACTGGAGTTGACACAGTTGAGAGCGAAGAAAGAAAATGATGAAAAGATTGATAAACTGATGACTACTCATCATAGTGCTATGGAAGCACTAAAACTTGAACTTGTTCAAGAAAAGACTAAGGTTCTAGAAACTACGTCTCAGATGACAGAATTGAGAACAGATCTCAAGGATAGTATTGCTAGAGAGAAAACTCTTGTATCTCAGTTACGTGTTACAAAGTTAGATTATAACTGGGAAGTGAGAACTAATGAGAAAACTCAGAAAGCTTTTTCTAGAGAGAAAGCTTTGGCAGAAGTGGAAGTTACAAAACTTCGTAAGAGGGTCGACGGTTTGTTAGATATTGTTTTGAACAATAAGATGTTGTCTAATAATAAGGTGAATGGATTTGAACACAAATCTGATGGTCACTATGTTAGTGCAAAGAGTCAACGACATGCTAGTGGTGACATGAAACAATATTTCAACAGATCTTTTCGTGGAAAATATACTTTCCCACGAAATAATGATACTGCCTCTAATGGGAGTTGGCGTGAGGCCGACAAAAATAAATCAAGTGTCAGTTTTTTGGACCACGGTGAGGACTTGGATAAATGTCATGACAAGATTCCTCAGAAAAACCGTGCATCAACTTTTCAAGGTTCTGATAGATTGGTAAAAGAGAATAAAACTGTTAGTACACATCGTACTCAGCCCAAGCAGTACGATCCATCTGTTAAGCACATTGCCACAGGCAAAAATAACAACAATTGTGCTAGAAAAGATAGGCGTAATTATGAACAGCGCCAAGGGCGTTCATCACGTGTTAATTTTTCTTTTTCACGTAATGGTTCTTTTTCAAAGAATTGGAGGCAATTTGATGATGCTCAATTTTTTGGTCCCAGTAACAGTAGGAACTTCAATAGAGGTTACCAACCTCATAATAATTATTTTTGTGGACAACAAAATCCTACTGATCATAAGGGTAATAACACAACTTTTCATAACTATGGTAAATGGAGTGTAAACAAAAGCAATGGTCTAAACGGAGATCATAATTTGGATAGATCTCGTTACGACGGTAGATCTCAACATGAGTCCACTTAAGTTTATTGTCGTAAGATTTCCTGATACACTTCCAGACTTATGTCTGTCCTTGATATATCATATATTGATTGTAACACTACTTAGCGGTTCATTGATGTTTATTCACCGCTGATCTTTCAATGTTTTTTTTTTTCGTCTTTGATGATCATGATGTTAAGATATCTTAGATGAAATTTATGTATAAACTAATGTAGAAATTGTGTCATTGCTAATATTGTAGTATGCGTTGGTGACACCTCTCTGGAAATATTTATACTTAGAGAAGTACTTTCTCTAAGGTCATAAAACTTATGCTTATCATCTGCGCATTGTTATTGGTGCGTTGTGAGCCTATTGTATGTTGCTCCTAGATGTATTTCAAAAAAAAAAAAATGTACCATTTTTTTTTCCTGAGGGGTGTGGTAATCTGTTGCGTGCATATTTTGACGCACATATTACAAAAATCGATATGGCTATTTAATATGGAAAAAATATAGACATTCATTCATTTGTGTATGAAAATGCTGTCTATGGTAAAGCTAGATAATTCATGATTGATTTACACTTTTGATTATAGGAGTAATCGTTCTTGATATTGATTCGGCGCATGGATATTGCACTCATGTCCGTACTTATTTGTTAGGGCAGAAAAAATAGATTTAATTTGCTTATTATGTTTATGGCCTGAATTCATATGTATTACATATTATTAGTACAAGTAGAATCAGTCCTATATTGTATATTTTGGATGGGTAGGCAGGACTATATTCTTGTTATGCCGCTCTAGCGGAAGTATGAGTTGTCTTGACAAGTCGTGAGGAGTTCCGATGTACCGTTTACAATGGCGGGTTACGCATTTTCAAGGGCTGGTACATTCTTAAGTAAAAATGATTTATGAAGTGGTTTTTCTTCTGTAGGAGATTGTGTCTCTACTAGAGTTTGTGTTAGAGACTCTCCTAATGTACGGTATCATGTATGATTCGGACTCCAGGTAATGCCAGACCCTATTTTTTGATGATCTCATGTCGGTTAGACCTAGCTGGAATTTTGTGCTTCGCAACGCTAGGGTCATGTTTGTATCGACGAAGATGACGGGCTTCCATACAGCAGTTATGTCTACGTGAAGTAACTGGATTACTGTAGAACTGTATGGAGAAACTTTAGGAAATTATTCATATGCATTTCAAATTAACTTTGGCTTATATATACCCTCCTGTGAGTGAGTGAGCGACAACTCAGGAAGGCGGCCATGTTACATTCCTGTCATCATATTTTTGAATCACTGTCCAGAGAACGGGGCATGTATCTTACTATTTGGACAGTGGCAAGGAGATCTCAATTTTGATAGAAACCCCTTATCGTGGTTTCATAATATGATATAAACTATGAACATAAAGCAACTTTAGTTACTTACCGATCCGCCTTCACTGACGCGTTTAGTCAGATAGGGGATGCGGCCATAATGTATGATAACATTGGAAGCTATTGATGTACTACCCATGATATATGAATGTGTCATGACATGGGATCTACTATGTATGCCTGCAAATTGATGTGTCAACATATACCCATGATTTACTCGTTATGTCCCAGTGTGTGCGTCTAAATAAACTGTGTAAAAAAGATTCCAGCAGTCTGCATTGGTGCCTTGTAGACACAAGTGAATGAGTGCTTAGATTGGTCAGAACACAAACAGTCCACCATTCGCGTTAATCACACTCTACACTTCCACTCCATATATACACCATCCTGCGTCGGTTGAATTGACCAAGTTTTGGGCCTGCTCCCCCTGGAGCCTTAGAGGGAAACTACTGCTTACAGCTGTCTTTGCCTTCCCTAACTCAGGACTAGGGTGAGTTACCCATTTACAGCTGGGTAGACTGGAGCATGCCTGATCTCAACAACTCTGTACACTACAATGGACATATACAGTAGTGGCACCACAAACAACATGCTACAGTGATTGATAGTGGAGCTTTACCGAAGAAAGAGAACACACTTTACACAATACAGCCACACTTTACAGTGGTTTACAGATGGGTGTAACAAAAAGATTGTCATTTGATTTGTATTGGTCAAATGACTTTCATTGAGATGCAAAGGAAAAGGACTCTTTGTTTGTTGGTTTTTTTTTTAAATTTTTTAAAAAGTTTTAAATTAAAAACAATTTTTTTAATCGTTTTTTTCATCTTTCCATACCTCTCTTCCTATCACATCTAACATGTACACAAACAAATTTTATATCATCAGATTCATCATTCATTTATTTCTATACAGTCCAAAAATTAGAGCAATTGACCAAAAAACTATAGAATTTACAAGTCATCCACTATAAAAAAAGGGGGTGTTGTGAAAAAGAATGCAGCTGCAGGGCACATTTTCGGGAAAACAATGCAGCGTGCTAAAGGATAAGGTCCTACCAAACACAGGATTTCCTGGTCTGTTAGTGATAATTAAGCGCAGAAATAGACTAAATGATGACACGATCACATCATTTTTACAGTGCAAAATAAACTCAGACAAATATTGTTTGAGTTTTAAAATAAATGAAGACCTGTTTTAAAAGGCAAAGTCCCCATGCCTCTATGATGCAGCTGTAATTGAAATTTTTTTTACACGAATTAACTCTTTTGATACGTTTTTTCTGTCTTTATTTTTTTTTGTACAGGTTTTGCTGGTCTTTGTACAGGGTTTTTGAATTTTTTGTACAGGTTTTTCATGTCCGAGGTGTGGCATGTATGGCCAAGTCTTCCTGTCCCATGCCATCAATTTGAGGTTTTTCCATGTCTTCTCCATCCTCTTTATGTTTGTCTCCAGTTCTCTTTTCCATGTGTTCTTTGGTCTTACTCTACCTCTCTGACCCTGGGATTCCAGAACTTGGATTGTCTGGAAAGTCTTATCAGCTGGTTTTCTCAATGTGTGTCTTATCCATCTCTAGCGTCGTCTTCTCATCTTTTGTTGGCACTGGCACTTGTCTGGTTCTTGTCATCTCATGTCTGACTGGCACTTGTCTGGTTCTTGTCATCTCATGTCTGACTGGCACTTGTCTGGTTCTTGTCATCTCATGTCTGACTGGCACTTGTCTGGTTCTTGTCATCTCATGTCTGACTGGCACTTGTCTGGTTCTTGTCATCTCATGTCTGACTGGCACTTGTCTGGTTCTTGTCATCTCATGTCTGACTGGCACTTGTCTGGTTCTTGTCATCTCATGTCTGACTGGCACTTGTCTGGTTCTTGTCGTCTCATGTCTGACTGGCACTTGTCTGGTTCTTGTCGTCTCATGTCTGACTGGCACTTGTCTGGTTCTTGTCATCTCATGTCTGACTGGCACTTGTCTGGTTCTTGTCATCTCATGTCTGACTGGCACTTGTCTGGTTCTTGTCATCTCATGTCTGACTGGCACTTGTCTGGTTCTTGTCATCTCATGTCTGACTGGCACTTGTCTGGTTCTTGTCGTCTCATGTCTGACTGGCACTTGTCTGGTTCTTGTCGTCTCATGTCTGACTGGCACTTGTCTGGTTCTTGTCATCTCATGTCTGACTGGCACTTGTCTGGTTCTTGTCATCTCATGTCTGACTGGCACTTGTCTGGTTCTTGTCGTCTCATGTCTGACTGGCACTTGTCTGGTTCTTGTCATCAGTTCCACGTTGGTGAACTTGTCATACTTCTTCAATTCTTCTTTTCTATGCAAGCACCCATTTATGAAAGTCTGCTTCATGTCATTACTGAACCATATTTGTTCTAGTGGTAATGAGAGAGCTGACATCCTAGCATCAAGAGCACCCACAGTGGGGACACTGGATATGGATAAAGAAGAGATACTGAGAACAATTAATGATCGCCTGTTAGAGAAAATGAATCATCAAGGTTAACACATTAACTACCGAATTAAAAAACACACTGTGGCCGAATTAAATTTTTTTCCCATTTTTCATCCTGTAGGTGTTTGCACAAAGTAAGCTGTAGTTTTCGTAATTGTTTACAGATTTTTATGAATTACACGTTATTTTAAAGATAAATGAATGTACTATTACAATAAACACCGGTTGTAACTATAATAGAGGTTGTTGCTATTTCAATGCCCTCCGATGCCCGAGGACTTGCAATATTTTCACAATTATAACTGCTTGCGCCCCATCTCTATCAAAATCACAATTTCAATCAATGTGCACACGGTTTTCACTCTTGTCCTTGTCGCTAGATCTATCAGTCAATTGTTGAAACATGTTTCTATCCTATTCAGCCGTTAGACGAGATGTACACGCATATTTTGTAGTCCTATCATTAGTTGCCACGGTAAACAGTTTTACACGATTTGGTAACTAACCCAAAACGCTGAAAGATATGAACATAATATCAATTTTCCAGTGTTCTACAACAACCATGCTTTGGGAATTTGTTTTCCGGTGGCAACTTAAAATCTCGAACCAGATCAGAAAGTGTTTCAGTACATTTTTCATTCGTTTTATTACTAAAATTAGATTGGCGCTCTGAGCGGCTTGCGGTCCAAATGTGATTATTTTGTGAGCCGACAGCGGCTTGCGGTAGTTAATGTGTTAAGGCTGTTAGAATTTGGCATCAAACGTTAGACTAGCAGAGATGGATGTATGAGAGGATGCATCTGTCGTGTATATAACCAGCGAGCCACAGGAACAGTTAGCATTCACACTCTTCGACATATACTGAGGGAAACTGAGCACCTGTGGGTTTGCCCGGAGTGGGTTGATGTCATTTCTTTTCAACTATAAAAATAACAATTTATTCTAGACTTTGCTTTGTCATTCTCTGAACCAAATATAATCATATTCTAAGCCATATATTGCAAAGTTTTAAATTCTGTTTTTCTGTTGTGGGCTATATCATGTCATATTCTATAAGATAAACAGAATGAGAATTATGTTAAAAACATCTAGTTCTTGCTATGGGGAAATTCAAATCAGTTTGAGAATCCTCACATAGTCTGGTCTCCCAAAATTTGACATCAGCTGTAATAGAATTGTCCTTTATTTATGTAAATCAATGGTTCTTAACGTAGGCCATATGTTTCCCTAGGGGGTCACAGTTATTGTTATTGTTGTTCAGAATGGACATCATTGCACTCCGGAAAAACCCAAAGGTGCTCAGCAAATATCGAAGGGTATGAATGCTAAGTGTTCCTGTTGCACGCTGGTTGTATGTACGCCAGATGCATCCTCTCTTATGTTCATCCCTGTCAGTTTTACGCCTAATGCCAAACTCCAGCAGTCTTAGCCTTCATGACTCATCGATTGAGGTGTCGCTCTCTAATAGGCGATCACGAATTGTCCCCAGCATCTCTACCCCGTCCATATCCTATACACCTACTATAGGCACTCTCGAAGCTAGTCTATCATTTCTTTCATTGCCACGTACCCCTGCATGACCAGGACAATAGATCCAGTTTTTGAAGATTCAAGGCTTCAATGGACATTTCCACTCATACAGTAGCCATCCATTTTGGTTTCCGAAGCTTGGACAGAGAGTCGAAACAATAACTGCCTCCATCAATGAAGTCTCAGACAACCACCTCCAAGCCGCAGTAGCTGCCTCTACCTCTACCCTCACACTGGAGGTTGTTGCCATGTAACCTCCACTGTGTTCAGCGACACAGTAAAATGGTAAAGTACCTTTTTTCCAGCTAACAGCGACAATGAGGGAGGCCACAGAGGTAAATGAGACTCAGACTGGGGGCCATGAGCAAATAATGGTTGAGAACCCTTGATGTAAATAATAAATATTAATGGGTGTGAAGGGGAGGATGTATGTGGGTAGATCTAGAACTATAGAGTTCACATCAATAAGCACACACACCTCCATCAATAGCTAGCTCTCTAGTTAATGATTCGTTACTGATACAATGATGTTACATTGGGGAAAGACAACTGAAACGTCAATGTTACAGTAGTGGATTTACGGTATGGGACAGAACATGGGCACGTATAAGCTAGGGTACCACAAAACTAATAACGGAGTCAGTGAAATGGGAAAACTTAACTACCTTCTCTCCATTTATTCATAAATACACAAGATGGCCAAAAAGTAATAATGAGTGGACTGAAGAAATGATTGCTACCATCACCAATGTACCTTTTTCTTCTTCTTCTTCCTCGTTCGTCCTGAAAAGGACGTTGGTTGCGTTGTGTCTGTTTACGCCGGAGCTGTGATATCTGCACCTTTCGGTCGACACATCCGACTTCAGCACGGCAGTTTTTGGGACCGGGTTTGCCTTCCCTCTGCGATCCCTACTCTCTCAGCCAGACTGCAGTGATGCAGACTGTTTCCAGGACCACCACGTGGAGGTGGAGTAGGGTCTTAGTCAGCTCTGGTTCGCTGACTCTGATGCAAGCAGTCAAGCTATGGGTCGCTGACTGCATTCTCTATTTCTGCATCTTTGGGTCCCACCAATGTACCTGAGAATAGGTGAAATATAAATCAAGCCTCACAGCCGCGATTGACCACAAATCGGCATCTCAGCAAAATAGTGGCAAACTATAATGTAAAATAAGTGATACTTGAAGAAGGGACAGACCTTTGGTCGTTGCCGCAACATATAAACACTATCAGTCCTATACAACAGACACAAGGACTAGCCATGAATTAAATGGCGAAAAGCAACTGTCCCACCGTGGCTATCCATAAGGTATATAGATACCAACTGTCGGATAAATGCCTATTCAAGGTGGCTGCCAAGACTAAAGTCTGTAATGGCTTCTCTTTCCCACCAAACTTCATCCAAATCACGTGACCAGCTATTCCTGCACAGAATCAACCATTGCTCACCACATAAACTAGACTGCTGCTCCAGACCAAGCACCTAAGTCATGGTAGCTAAAATATACCGTGACAATTACAATTAAATCCACTTGAACAGTTAGTTCAGTCTCCTAGACATTTATAATGAATCTTTTAATAATAACTGTAGGGCAATGATCAGTCACAGTTATACATAGAAATCCAGTCATCTTTCTCAGTCTCCACATCAGCTGTCTTGAAACAACTTTGACAATCTTCTTCATGAACAATCCATTTAGTAAAATCACTTCTCTTGCTCTACAAATCTCTCTTCACACTCGCTACTCATCGTCATCTGCCCTTCCAACAACCCCTGCTGCCCATTCCCTCCCTTCCACCCGCTTCACCAAAACACGTGACATTTTTACACACCTCACTGAACATAATTTACTACCACAAAGTTTACTGTTCACCACATCACTTGTTGAAAAATCACAACAGCAAAAGTATACACTGACTCATGAAAACTCGCAAATACCAAATATAGGTCCCCCCAGAGCAGAGGACCATTCATTCAAGCAAACACAATAAAAAAAAGCAAAACTCCCTGATGGAATGGGTGTATTGCAGGCACTTGAAAGAAATGAAGAAAACTAGGTAACAGAAATGATATACTTACTGATGACTCACATCCAGGACCATCGAATGCACATCATCTCACTACAGAAATGAATTGTGGCGAAACACACTTCCAACTGTTTATTAATAGGTCCTTCGTATTTTGTGATGGAAAAAGTGACACCATATCGAGGTACCATCATACGCTGGCCCTCAAACCATGTATGCACTGCTTAGACAGCGCAGATGTCCACCACATGAAATATGGTCACATACCCAAAGATATTTTCTATGGACAACTGGCAGATGGCAAAAGAACAGTCGAGTGACCACAGCTGAGGTTTAAAGATGTGTTAAAAGAAATCTGAAGGCACTGGACATAAATTAGAAATTTGGGAGGATAAAGCTGCAGATTCCACCAAAAGGAGGCACTCCCTACGGTCCCACCTCAGACTTGGCAAAAAGCTCTTACAACAAGCAAAAGAGAAAAGTACAAGCCAATAGGAACACCAGGCAAAACATACAGCTGAGTTTGACCCTTAAGGGGGCATCATCCACATAGTCAGTTATAATTGAAGTAGGCTAATGTTGTTGACTATTCTCAAGCCTTGGATTTCCCTCTGTGTTTGTTTCTATCATTTGTGTGTTTAACTATTCCAGCCCAATGATTTCAAACAGCCCAGAAACATCGACAGAGACATTGTCAGACATCAGGTCAGATATCTTGGGTAAGTTTTCACTACTAAAAGTCATCATCGTCGTCATTGTCATCATCATCATCCATTATCATCACCATCACCACCACCATCATCACCACCATCATCACCACAATCACCACCATCATCACCACCACCATCACCACCATCATCACCACCACCATCATCAATACCACCACCATCACCACCATCATAAACCACCATCATCATCACCACCATCACCAGCACCATCTGCATTAGCACTACCACCATCATCATCCATTATCATCATGATCATCTTCATCATCAACATCATCATCATCACTTTCTTCATTATCATTTCCCTTGTTTATTCTTCCTTTTGAGGAGGCAAAGAGTTTTATCAGAATCAGACTAACAAACAAATGGGATGTAGAGCATTCAGGTCACACACAAAATGATGTATACTACCAGCTCAACAGAAGAGAACAAGTGGTAATCTTCAGACTCCGCACTGGCCACAACAGATTGGGATACCATCTATTCAACAAGCTAAAGATAGGAACTACTGATGAGTGTAACTGTGGCACTGATAAAATGACTGCTGAACATCTGCTTCAAAGATACCCAACATATGTGGAACAGAGAAAGCCCATTTGGCCGACACTAGTACCATTCGTGGAAAAGCTCTACGGAGATGCAAATAGCCTCAGACTGACTACTGCTTTCTTTGAAAACTTCATGTGGACATCTGAGAGAATACAAAGAAGATGAAGAATTTCTCATAAATTTACTTCTCACAGTTAGATTTTTTGTTGTTGTAAATAACCGCTAAGGAAATAGCCAGTCAGCTTATCTTTCAATCAGTACCCTTTAGCACCCCAAGGAGCATAGGCCTTCAACAAACACATACCAAGTCTCTCCTGTCCCGTGCCATCAACTCAAGTATCATTCTCATATCTGTCACCAGTTCTCTTGTCCAGTTTGTAATTTGGACTACCTCTGCCTCTCTCTCTTACCCTGGGGATTCCAGAACTAGGACTGCCTTGTGATACTATCAACATGACTACTGCCTCCCTGAGGCATGTTGTACAAGATGAATAAAAGGAGGTTGTTCACGAGGCTGGCAACCTCATCATGTAAAACAAATGGCTAAAGAGACTAGTGCTGCAGGAGCACATGCATGCTTTAATGCCAGGCTTCTTGCAAGAGCAAGAGCAGCTGTGGTGGTTCCATGCTCCATAAGGAGCAACATAGAAAAAGAAAAAGAAGAAGAGTATCCATCACATATTGGAAGATTTCATTTGTAAATGCCCCTATTCTATTTTCCCTTTCAGTCATTTCTGACTATAGGAGCGTACGCCCGAAACAAGTTTCCGTGGCACGAGGTTGGGCACTTAATGAGGTCAAAGCTGTTGCCCATGCATTATGCCCCTGCTGGCATAGTCAGAGGAACGGGCTGGCCGTTACAGTCTGACACCAATGCCCACCAGAAGAGAATAGCCCTGGTAGTTAATCTTTCACTTCAGGCATTCAAAGACAGTTTTCAACATAGTAACGATTCGCTCCTGTAGCTAGGCGGTGGTGTTGTTCAGAAGGTCCTGGGTTCAATTCCCGGTAACCCTATCACTTCTGTTGTTTTTTCTGTTGTCTAGTCTTCTACTTCTTTATTTCTCACGAGTGCCTGAAACATACTTTTGTGTATTATTTATTTATTTACTTTCAACTTACTATCTTCTCCTCAGACTGTTGGAAAATGTAAGAGTCAGACGAGCGGGTTATGCCTTCCGACAGGTCTATCCCCAGTTTTTGTTCCGCTACAAAATGCTTGCCCCAGAAACATGGCCGCAGTGGACGGGGGACCCTAAAGCTGGGGTCCAGAAGATTCTTGAAGCTCAGAACATCACCCAGGAGGAATTTGCATTTGGCAAGACCAAGATTTTCATAAGGAACCCCAGACTGGTAAGTATTTTTAAATTGGCTGTGTCTTTTGTTTTGGAGAACAACAAAAACAAGTGAAAAGCTACAGACTTCTATAAATGGGTGCTTGCGTAGAATAGGATTGAGGTTGTATGACAAGATCACTAATGTAGAACTGATGACATGTGCCAGTGGAACAAGAGATGAGAAGATGCTGGAGATGGAGAAGGCACAAACTGAGGAAACTTGCTAATAGCATTACCAAGCAGTCCTTATTCTTGAAGACCAAGGAACGCATGGAGAAGACAACTGGAGACAGACATGATGAGGCTGAAGAACACATGGAAAAACCTAGAGCTGATGGCACGGGACAGGAAGACTTGGCATGTGTTTGTTGAAGGCCTATGCTCCTGGGGATGCTAAAGGATATTGATTAATTTCTTCTTCTTCTTCGTTCGTCCTGAAAAGGACGTTGGTTGCGTTGTGTCCGTTTACAGTGAAGCTGCGATATTTGCACCTTTCAGCCGACACATCCGACTTCAGCACGGCATTTTTGGGACCTTAAGGTTAGCCTTCCCTCTTCGATCCCTACTCTCTCAGCAAGACTGCAGTGATGCAGCCTGTTTTCAGGACCACCACTTGGAGGTGGAGTAGGGTCTTGGTCAGCTCTGGTTCGCTGACCCTGACGCCAGCAGTCTAGCTATGTGTCGCTAACTGCATTTCTGACTGTTGACGCGTCTGAGGTCCCATTGATTAATTGATTGATTGATTGTTCAAGGCCTTTATTGTTCCTAGACAACTTATGTATATTTAAAACACGTTAATTATTAAACATTTATGAATAAAATCATCATTTTTCTTGTGTCACTTCCTGTGGAGTATAGAGCAACCATGAAGCTGGTCCTCTGGCAAGAAGCCTGCGTTGAAGCATTTATGAAGCTGTTGCCTTGGTGGTTTCATTAACTCTTTCAGTCTGTTGCGGGTCGATTGTTGTACATGTGTGGTTCCATTTTTTCTTAATTCTAGTTGAAGGTATATACCTTGCTTGATTATCATTATCCAATTGAGGGTCAACATAAATTGTTTCATTGATTAATACATGTCCAAGAAACATTGGTTCCGTATGAACCTCATTACCATTAGTATTAACTTCTTATGAAAGAGAGTTCATCAGGCATAACAACAAGCAACAATGTAAGTTGAAGCAACCAACCGCAACATGATTAACGTGGGTAAGTCCTTGGGTTGAGTCCAACATTTATTGACGATATAACGTACAAAGACATCACGAGCATTATTCATTACAAGCATACATCTGCAATTGATTTCATTTAAATCCATACAATTTTCTCAGTCCGTGTCCAATAAATGAATTAATGTAGACAGAATGTCATAGCTATATGCACGCGCGGTTGGGGATTCCAACAGCCGACAGTGAGCATATGAGTCTGGCGAATATAAATATTATGGACTGTTTAATAATCCTTCCTTAAATTCGGTTAGATACTAACCTTATCATTTCATCACTTTCACATAACGTTGGACTGACCCTGAGTCCTTACTTCGAAGTAAATATATATATATATATATATATGCGGCAATACAATGCCCAACACTGGAAGGATATAGGACACGCCTTCACAGCTTGACGGTCAACGTAAAAAGGGTGTCGTATCTAAGTCACGGTGCGTGACCTATCAACGCTAACACGTCATAATTCGATCGTATACATAGCGTTCAGCAGACCGTGAATTATTAACATCATATTATATTAAATGCTGTCACCCTAAAAATTGCACACTGCCAACCATAGCAGACGACTTCAATAAAATACCGTAACACAGTCCCCAAGCAAAAAGCTGGGTTTGGTCCAACCAAAAATGGCCACCCCAGTGCTTTTTTATTGTTGTTGTTTGGAAAAAAACATTTTTAAAATTTCATATGCATAAATACGAGGTATTTAAAATGAAAGTACTTCCTGTCAGAAATGACGTTTTGGGTTTGTTAAAATTAGAAAACAGCTCTAGAAAGGAGCAAAAGATACGAAAGCTGATTTAACGTTCATTGGGTCAAATGGGTCTGCAAGGAAGTACGATATTACGGCTTTTGGGACTTAAAGAGTTAAGGGGAGGATTACATTGAAAAGCTATTTTCGTTATTAATCACAGGATTTCAATGAAAATACACAGACTTAACCTACATCAATCATAGGTTTAACCTACATCAATCATGGATACACATAATGAAGAGTTTGATGGTAGTACATGTTGATGGTATTACATGATCGTTTGTCATGGAAATGGCCGCCATATTGGATTCTATTGTTCTATTTCAATTTCCTAAGCCTTTTTTATTTATTAATCTATCATTACCAAATTAAAGGAAAATTTTTATCATTATATTTTAAAACTTTTATCAGATTGGATTTTTGGTAACATAAGTAGATTTTGAGATATATAATTTTAAAGTTTGTCATCTATAAATAATCACGATTGTTTCAAAATTTTACAACATTATTTGCAATAAATCAAAATGTTGATAAGATATCAAAAATTTTATCTGACAAAAGTTTTATTATCCTATGGAAAGTATTTGTGCCAAATCTGATATTGATTTACCAAAAAATGCGGAAGTTATAAGAACATTAGTAGCGTAAAAACAAGGTTCTGAGAACATCTAGATTCTCTTCATAGGAAAAGCATCATTTCTGAAGAAAATACTATTTACAAAATTAAAATATACCTACTTAGAATTTGTTCTGACAAATAATTTTCACAGATTTATATTCAGGGAAATATAAACTATACGAGTATAGACTAATCCCAGTTTTCATGTTTCTGCTGTTTTGACTGAAAATTGCCTCCCGCTCCTCCCCTCACAAAAATAAAAATTGTTTTGCATGATGAGGTTGTCAGCCCCATGCAAAACCTCATTTTAGTTACTTTGTGTGACAACATCTGTGGGTACAGTAGACCTGTTCTTTCTTTGTCTCTTCAACGACCCCCCCCTCAGGTACTACTTGTGGCATTATTGTGATATATAGTGTCTCCAGATAGTGTATTCAATGTCTCCAGATAACATATTCAATGTCTCCAGATAACATATTCAATGTCTCCAGATAACATTTAGTGTCTCCAGATAGTGTATTCAATGTCTCCAGATAACATATTCAATGTCTCCAGATAACATATTCAATGTCTCCAGATAACATATTCAATGTCTCCAGATAACATATTCAATGTCTCCAGATAACATATTCAATGTCTCCAGATACTTACTTACTTAGTCATTCCTCTTCTACCGTGAGGTGTAGAGGTTTGGAAGAGAGAGCGCCAGACTATCCTATCGGCTGTCTTCCTCCTGGCCTGGTTCCATTCTAGTCCTTGGCCCTTCAAAGATTGTCTAATGTTGTCCTCCCAGCGGACTCTGGGTCATCCTGGGGTCTGGATCCCTGGCTCTTAGTTTCCCATGCTTGTCGTGGTAGCCGATCTTCTCCCATTCTGCAGACATGGCCAAACCATCTTAGTTGGGACTGTTCTACTTGGGTCTGCAGGGGTTTATAGGCCTTGACGTATTGTCTGGTTGCAGACCATGTCTCTTCTTGTTACTTCAATCACCTTCCTCAGATACCTCATTTCTGAGGTTTGGATCTGGCTTTTGTGGGTTGTAGTCATTGCCCACGACTCGCATCCATACGTCAAGAATGGGACATAAGTGGAGTGGTATACAGCCATCTTCGAATTCTTACCAACTTCTCTCTTGCTGAGGAATCCTCAATTTAATGGCTTGAAAAAGTCTCCCAGCTGCTGCTCTTTGGTAGCCAACTCTTCTTTGATGCCTCCCTTCCAGTCTATGACAGCTCCGAGGTATTTAAAGTGGTCGACCTGCACCAGGACCTGTTCTCCCAGCTTAATCTGATGTCTTCTTTCTTCTCATGACATCACCATTGTTTTTATTCTAAAGCTGCTAGTGATCATCCCTCTCTTCTCCAGCTCTTCCTTCCAGACTTGCAGGTTGGATTGAAGATGTGCCTCTGATTTAGCAATCAGGGCAACATCATTAGCAAATGCCAGCTCTGAAATACAGACCTGTCTCATCTTCAAGTACCTCACTGAATACTTTCTTGTCCTCTCCTTACATGCCTTGATGACATCATCCATGAGGAGAATGAAAAGACAAGGTGACAGGATATCACCCTGTATTACACCAGTGGTGGTCCTGAACTCTTCTGACTTACAGTTTGCCATCCTCACATAATTTCTGCAAGACTTGTAGAAGCTCTGTATAGCATAGTTCAGAGGTGCTGGAATGTTCTTCCTATGTCTCCAGATAACATATTTAATGTCTCCAAATAATGTGTTGAGTGTCTCCAGATAACGTATTCAATGTCTCCAGATAACGTGTTGAGTGTCTCCAGATAACGTATTCATTGTCTCCAGATAACGTGTTGAGTGTCTCCAGATAACGTATTCATTGTCTCCAGATAACATGTTGAGTGTCTCCAGATAACGTATTCATTGTAACCCTAAAAGTCAGTAGAAAACACTTTCGATTTTCATAATATTTCGATTTTTGAGTGTTCAGATTCTGGGTTCCCGACATGTAGTCCTATTCTTCTTTCTGTTTCTTTATTTATTTTTTTAAAAATCTCTCAGAGACCCCCATGGACTAAACGGGGTGTACTAATATCTGTCTTTTTAAAATTATTCAAGCTCTTTGATATGGAAGAGCTGCGCAGAGAACGCATGCACCGCCTAGCAACTCTGATACGAGCCACGTGGTTGGGTTACAAAAATAGAAAGTTGTACGAGCAAATGAAAACCAGCCAGGTTATCATCTCAGCAAGGTTTAGAGGATACTTGGTAAGTCTTCTTATCTTTGTCACCATTATTGTTCTATTTTTACATTTATTTTTTTTTACATTTATTGTTGGAGGGACAGACAGTGATATCAAACTAAGAATACAAAAAGCAAGAGGAGCTTTCATTGCATTGGGAAATATATGGAGATCAAGAGAAATCGGATCCAACATGAAAATAAGAATCTTCAACTCAAATGTAGTCAGTCCTATTGTATGGCTCTGAGACATGGAGAACAACAAAGACAACAACCAAAAAGCTACATATTTTCATAAATAGGTGCTTGCGTAGAATAGAGGGATTAAAATGGTATGACAAGGTTACCAACGTGGAACTGAGGACAAGAACTAGACAAGTGCCAGTGGAACAAGAGATGAGAAGACGATGATGGCGATGGATAGGACACACACTGAGGAAACCTGTTGATGCCATTACAAGGCAGTCCTTGTTATGGAACCCCCAGGGCAAGAGAGGCAGAGGTAGACCAAGAAGCACTTGGAGAAGAGAGCTGGAAACAGAGGTGAAAATGATGAGAACGTGGAAAGAACTTGAGATGATGGCACGTGACAGGAGGACTTGGCATGTGTTTGTTGAAGGCCTATGCTCCTTTGGGAGTGGAGGGTTATGAATGAATTGTTCTATTTCTTTTACTTTTTTGATCGATGAATGATTGGACCTTTAGGGACAGTCGAGAACAAGGGCCACATAAAAGGTTTGGTGGAACTCTAGAAAGACATTATGCTGGCTATCAAACAGCTGCACCAGGGGCTTTGGAATTCAGGACAGTAATTTATCATTAAAAAAAAACAGTGGTAAAGGTGGTATGATAGCCGATACGATACATGCCACACCTCAGAGATGAAAAACCTGTACAAAGACTGAAAAATGTATCAAAAGAGTTCATTCATGTAAAAATATATTCAATTAGATGGTTCTGCACCATCATAGTGACATGCGCCTTTTGCCTTTTTAAGCATGTCTTCACTTGCTTTAAAACCTAAACAACAAGAGTTAGAATTTATTTTGCATTGTAGAAATGCTGTGACTATCATCATTTAGTCTATTTCTGCAGTCTGTGTGTATCTTTTTCATCATAGAGAAAGACCTCTCACAGTCAGCATTGCTGTGAGGCAATGTCAATAAGCATTTCACTATGACTGCCAGATTGGGAAATCTTGTATGACCAGTGCTAGTTTTCAGGCTAATTACGTCAAGCCATCATCATGTGACGTATTCTTTCCAGAACATTGTCTCCATTACAGCTGCTCTGAACGCATCACGATTCTGGGCAAGTCGACCTGCATCAGCCAAAGACAAGTACGTCAAGCCAGTAGCTAGAAAAGCTTCCTTTTTGTCCAGCGTTCAAGCTTGAAATACATTCATCAGGCAGCAAACAGTAATCTTCAAATTCATCCTTTAACACCTCTTGGTCTAAATGTGGTGCAAAAGTGTTGTTGGCCAGCTTACAGATTGCTGTATATTGAACTGTCTTTAAAGGCTGAATCAAGAATTTTGATATCCTTAAGGAATTCATTCTCAAATGGAAATTTATCCAACATCTTTTTCACAGCAGCAACATAAATGTTCCTCATATCTCTGAAAAATGAATTTCTCACTTGAGAACTTATATCTAACTCTTCCAGTAGTGTCCTGTTGGACAGACCAACAGCAAGTGTATGGTCATCATGCTGTAGATCACGTTCAGCATACTTTAACAATCTTAGATCTTTCACCTCATTTACATATTTTATCTCTACAAATTTGACAATACATTTTCGTAGCAGACGGTCCATTTCATCCATCATACCACCTATTTGTGACTCATCTGCCTGAAACAATTTGTTAAATTCAGTTAACAGAGGTAGCACAAATTGGAGAAAATGTAGTCATCTGGGTCAGTGGTGATTTCAGTAACTGATGAATGTTTTTGACACGGCATGGTTTCTCCATATTGTCGTGGCTCTCAAAGTATGAAGATAGAGCAGAATATTGATTTAAAATTCTGTCCACTACTTTCTGCAAAGAAAGCCAGTGAGTCTGGCAGTGCTTTAGTATGTCTATGCATCCACTCCTGTAAAGAGTTGAAACTCTCTGTATGATTTTTACCGTTTTGAGCTATGCTCAAAATGATAGTAGATTTCTATCAAAAGGTCATCAATGTCACGTAGCGTTTAAAGGATAAGAGAATTATTTAGAGGAAATAATAGATCTGATGTGGAAGATTTGGCTCAAGGAATCCCTGCTGGGTTTTCCCACTTCCGAAGGGTGACGAAGAGGGTAAATTCTCCTAACTCGACAGGTCTGGAAAAGATTGTAAGGAGATATTTGGTCTCTCGCTACCGTCGTCCCCTTCTCAGTTATCTATTATTATTATTCTTTAAATTATATTATATTTTACGAGCCCCCCCTCCCTTATAAAGGAAGATAAACATAGACAATATTCAACATCTAATGGAAGGAACAAAGCGTGGGGTACAGTATATACACCCAATTGGTTTATTGCAATAAAGTGAATAGATGGTGAATGATAGTATTGTCGATGGAATTAGTGTCTGCTGTATGTATTATGTGTCTCACACTTCACGTGTTTTTCATCATGGATGACTAAACTTTGTGGCATTGATTAGGTGAGTTTCCTTTGTCGTGGACTTAGCTTTTCAGCCCCCGGCTGATAGTGAAGTGTGGTTAGTCTCCGGTCTCCTGACGTTGCCCCGGTAGGTCTTGAATGGTTCGGATTTGCCTTCTCTGTGCTCGACTCCGTATTCTGCGCTGAGATTGGACTGTCGTGCAAGGCTCCACCATAGACTGAAGACAAATACGACGGCTTCATTAATTTTCTAGCTTTAGAAAGCAGTCTTTCCCTAAGCCGTCCCTCTGCCTGTCACCTCAGATTTTAGTCTCTAACATCATATGTCTAGAGTCTAATCTTGAATTCAAGTTTCTCCTGTCTGTCCTTTATTATATTACTCTGCCCCAGTGGCAGTATTATAATTCTTTAGACTGATTTATCGTCAGCTTAACCCGATGAATTATTATAAATGTCAGTTAAACCCACCAAATTTATCATAGAAATGTCGGCAACAGTATTCTAGTTCTGTGCCTCTAGCCTAATCGTCATGTCATTATGATGAATTTAACAAATAATTGGACATCCGTGTTTTTTAGAATTGTCTGACAACATTATCACACACTTCATGTCTGGTCGCCTCGTCATATAATTTATAATGAATATATGTCACGGTCGGTCAACATTATCGTTAATATTAATTTCCGTTAGTCTAAACGTCGGGTCGAAAATAATCAAATAATATGGAAATTAATAGCTATATATATATATATTCCCGTTATACATTATTATGAACATGTACATATCCCGTGGGATCATAAAATATACCCGATCACATGTGGCTGGATGTGATCGTAAAACAAAAATATGAATAAAGTAAACATACCAATCTTGCGTCGATTTTGCAATGTACTACACATTTCATCACATTATATTCTAGCGAGATTTCACTTACCTACTCAAAGATGGACGCTAACCCGCAATTAGACACGTGGCTTCAGTGCTTTTAATGCGAGAATTCGCCGATAATTGGGTTAGACCTAGCTGTCTCAAGGGTTTCCGGCAAGTGAAGATTGCCGTGTTTGGCGCACTTTTAGCGGGACATTTCCGCTTGGACACGTGATCCATAGCGTGCATCATGTGACATTAGCGTCAAATAAACGCTCCAATCAATAGCGTTAAAAGTCACGTGGGGTCTTCCTAAAGTGGCATAAACTGGTTTTATCAGCTTAAGCAGTCTTAAATTAAAACAGGTTCCTAGCTACCGAGGTCATTGGTCAACAATGACGTCGTATCTAAAAATAGCGAGGAGAAAATACTGAATACTAGGAGAATTTTCCGCAAGTGACACTTCCCGGGACTTTGCGATCATGCATTGAGGATGAGAAAAAAAACGATGTCACGTAAATAATAAAAAAATGAAGAGAAGATTGGGCAAGTTGTCACACAAGCCCCTCCTCAAGTTTGACGTTCCGTCCAACTCCTCTTGTCCTGTCTTCCTCTTCTTTTCCAGTTTCTCATATCTCCTCGGTTGCGTCCGGATGTCTGCTCAAAAAATCTGCCCCTACGTTGTTCTTCCCAGGTATGTATTCTATGTGAAAGGAATATGGCTGCAACAGGAGTGACCATCTCATAAGCCGGGCATTAAGGTTCTTCGACGCTGCAAGAAATATCAACGGTTGGTGATCACACTGCACCGTAAACTTTTTCCCGTATAAATATGGTTGAAACTTCTGCACAGCCCATATTAGCGACAGACATTCTCGTTCGATGGTAGAGTAGTTCTGTTCAGCAGGGTTCAATTTCCTACTAGCATATGCGATGGGGAATAGAGTTGCAGAAGGTCTATCACTAGGCTGCAGGAGAGTGGCTCCTATCCCTATATTGCTAGCATCTGTTCGCAGCGTAAAGTTCAGAGTTAAGTCAGGCAGTCGCAGAATTGGCCTAGCTGTGAGTTTCTCCTTCAGCAGCGTGTAGGCATTTTCGCACTCCGCTGTCCAGGTTACTTTGTCCGGGTTCCCATTCTTGGTTAATGCGGTCAATGGCGCACTCAGGGTATTAAAATCTTTAATATATCTCTGGTAGAAGCCACATAGAGACACAAATGACCTTACATCCTTTTTAGTCTGGGGTCGTGGGGCCCGCTGTAACTTCTCAATATTACGCGCATCTGGGAACATGCATCCATGCGAGATAGTGTGTCCCAGGAATTCTAGTTGCTCGCAGGCAATTTGACATTTTGTAGGGCGAGCGGTGAGTCCTGTTTCTCTAAGTCTTTCGAAGAGTAGGGAAACTGCGTCCAGGTGCTCCTCAAAGGTGTTCGTGGCAATAAGTATGTCGTCCATGAAATTACTTATCCCAGGGTGGTTCAGGGGTTCCAGTAGCTTCCTCATCATACGAGTAAAGACGCTTGGGGCGTTGCTTAGCCCAAATGGCAATACATTAAACTCATAATGGCCTTCAGAAGTACTAAATGCTAACATATGTCGAATTTCCTCTTTTACCGGGATCTGGTAGTACCCTTTGCTAAGGTCTATCTTCGAAAAGTATCGTGCTCTACTCAGCTTGGTGAAAAGCTGATTCTGATCCGGTAAGGGCTCCGCTTGAAATTCCGTTACAGCGTTGAGCCTTCGGTAGTCTATGCAGAGGCGATGTTCTCCTGTGGATTTTCTAAGCAACACTACACTCGCACTATAAGGCGACTCTGATTTTGAGATAATATTTTCCTTAAGCAGGTACTCGATTTCCTCACTCAATGCCTTTGCTTTAGCATAAGGAACAGGATAGTTCTTAACTCGTACCGGGGCGAGGTCTGTTAGCTTCATATCAAATTCTATCAGGTTGGTCATGCCAGGTTTATCCGTGAGTGTACTAGTGTGTGTTCTCAACAACTGTTGAACCCGTGCCTGCTGATCCTCCGTTAAAGTTGAACTAATCTGAACATCTTGATGAGTTTCGCACTGACGAAGAGGGTATTCACAGGAGGTCAGGGGTTCTGCCTCAGTTTCCGTCGCAATAGCCAGTGTCAGGAAATGTGCTGGTTCTGCACCTGGTCTTTCATAATATCGCTTCAGCAGGTTTATGTGGTAAATTTTCTGCTTCCCCTTTATGGCAATCTTGTAATTGGTGCGCGACATTTTCTCAACAATTTTATATGGACCTCTCCACCCGATTTGCAATTTATTATTGCTACTGGGCAGGAGTAATAATACCTGTTCTCCTACTTCTAGCTCCCTATCCTTCGCAGTGCGGTTGTAGTAACGCGCATGTTTACGACGGGCACGGCGTACATTTTCCTTTGCCAGTTCCCATCCTGTTTTAAGGCGTTGGGTCAACTCCTTCACGTATTGGGATGCAGAGGTGACCGTCTCATCAGCTTTATCATCTGTCCAAGTACGTAACAGTGCCTCTAAAGGTCCTTTTATAGGTCTACCAAACAGCAATGTGGCAGGAGGCATCCCAGTAGAATTGTGGGGTACTTCGCGGTAAGCAAATAGTGCTGCGGGTAAGTATTGATCCCAGCTCTCTGGTTTTTCCTGCGCAAGTTTCCGAAGGATGGAAATAAGGGTCCCGTTAAACCGCTCCACCTGGCCATTTGCCTGGGGGTGGTAGGGAGAGGTGTGGATATGTCGGGCCTGAAATATCCTAAACACTTCCTCGGTGAGTTTTCCTCGGAATTGGGAACCATTATCTGTCAGGATCTGTGACGGAAACCCTAGCCGAGTAAATATGGTGAGCAGAGCCTCAGCAACATGCTTAGAATCACAGGCGGGCATAGCAATTGCCTCTGCCCACATGGAGCAACAATCCACTAACGTGAGTATATAACTGTTTCTCTTTTTGCTACGAGTAAGTGGACCCACAATATCCACCGCTACTCGTTCGAAGGGTGTGCCCAAGATTGGCATTTCTCCCAGAGTGGCTGGGGCCGTCCAGTGTTTCGGCGCTGTCCTCTGGCACTGCGGGCATGATTTCACATATCTCTGGATATCGGCGTTGATACCTGGCCAATAATAATGACATGAAATACGCTGAATCGTGGCACTTATGCCCATGTGGCCACTAAACGGAAGGGCATGGCCCCCATTTCTAGGACCTGGGCTCGGTATGCTGATGGAACCACAAGTTGCCCATGTTCCTGTCCTCCATTTCCTGCTTTCCGATGCAACAGCCCATTTTTCTTGTAGAAGTCTCCCTTTTGGAGAGGAGTGTGCGCTCTCGGTAGTTTTTTTTGTAGCAGGGTGCTAGAGATTGATCCTCCGTTTGTGCCTTTTTTAATTCCTCAGGAAGGATGTTGGGTGGGGATTCCAACTCCGTATTCCGTTTGGCCTGTCCTCTAGTGGTGACAGCCGCCACAACCAGAGGGTGAATGGGTTCTCCCAAGAACACATACCTACACCCTAAGATCAAGGGATAAATAGGGTCGTCCAAGATCGCTGCACGGATTTCCCCAGTCACATATTTTGATTTGACCTTAATCTTGGCTATGGCCAAACGCATAGGTGCTGCACTTTTAGTAGGTCCTTGTATTTCTATAGTGTCTTCTGTCATCTGGTCAGGCTTGACTAGGGATGCACAGACAACTGCGTCGAATGCAAGGCCTGTATCATAAAGGCAGGTCACCTCTTGGTCATTTACGAGGACTGTCTCAACGACCGGGGGATGTCGGGGTTTGTCCAGAGGTTCTTCCGGTCCATTTCCCCTTGCGGCACTTTTACGTAAGCAGGCAGCATGATGAGGTGGGTTTTTCCGGTTGCACTCCTGCGTATTGTGGGTGATGGTTCTACAGTGCTTACACCATTTTTCCCCTTGCCTCTGCTGCTGGAAATTAGATCTCTGAGTAGTCTTGTAGTCTGGCTTGTCATGCTTTTTGCAGTTAGTATACGGTGGTTTCACTTGGGGGTCCATGTGTGACTGAGCTGTCTGTCTAGGTACGTAATCTGGTTGTTTCCGTCTGGGTGGTGGATTCTCTGATAGTGCTGCCTGATATCGTTCCGCTAACTGGACTATGGATTCTAAAGTGCTGGCCCCATTCTCTGTCAGGAATCTTCTCATGTCGGAAGTCATGGTGTCCTTCAGTTGTTCGATCATGACCATTTCCTTCAGGCCTTCCCAATCATGAGTAAAATTCCCTAGGGCACCCCACTTCTCCACGTAGGAATCCAGTCTCGCAGCAAACTGAGCAAAGTTCTCTCCGACTTCCCTCCTAGAGTTACGGAACCTCTTCCTATAGGCGTCAGCATGTAGCTCATAACGAACCAATAGTGCCTTTTTCAAAGAGTCGTAGTCATCCTGTAAACCTGGAGGAAGCTTGCTATACACGTCATAAGCAGTTCCTCTAAGCCCTTGCGACAGTTTCAGGTTCCATTTGCTCTTCTCCAAACCAAACGTGGTGGCAAACTTCTCAAATTTGTCGAGATACCTATCGATCGAGTCGGCTTGTTCCGAGAAAGCTTCAAATGGAAACGTCAAAGGTCCCAAAGTTGACATGAGTGAGGATGGCAAAGGTCCGGTGCCCCCTGCGTGCAAGGAAGGCATATCATCTGACCGTGGCGATAGGTTGCCTGAGGAGGTAGATGCTGTCGCACCGGCTACTGGTTCAACTCTTTGAGCTTGTCCCTGCATCTCTAACTGCTTCATCTTCAATGCATGCTCGCGTTCATCTCTCTCGCTTCTTTCTCTAGCGTCTACAGCTTTTATCCTCTCATCTATTTCTGCTAACTTTATTCGCTCTTCTCTTTCAGCTTTCGCTGTTTCTCGAGCGTAATACTTATCAGTCTCGACACTGACATAATTTGCAAGGTCCACCCCACTATAACCTAGATCTCGACCGGCCTCCCCTAGTGCTGCCTTAAGCTTAACTATTTCAGCCATCTTTTGCAGTTAAAGTCCACACTGAGTAAGCTAGTGCTACCTTCCAATAGTATTTCTAGCAACAAGTAAATACTAATTATTTATCCGACTGCTGTAGAATGAAATTACTACAGTTATGGAGACTTAAGGTCTGTAATTCAATGAAATACAAAATCAAGAACTAACTTAATTAAACACAACATATATAAAGGGATTCACCAATCAATGCCTGAATTTCTAGAAAAAAATGTTTTCTGTCTTTCTAGAGCTCACTGTGTGAAAATACATGTGTTAAAATGGTATACTGTAATGACTGAATGGATGATACTATCCCAGAGGTATGATAAAATACATAAGTTCAAATCCCGGACCGAGACACCAGTGTCACGTAGCGTTTAAAGGATAAGAGAATTATTTAGAGGAAATAATAGATCTGATGTGGAAGATTTGGCTCAAGGAATCCCTGCTGGGTTTTCCCACTTCCGAAGGGTGACGAAGAGGGTAAATTCTCCTAACTCGACAGGTCTGGAAAAGATTGTAAGGAGATATTTGGTCTCTCGCTACCGTCGTCCCCTTCTCAGTTATCTATTATTATTATTCTTTAAATTATATTATATTTTACGAGCCCCCCCTCCCTTATAAAGGAAGATAAACATAGACAATATTCAACATCTAATGGAAGGAACAAAGCGTGGGGTACAGTATATACACCCAATTGGTTTATTGCAATAAAGTGAATAGATGGTGAATGATAGTATTGTCGATGGAATTAGTGTCTGCTGTATGTATTATGTGTCTCACACTTCACGTGTTTTTCATCATGGATGACTAAACTTTGTGGCATTGATTAGGTGAGTTTCCTTTGTCGTGGACTTAGCTTTTCAGCCCCCGGCTGATAGTGAAGTGTGGTTAGTTCTCCGGTCTCCTGACGTTGCCCCGGTAGGTCTTGAATGGTTCGGATTTGCCTTCTCTGTGCTCGACTCCGTATTCTGCGCTGAGATTGGACTGTCGTGCAAGGCTCCACCATAGACTGAAGACAAATACGACGGCTTCATTAATTTTCTAGCTTTAGAAAGCAGTCTTTCCCTAAGCCGTCCCTCTGCCTGTCACCTCAGATTTTAGTCTCTAACATCATATGTCTAGAGTCTAATCTTGAATTCAAGTTTCTCCTGTCTGTCCTTTATTATATTACTCTGCCCCAGTGGCAGTATTATAATTCTTTAGACTGATTTATCGTCAGCTTAACCCGATGAATTATTATAAATGTCAGTTAAACCCACCAAATTTATCATAGAAATGTCGGCAACAGTATTCTAGTTCTGTGCCTCTAGCCTAATCGTCATGTCATTATGATGAATTTAACAAATAATTGGACATCCGTGTTTTTAGAATTGTCTGACAACATTATCACACACTTCATGTCTGGTCGCCTCGTCATATAATTTATAATGAATATATGTCACGGTCGGTCAACATTATCGTTAATATTAATTTCCGTTAGTCTAAACGTCGGGTCGAAAATAATCAAATAATATGGAAATTAATAGCTATATATATATATATTCCCGTTATACATTATTATGAACATGTACATATCCCGTGGGATCATAAAATATACCCGATCACATGTGGCTGGATGTGATCGTAAAACAAAAATATGAATAAAGTAAACATACCAATCTTGCGTCGATTTTGCAATGTACTACACATTTCATCACATTATATTCTAGCGAGATTTCACTTACCTACTCAAAGATGGACGCTAACCCGCAATTAGACACGTGGCTTCAGTGCTTTTAATGCGAGAATTCGCCGATAATTGGGTTAGACCTAGCTGTCTCAAGGGTTCCGGGCAAGTGAAGATTGCCCGTGTTTGGCGCACTTTTAGCGGGACATTTCCGCTTGGACACGTGATCCATAGCGTGCATCATGTGACATTAGCGTCAAATAAACGCTCCAATCAATAGCGTTAAAAGTCACGTGGGGTCTTCCTAAAGTGGCATAAACTGGTTTTATCAGCTTAAGCAGTCTTAAATTAAAACAGGTTCCTAGCTACCGAGGTCATTGGTCAACAATGACGTCGTATCTAAAAATAGCGAGAAAATACTGAATACTAGGAGAATTTCCGCAAGTGACACTTCCCGGGACTTTGCGATCATGCATTGAGGATGAGAAAAAAACGATGTCACGTAAATAATAAAAAAATGAAGAGAAGATTGGGCAAGTTGTCACAATCAACAGGAACAGTCAGCTGCTTTATACCCTCCTTGGCACAAAGATTTGCAAGGTGGCAAATACACCCTAAACTAAACACATCAGGGTTCTTGCTCTTGATTCGCGTTAGTACAGAGTTTGATTTGCCAATCATTACATTGCAGTTGTCACTTGCAAAACCTATACAGTTAATCCATGAGATTTGTAAGTCGCTGAACACAGCATCAATATCCCTGAAAATAGCTTCACTGGTTCCACCAGTACCAACTGGCATGCCCAGCAACCTGGTTCTACGTCCTATGCCATCTTCAAATACCCTCTCTATTATAGCTAAACGCTTGTCAGTTTTTCTATCATTTGACTCATTGATCATCAAGGAGAATGGTGTCCCCCTGCATAATTTGATGACTGGCTCTGTTGCAGATGGAGCCAAGCAGTTTTTAATAATGGCTGTTGTTTTGGTTCGCTTGCATCTGAAACATTTGGCAATAGCACTGTCCGGAAACATCTCAACTGATAAAGTCTGAAAAATGGTCAGCTACAGAAGCAGCTATGTTGTGTTGAGCAATAAAATTTGCAAATAAAACTTCAGCCCTCGTTATTTTATCATCTTCTTGTTGAGGCTGAGTAAAGAAGGCCTTGATAGAACTTCCTTTCTTCAGCTGATAGTTCCTTTCATGCAGTTTTGTTTTGAAATGCTCCTTCACATCGTGTAAGCCAGACGCCACCACTTTATTATCTTTATTGCATATTCTACAGTATGCATGTGAAGAGCCTAATTTGGATGTTTCAATAATCCCAGGGAATGTAGTTATCCAATCGGCTTGAAACTTCCCACACCGTTGATCTTCTTCTGACCTCCTTTTTTTAAAGTTAGGCTCAGCCATTCTGTTGGATGGATGCAATATTTCCTGCTAGACAGAAAAAAAAAGAAAATAATTAATGTGAAAAAATTAAATACAAATAATCATTTTGAAAATTATTATTTGTAATTTTAATATTATATAATAAAGTAGAATCTTGGAAACAAATTAATACAATTTATGGTTGAAGTGAAGAACAGTTTGCTGCGTGTTCTATAGTGCCATATAAAAGTATAGGTCTAAAGAGACCAGTAATAAGCGCTATGGGTTAGGTTTAGGAATCTTAAATCTAATATTTTTTTTTTTTTTAGAGCCAGCAATGAAGATATAAACTGGCTGATAAAGTTGATATTTAGTTGGATATAATATATGTTGATAAAGTACACCAGAACACTCCTAGGCGGGAAGACAGGCGTCTATCATCATCAGTTGACAAGATCCCTATGGTGTTGCCTGCCCCACTGTAGTGTATGGAATGTCAACTTGACCTACGCAGTGTTGTGTAGACATGGATGGAGTGTATAATGTGCGAATGATGATAAGGGTTCGTGTTGTTGACAAATGTTCTCTTCTCACACTCATGTATGACCGGAAGTCATCGACACCAACGACTGTGTACCTTTTCTAAAGTTTAATTGGACGTACACACTCGACAGCACAGATAGTGACAAATCACAGGTTGCCATAATACATCATAGTACAGTGGACAAATGGTCTTGCAATGTTACATGGGCACTCATGTAGAATAATGGTATAATGGACTGTCAATAGCCAAGCACTCAGTATCGCCCATACATATATCATCTGACGTCACTGACTGAGCACGTCAGCTTGTAAACAATATTTCAGATGACTTCTAAACCTAATCTCGTTTAGCAACGATTCTTCAACATAATGTTCAGCACATATTTTTCCATATAATAATATTGAACCGCTAACAATGGGTTCTCATGTGTAGCAGTGATCTCTGGACTGATCAAGCGATAATACGGGCATCCCTTTTCTCTTCTTGAAAGTCCTACATGTTTTGGTTCCAAGATGGCTCCACTCGTGAACTGTCACTCACGTTTGAATACAGATAATGAATCTGTTCTAAAGTTAGTCATTCATACAACATTTCGTTGCTCTGTAGATTTGGTCATGAACAATAGACTGCATTCTACAGAAATATAGTGCTGCTAGGAATCGAAGTCGTTTTTCATCGAGTCAAATATATTCTCTTAAACATTCAAATCGTAATTATCGACAATGGTGGCTTCGATCGAGAGTTCATAAGAGTATCTTTGATTACCTTGGTAGAGGGAATATGAAACTGCCATTCCTTGGCAAGATGAATAAACACTGGGGTAAAGCATACACGATAGGTCTAGACGACTATCACTTTCCCCAAAACCACTGAGATCACTTTTTCAAGGCATCAAGCCGACATAGCAAAACACACACAGTCCCTATCAGGACGAAGCCAAATCACACCACTCAAGCGACACATCCGCCGAATAGCCTTTGACCTCTCTAGAGACAACAGAACATATAGTTCGACTTAGATATGTAAAGATATACAGATATAAGACAGACTTGTCCTACTCAGACAAACAATACACATAAATTCAGGCCATAGATATTCTGAAGCAAGAACAATCTATTATTACCCAAACAACGAATAAATCGCAGTAAAATGTATTTATCCGCGGAGTTCAAGGGAAGTAACTCAATAATGACTTTCCCTTAAGCACTAAAAAATTACCTATGTATAATATTGTAAGATATCAAAGACTGCACGTAACAGTCTTACCACACCTCCCGGGAAAAAAAAAAAAATGGAACATTTTTTTTTTTTTTTTTGAAATACATCTAGGAGCAACGTACAATAGGCTCACAACGCATGAATAATGCGCAGATGAAAATATCAGGAATACCTATAACGCCTAATATGAGGCTAAGTCGACTTATGGAGCGACTGGTGAGAATGTGTCTCATAAACTGAGAGAAATTATTTCTCTACAAGTATATTTTTCCAGGAAGGTGTCATCAAAGTATAATACAATTCTGGCAATTACACAATGCCTAAAAAATTCATATCATCACTACGTATTAGATATCTTAAATTTATGATTTATGAAGAAAAAATCATCAAAGCACAGCGGTGAATAAACATACATGAACCGCTATGTAGTGATACAATCATTATATTATTAAATTACAAATGTGTATCTATCATGATATAGAAAAGGAACTACTATAGAACTAGACATATCAAGAAGTCTAAGCCCTAATAGTTATGTGGAATCATGTGGGCATCTTGACAGAATGTCTGCCATCACATTATCTGATCCCCGAATAGCTCGCACAGAGAAATGAAAAGGTTGAAGAGCAATTGCATATCGAGTAGACCTCGAGCTCTTCAAATTCTTACTCTGTATAGCAGTAAGAGCTTTTTGGTCTGTTTCTACTATGAAATGTGCGCCTAGAAGGAATCTCTGTAGTTTGAGGATCGACCAAACCATAGCTAATAGCTCACGGTCTAAAACCGAATAATTCCTTTCTGCCGCATTAAGTTTTCTGGAAATATACATTACAGGATGCAGAGTTCCAGAGTACTCTTGCATTAGTGCCGCTCCAATCCCAGTGGATGAAGCGTCACTACGAAGAACGAATGTCTTATCTTTAGTGGGTAGCACTAAAATAGGTGGTGTTGAAAACAGTGTTTTAATCTTATCCAGAGAGCATTGGCATTCCTGAGACCAGTGGACCACATTAGGCGAACCTTTCTTTAGAAGTGTTGAGAGAGGTGCCATGATAGAGGATAGATTCTGAATGAATCTGCCATAAAATTGAATAAGACCTAACAGACTTCTCACCTGTTTTTTAGTCTTAGGGATTGAGATGTTAAGTATCTTACTAGTATTATGGTCCTCTGTCTTTAGGAAACCATGACCAACTCGGTGGCCTAGGAAAGAAATTTCGCTAAAACCAATATAGGCTTTAGAGGGTTTCGCTGTCAGGTTGTGCTCACGCAAAGTAGACAGCAATTCATCTAACCCTGAATAGTGATCTTCCCAAGTATCGCTGAAAAGACAGATGTCGTCTAGATATGCAATGACATCTGACCGATAAGATAGGATTCGGCGCATCATGCGTACGAACGTAGCTGGTGCGTTCATAAGACCGAAAGGCATAAAATTCCATTGGAACAAACCTCTAGGTGTTGAAAAAGCCGTGAGAGGTTTGGCGCGTTCAGATAAAGGAACTTGCCAATATCCCTTAGACAAATCAAGTTTAGTGAAAAAATGAGATTTGGAGAGTCGAGTAAGTAGCTCTTCCAGTAAAGGCATAGGTTCGGCATCGAACTTCGTTACTTGATTCAATTTTCGATAGTCAACGCAAAGACGTATGTTATTGTCTTTTTTTACGCACAATAACCATCGGCGAAGAATACGCAGAGGTGGATGGTTCGATTATTTTCAAATCTATCATCACATCCAACTCTTTCTCGACCTGTGCTTGGAAATGTATAGGTATAGGATAAGGTCTAACCCTAATAGGAGTATGGTCAGTTAGCACAATGTCATGTTGAATGACATTAGTTTGTCCAGGGATGTCAGTGAGTACATCCTGAAATGTTTGCAACATAGTTGAAACTTGTCGCTGTTCTCCTAGAGACAAATCAGGAGAGACAGTAACGTTCTTCCATGATTCACTGGAATGAAGTGGGATCATTGGAAGAGGAAGATTTACATCTGAAAAACTTGTTTCCTCATCCTGTATCACGGACAGTGATGAGTAATGACCATGTGGTACTGGAGAATTGTCCGTTGCTTGGAAAATGGGTTGCAAATAATCCGGACGTTCATGGAATTCAGTAAGCATATTGATGTGGAAGGTTTTATGCTTCCCATCAATATCGACAATATAGTCGACATCGGAAATTTTCGATATTATATCGTACGGACCTTTCCAAGAAATAAGTAATCTGTTTTCCCTACAAGGTAGTAATACAAATGCTTTGTCACCAGGACAAAGTTGTCGTAAGCATCTCTTCTTATTGGCAAATTGCCTTGCCTTCTGTTTCGCAAATTCAGAAGAAGAAGTTGCTAATTTGCATGCTTCGATAATCTTTTGTCTCAACGCGATGACATATTCGTAGGATGACTTTGTGTCATCGTCAATATTGTCAGATGTTATGAGATCGTGAAGCAACGACATAGGGCCACGCGGACGCGCGCCAAAGACGAGTTCAAAGGGAGAAAATCCCGTATGTTCATTGGGTACCTCTCTGTAAGCGAAGAGGGCCGCAGGTAAAACTCTGTCCCAGTCTTGAGGATGATCCTCAGTTATCTTCCCCAGTAAGTTTTTAAGTGTTCTATTAAGGCGTTCGACCATACCATTAGACATTGGATGGTAGATACTACTTAAAGATCTATCTATCTGCAGGGTAGACATTACTTGAGACATGGTATCTGATATTAGTTGGGTGCCATGGTCTGACAATATCTCTCCGGGGAACCCCAGACGAGAAAATATAAGCCAAAGAGCATCTGCAATATCAGCAGTAGTAATGCTCTTCAGAGGAATAGCCTCTGGCCAACGTGTGCACATATCAACACACGTCAAGATAAACTGATGTCCTCTGGCAGACTTGATCTTAAATGGACCAATAATGTCTATGGCCATTTTTTGAAACGGCCGAATAGGAATGTCCGCCGCCTGAATGGGTGCAGCATGCCGTGGACCTTTGGATTTAACTTCCTGACATACTTTACAAGATCGACAATAAATCCGTATGTCCTTGTTTACCAATGGCCAAAAGAAAGCCGCAAGGACTCTTGACTTAGTACGGGAAAAACCCATGTGTCCAGCACACTGAGAGTCGTGAGCGTGCTGCAAAATTTTAACTCTCAAATTCTTGGGAACCAGGATTTGAGAATGACTTGACGTAATGGAGTCTTGAACCATACGTACAAGTACGCCATTCTTCTTTGTAATCCACGATTTACGACTTGTGTCCTTATTCGGATCACCTTTAGTTGCAAGAATGAAGAATTTCTTCAGAGTGGGATCATCTTCTTGCTGTTTTATAAACGAGTCACGAGAAATTACCAAGGGATTATCTTGGTTATGCACTTCATTATCTTCAGTAGATGAAGTTTGAGGCACATTAAGAGCCTGAGCTCTAGTGACTACAGCGTTAGCAATCTGCATGTTTTGCCTTTCCCACGTGGAAATTTGTTGCGGAGTGCATTCCTTGACTCCATGAATGCGACCGAGGATGAGGTCAGCGATCGGATTCGGAAGAAGACATGCGTGTACATCTCCTGTAAAGAAAGGAGTAGCAATCCTAATGATAGCGGTAGAGTATTTCTCTAATGTGCCGCCAAATGTTACACATTTGACTACTTGTCCAGTGGCACGGGAAGGATCTACGAGTGACTGCCTAACACCAATTGTGGTGCATCCAGAATCAAATAGCACAGAGACTGGATTGTTATTCACTAAACCCTTATGTAAGACAAGAGACCCTCTTCCATCATGCGCGACTGATGCTGGAAGAGCAGGAAGAGGATGGCCACAGCTTAAAGTAGTCACTGTGGTTGGCTCAAATAACGTTTTGCATTGGGGGCACTGAGATGCTCTCCCAAAATCAAAAGCGGCACATGCCATATTACTAGCATCATTATTATCTTTACTCTGTTTATAGGCTTCATGGGACTCTTGTTGTGCAGAGTTTGCCTGAAAATGTGGTTTATGTCTTTTGTATTGAGATCTACCTCGGTTATTATCACCTCTGTAGTTATTGTTACCTCTATTGTAACCCCTATTTGGGTTTGAGTCATAGTACCCTTGGTTACCATTATCATATTCATTATAATGAGTATCTCTGTAATTATGATCTTGTTGACTCCAAGACGGATAACCCTGATAGTTTCTATAATTACTTCCTCTACGGAAATTCCTATAATTATGACCACCCCTGTGTCGAGAGCTATCGGTCGTCTCCAGTTCTTTGAAGAAGAACCCTGAAATGATTGGTTACCTTGGTTTTGATAACTATTATGGTTACCTTTTTTATCAAATCTGTTTTGAGGTCCCTGAAATCTGTGTGAATAATTGGGATTGTATGGTGTTGCTGAAGCAACTGGCATACTCTCCTTAATCTTAGTGTTGCCAAAAGTCACGTCGGGGTGTGCAGTGACATATTGGGAACAATATTCTTCCATTTCTTTTAGAGATTTAGGTTTACGCTCATGTATAAATTCAAGGAAAGGTTTGTTCACACATGACATAATCTTATCTCTGAGCAACAAATCCATAAGTCCTTCATACGTTTTTTCTGTTTTGGAAAGCTCAATCCAACGATCAACTGTGAGACGTGCCTTTGCAGTGAATTCTGAGAATTCTACCCCCGTCTCAGGTACCATCGTCTTAAATAAAAGGCGATAGCCTTCCTCACTTAGCTGATATTTTTTTATCAAAGCCGCCCTAATGACATCATAATTATCCTTATCTGCTTCTCCTACAAGGCATAATCTAGTCAAAGATTCACCTTTCAAGTTTTCTGATAATTGATTAGCGTATTGTGATTTATCCACATTATGTGTACGACAAGAACGTTCAAATCTATCCAGCCAGAATGTAATATCGTCACTGGACTGATTGAACGGTGGAACCTTAACCTTGTAAGTAGAAGGTTTACCATTACCACTAGATGCCTGATTAACATTACTCATACTTGTCAATCTCAATTTCTCCAACTCAAATTCATGTTCTCTTATTGCTTTTTTTCTCTTCAGCATCTAATCTTTTTTGTTCAGCCTCCCTGTCTAATCTTTTTTGTTCAGCCGCAGCTTCTCTTTCCAATTTTTTTTGTTCAGCTTCCCTGTCTAATCTTTTTTGTTCAGCTTCACTGTCTAATCTTTTTTGTTCAGCTTCACTGTCTAATCTTTTTTGTTCAGCCGCAGCTTCTCTTTCCAATTTTTTTTGTTCAGCTTCAAATCTCCTTTCCTCTACCTGCATCTGCAATTTCTTTTGTTCAGCAGCAGCCTCAGCTTCTTTTTCTAATCTTTTCTCTTCCGCCATAGCTTTTCTTTCTTCTGCAGCTAATCTTTTCTCTTCTGCAGCTAATCTTTTCTCTTCTGCAGCTAATGCTTTGTCATATTGAGCAACTGCCCATTGTTCTAATTGTTGACCAGTCTTATCAAGAGCTTTCCCTTGTGTAATGAAATAATCTAAAGTAGACATGATGCGTAACAATAATACTAATCACCTGAATCAATAATAATACCCCAAGTTCTCAATGACCTGACTAATCAGTATACTATCCCAATATCTGTGGGTCACAAGCCTTTAATAAGGTCTTGTATAATAGTAATAATAATCAGGTACTGGTCTATACCATAATCCAAGTGCAGTGCACAGGCAATTGTGTCTTATGAAATATACCCATATAAAACATATGTCAACCAACAGAATACATAAAGTACAAATAGGACTGACAATACAAGAACGTTTGCAGAAATCAAAATAAATCAAATAGGGAAATCAATGAAATAATCACTGAATCTGCAAAGAATAACAACACAAATGACGTCACAATATATGAATATAAATTATGAATAGAACTGAAAGATAGAAAAGGTTAGACCAACAAATTACAAACAAATCAAAACAAAACTAAAGAACAAAGAAATATTACAAAAATAACAATAATTACAGACTTCACAGCTAACACAAAAGCAACAGTTGTCGCAGCAAATTTTCAATCAAGAAAATTGCACCTATAGAAAACGCCCACAACGGACCCTCTATGACGTGGGATACTCTGTTGTGAGGACGCCGCCCAACCTTAAACACAACCCGCTGACATAGAAACTAACATACTATACAAACAAATAACATTTAAACATAAATATATATAAATTATGTGTATGATAGTATGTGTTGCAAAATAGGCTCAGTCTTACAGTAATGGCAAAGTTATTTTTCATGAAAACAAACAAACTGCCACTTTATTCAATTAAACATTCTGGCCTTAAATATTAAAGTTCATATATGGCAAACAAGAAGATCCATCGATGAAACCAGGACTTCTTAGTTCACAAATACTGTCTTTCTGTTAACACTGACAAGAATTGATCCAACTGTTCTGTGAAACTCTATAATGTCTAATGTAAAAAATGTCAACAACGCTGACCTACATACTGCATTCACTTGACAGGTCACGTGACGAAGCGTTGACAAAGAGCAAACCAATACTGCAAGTGTGTCGTATCAGCCACAGGAAACGGTCTGGTATCGGTAATCTGTTGACTTCTGAATTTCTGCGAGGTCAAACCCAGAAAGCTGGTCCACCAGTTGATAAAGTTGATATTTAGTTGGATATAATATATGTTGATAAAGTACACCAGAACACTCCTAGGCGGGAAGACAGGCGTCTATCATCATCAGTTGACAAGATCCCTATGGTGTTGCCTGCCCCACTGTAGTGTATGGAATGTCAACTTGACCTACGCAGTGTTGTGTAGACATGGATGGAGTGTATAATGTGCGAATGATGATAAGGGTTCGTGTTGTTGACAAATGTTCTCTTCTCACACTCATGTATGACCGGAAGTCATCGACACCAACGACTGTGTACCTTTTCTAAAGTTTAATTGGACGTACACACTCGACAGCACAGATAGTGACAAATCACAGGTTGCCATAATACATCATAGTACAGTGGACAAATGGTCTTGCAATGTTACATGGGCACTCATGTAGAATAATGGTATAATGGACTGTCAATAGCCAAGCACTCAGTATCGCCCATACATATATCATCTGACGTCACTGACTGAGCACGTCAGCTTGTAAACAATATTTCAGATGACTTCTAAATCTAATCTCGTTTAGCAACGATTCTTCAACATAATGTTCAGCACATATTTTTCCATATAATAATATTGAACCGCTAACAATGGGTTCTCATGTGTAGCAGTGATCTCTGGACTGATCAAGCGATAATACGGGCATCCCTTTTCTCTTCTTGAAAGTCCTACATGTTTTGGTTCCAAGATGGCTCCACTCGTGAACTGTCACTCACGTTTGAATACAGATAATGAATCTGTTCTAAAGTTAGTCATTCATACAACATTTCGTTGCTCTGTAGATTTGGTCATGAACAATAGACTGCATTCTACAGAATATAGTGCTGCTAGGAATCGAAGTCGTTTTTCATCGAGTCAAATATATTCTCTTAAACATTCAAATCGTAATTATCGACAATGGTGGCTTCGATCGAGAGTTCATAAGAGTATCTTTGATTACCTTGGTAGAGGGAATATGAAACTGCCATTCCTTGGCAAGATGAATAAACACTGGGGTAAAGCATACACGATAGGTCTAGACGACTATCACTTTCCCCAAAACCACTGAGATCACTTTTTCAAGGCATCAAGCCGACATAGCAAAACACACACAGTCCCTATCAGGACGAAGCCAAATCACACCACTCAAGCGACACATCCGCCGAATAGCCTTTGACCTCTCTAGAGACAACAGAACATATAGTTCGACTTAGATATGTAAAGATATACAGATATAAGACAGACTTGTCCTACTCAGACAAACAATACACATAAATTCAGGCCATAGATATTCTGAAGCAAGAACAATCTATTATTACCCAAACAACGAATAAATCGCAGTAAAATGTATTTATCCGCGGAGTTCAAGGGAAGTAACTCAATAATGACTTTCCCTTAAGCACTAAAAAATTACCTATGTATAATATTGTAAGATATCAAAGACTGCACGTAACACTGGCGCTGGTGCAATATTATATATTCTCTACCGAACTTCAAAAATTGGAATAGCCGTTATAGCCCAACTGGTAGCTTTAAATAGGCCTACCCATACGACTTTTAGTGTCAATCAAACATTGATAGTTATTAATTATTTAATAAATATAAATCATTGGATGACCGTAATGATGATCACCAAGGCAAAATCGAATTGTTTTTAAAGAAATGAAATTAAAACTAAGAAGAGAAGTAAGGTAAAAGGTAAAGGATCCCGTTAGGCCTACACGCCCATTGAGGCATATTGGGAATATGGTGTTAGGCCCATATTTTCTTGACCATCGGCACACTAGGGGTGATGTGGTCAGCATCACGCCTACTGCCTTAACCTTCCCAGATTTGCTCTGGTACCCAATTGGGGCTGGGTCGACCAAGGAGCCGTTTGCGGCCTAAAAAAATCCCACCTCATCTGGGGATCGAACCATAGACCACTGAGCTAGGAAGCCAGTGCACTAACCACTATGCTACTGCGGCTCCCTAAAAAGAGAAGTAACTCCAAATAAACTTTTCTCTGATCGGGTTAAGGTGCACATTTGCCTTGCTTTTGTGGGGTTTTTTTTCAGTTTCATAATTTGGTAATATCGGAATGATGGTACCCGAACGCTCCGCATGTATTTTCGTACCATTTAGATTTAGGGTTAGGGTTAACCCTAATCCTAACCCTAACTCTAAATGGAACAAACATACATGCGGAGCATTCAGCGACCATCATTCCGATATTACCCATAATTTGTATTATATTATTATTCAAATTTATATTTCTTACGCACTTTCTACAAGTTTTAGTGAAATCAAGTAATATGTAGTGGTACCCGCTTTTTTTTTTTTTTTTGGAAGCAGCCGTAAATAATAAATTATGCTAAACCTTAGGGGAAAATAAAGCATAGGCCTAAGTTATCTGACAGTTAAATCTAGTTTCATCTAAACAATGTTATTGTAATATTTAAAAAAAATAAAATGAATTACTTACCAATGCCAAACTGGAAATCAATACTAAACAATAGGCTCCACTGCAAAAAGAACTCAGTGCTGCGTAATCGTTCAAATAATCAGTAACCTGCCGCTATCAGGTATTGGTAGTACCTCTGGTGAAGGAGCTGTCATGCCCTTTTCAGGGCAGCTCGGCCACCTTTGGTCCAAACCTGGCATCCAGCTCTCACCTGTGGCTCCTCGTAGCTGTCAGCATGCGACAGCGGCCACCCCCCCGGGAAACGGCTTTGACAGGCCGGCTAAACTAGGTGAGGGTAGCCGACTGGTTATAAACCTTCGGTGAGTTAGGGTCTGCCTACCCATGCATGCGAAGACTGGATTCGGTAGACTGCGCGGAAGAAACCACCTGTTGGTTCAACGGGCATGACGGCGATTACCAGCAACGCGCTGTAGAGCGTAAGGAGCAGGGCGAGGCACGTAGAAAGTCCTCGTCATCCACTGCACCTGACTTCATCTCCAGTCGTCTTGACTTGTCTTGCCACTGGATTAAGATGGACCCAGGCGAGAGAGTGAGGTCGACGAATTGCACAACTCTTCCTCACTTTAAACCAAATCACTGCGCAAGTCACTCTTTCATCCTTTTCGTACTCATAGACTATCCTAACATATTCCTAATAATTGGATGAACAGAGTGGTCTTCATCACCCGTGATGGACGAACAACAACCTGCCGCTAGCATTAGCGAAAAATGGTGAATTAACAACACGCCACGCAGACTATTGCAAATCCCGCAGCAATTGAAAAATAGGCAGCTTGATTTTCATTGGTTGATTTTTTTATTCACTTGGCCTAACATCTCGCCGAATCTCACGACGCAAATTATGGCTATGGCAGAATGATCGATTTATATATATATTTAATAATTAGGCGAAAAAAACCCATACAGGCGTTATGTACTGGCCGTAGGCTACACATCTGAAAACGCAAACATCTTGTACGGAATATGGGTAAACCATAGCATGTGGCATGTATGCGATACTGCCGTAGGGGAGTGAAGTGTTAGAAACTTCACTATACTAGGTCCAGCTTTGAGAGGTGGGGGTGACCAGTTCCCTTCATCTCTGTCTTTATTATTGTGATTGTTGATTGGAATCGATGCCATTGTACTCTGGGCAAACTCATAGGTGCTCAGTCTCCCTCAGCACATGTTGAAGGGTGTGAATGCTAATTGTTCCTGTTGCCTGCTGGTTGTATGCAAGCTAGATGCATCCTCACATACGTCCATCTCTGCTGGTCTTATGTTTGATGCTAAATTCCAGCAATCTTAGCCTTGATGATTCATCAATTGCAGTTTGGGTGTTGGAGTGGCTAAGATGTATGGCGTCCGCCTCTAATTCTAAAAGTACCCCTTCGGCTCCCAGTACAGGGAATTTATTTGATGGACATTTTTTCAGAGACAATGGGTCTTAAAGATAGCATGCTCCCCCTTGATCTCCCTGAGTAGTGAGATCTAATGCCTAGCTTTCTTGGATAAAAGAAATAGGATGTTCCGTATGCTAGTTGCACGCATTTAAAAAATCCCTCTGCAGTTGGAAATGATAAAGAGTAGGCCATATGACCGCTGCCCTGGCAAAATTTACAAAATTAGGAAAAACTTACCTACCACAAAAATATTTATATAATGTCTGTGCACACATTGAGATTCTCACCGTTGCTACAGAGTTTATGCACTGTGCTGAGATCCTCCTTGTGTGATCTAAGGGAGGAGATCGGAACACTGATGGAGTTGTTCGTGTGCAATGAAAAAGGTCCTTAAAAAACTAAACCGACTGCAGGGCTATTCTCTAACAGGCGATCATTAATTGCCCTCAGAATCTCTCCCTTATCCATATACAATGTACCTTCTATGGGTGCTCTTGAAGCTAGTCTGTCAGCTCTTTCATTGCCACGTACCCCTGCATGACCAGGACAGTAGATCTACACAAGTTCCTGAAGAATCGAGTCTTCTGTGGAGGTTTTCTATTCATGCCAGAGTTCTTGTTCAGCCTTTACCTTCCCTAGCTCAAGAGCAGAGTCATGTGCACATTTACAGCTCAAGCATGACGCCACTGTGTTTTGAACCTGCTACTTGTGCAGTGAGAGGCCAGTGCTCTAACCACTCTGCCAGTCAGACAAAATTTGGGTCATGACTATCAAGTATTAGCCACCCGTTGTTTATTTTTCCGCCCGTGTTAGGAATTGATCCCACTCCACCTTGGTTGCAACCAGATCTACTGTTGTAGGTGCATAGTGGTAATTTAGCAGGCTCCATTCTCATGAGATGGCCAAACCACTAAATTTTCTGTCTGTTTTCCATACTTGATACAGGATGTATTTTCTACAATTTTTCTGAAGTTATTATTTCTCATTCTGTCTCTGCTAGTAACATTAATGGTTTTTAAAAGCATCTGAACATCTGATTGACTGAGTGGTTAGAGTGCTGGTCTTTTGTGGCAAAAGTGCCAGGTTCGGTTCATGGTACCGACACGCTTCTTTCTACCCAGCTGTAAATGGGTACCTGACGTTGCATTTGAGTTAGGGGAAGAAAAGGCAGCGAGGAAGGGAAATGATCACCCCACCTCTCGATGCTGGACCTAGTATAGTGAAGTCTCCAACACTTTACTCCCCACTGCAGTATTTGATATGGGACTACCTTTTTTTTATAAAGCATCTCATCTCACAGGATGTGATTTTTCTCTCCTGGGCTTTGGTCAATGACCGTGATTGACACTGATAGCAAAGAGTTGGTAAGAATATACTATTTATCTAAATTACTTGTCACTAGCATGTTACCAGGGCCCAAAAGGGCAGCAGAGAATAGTAACACTGTTTCCTACCATGCATGTCATAAAAGCACGAGAAGAAAGTAGACATCAGATTAAGCTGGGAGAACAAGTCCTAGAGCAGGTGGACCACTTTAAATATCTCGGAGCTATTATAAACTGAAAGGGAGGCATCAAAGAAGAGATGGCCACTCGAAAAGCAGCAGCTGGGGGACTTTTTCAGGCCATTAATCGAGGATTCCTCAGCAAGAGAGAGGTTGGTAAGAAAACGAAGATGGCTGTATATCGCTCCACCGATGTCCCAGTCTTGACATATGGATGCGAGTCATGGGCAATGACTACAAGCCACAAAAGCCAGATACAAACCTCAGAAATGAGGTATCTGAAAAAGGTGGTTGAAGTAACAAGAAGAGACATAGTAAGCAACCAGACGATACATCAAGGCCTAAAATCCCACCCCCTGCAGACCCAAGTAGAACAGTCCCAACTAAGATGGTTTGGCCATGTCTGCAGAATGGGAGAAGATCGGCTACCATGACAAGTATGGGAAAAAGAGCCAGGGATCCAGACCCCCAAGACGACCCAGAGTCCGCTGGGAGGACAACATTAGACAATCTTTGAAGGACCGAGGACTAGAATGGAACCAGGCCAGGAGGAAGACAGCCAATAGGATAGTCTGGCGCTCTCTGTTCCAAACCTCTACACCTCACGGTAGAAGGGGAACGACTAAGTAAGTAAGCATGTCATAAAAGTTGACTAAGGAGGGTTGGGCATGTGGGCCTTTATCTCTCGGTAAACCCCATCATGAAACAACATTTTAAACCACAAAAACTTTCACAAACAATTTGGACATATCAGAAAATAAATTAATTCAGCCATCCAAGAAGGGCAGGAAGAAGACATGGAAAGATCTTGAGCGGATGGCACAGGACAGGAAGATTTGGTATAAACTTCATTGAAGGCCTATGCTCCTTGGGAAGCTGAAGGGAGATGAATGAATGAAATTGCTTGTGTTCATGTTTTTGTTGACAGGCACGGAAATGCTATCAGCAGACTAAGAAGTCTGTGTTGGTAATACAGTGCCACGCCAGAGGTTGGAAGGTAATATAAATACACGTTTTTTTTCCATTATAATGGAGTTTTTTAATGTCTGAATTCATCATCATCACCATTATCCTTATCATTCATCAGCATTATCATCATATTCATTATTATCACCATCAGCAGCAGCTACCGCCATGTCCACATTAAAGGTCAGCTGTCTCTTGTAGTGGTGGTACACTCTGATAGATGCTTTCGTTTTTTTGTTTTTTTAAATAATATATGAAATAATATCCCAGTTTAACCTCTGGTAGGTTATTATTAGGATATATAGATTAGCAAATTCAAGATAATAATTCTGATTTCTGGGGTATCTGAACGTGCCATCATTTCACTCTTCCAATTAGTCCAAATAGAGTGAATCAAAAGAGTTTTGATTTACTCAAAAGTTTGTAACTGTGATAGACTCTTTCCTCCCCAACTCTTGATGTTATCATCATACTTTTATTGCTGTCTTTCTCTTAACATGTTTTTTTTTTTCAGCTGCTCCTTCCATTATAATCTTCAGTAAGGTGTTAAGTCTTGTTACTTTACTGTCACGGTATGTTTTTGCGGCCATGACTGAGCTGCTTGGTTTGGAGCAGTTGCCTAATTTATGTAGTGAGTGAAACTCGATTGACCGCTCGATTGACTGCATAAACAGCCGGTCATGTGATGTCATGTGACTTGTTGAATTTTGGTGGGAAATAGAAGCCATTAGTCACTTGTGTGTTGGAGGCGCCCTAGATAGGCGTTTTTGAGAAGCCAGTATTGTGATACTGCACGTTTGGCTAAAATGGCGGGCCAGTTGTTTTTACCATTTAGTTTTGATAGTCCTGGATTTTTGTGGTGTGGATTTAATTCTGGTCAACAGACTTGCAGCAGTGACTGATGTAGGTTCATTGTTCTCCAGTTGTGAGTATGTCAGAAAATTGATATGTTGTTCTGTAGCTTACCTCCTTACCCACTGTGTTCAGTGGTGGTCAGTTGTGGTCATGATGTGTAATTGATATTTCACATCTATTCAGTGATTTGTAATGGTAGCATGCATTATGTATCTCAATACGTCAATATTTGGCCATGTTGTTATATTGTTAATAAAGGGATAAAATGCTTGTTGAGGTTTTCCCTTTACTTGTGACACCTTTGAATGTTTGGCCCTTGAGCCTTGTCCAAGTCTTATGTTCTGTCTCGTTTTTGAGTCCAGTATGTTCACTGTTGATAAATTGTACGTTTATCTTTGAGTGTGTCATTGACTAAAATATTTCATCTGTCAAACTTTGATCAACTTCATTCTCTTTTCACTCCTAGCAGTTCTAGAACCTCCTTATTTGTTTTCTTCTCTTTCCATGAGAGGCACCCCATTCTTCTATGCATCCACAAGGCCCTTAATTCTTTCTTCTAACTGCTTGTTTATTGTCCATAACTTCTTGTTCCATATTTATCTTGGCAAAATATGGGAAATCAAAAGCAAGGGATCCAGACCTCCAGGACGACCCAGAGTTCCCTGGGAGGATAACACTAGACAATCTCTGAAGGACCAAGGACTAGAATGGAACTAGGCCAGGAGGATGACAGCCGATAGGATAATATGGCGATCTCTCTGGCAAACCTCTATAACCTAGGGCAGAAGTGGAACGACTTAAGTAAGTAATAAATTCCTAGGCTTTCTACTACTTCATTATTTGTTTTCTTTTTTTTTTCTAGGAGAGGCACCCCATTATTCTTTGTATTCAAAAGGGCCCCAGTTCTTTCTTCTAACTGCTTATTTATTGTTATAACCTCTTGTTCATTGTTATCTCTTTTACAATACTGTTGTTGTATTATGAATTCATGTAGCTTGCAATGTGTATACTGTGTGTTGCTATGAAGAGTGCTGGATTATTTAGACTACAGGAATGATGTGCACCATGTGACAAAAGGGGTATATATTGAGCATTTGTAAGATTATAATAATAACTGTGATGGTTCCTTCACAAATTAGTTTAGATCAGTGGTTCTTAAACTTTCTTGTGCCATGGACTCCTTTGATTGTCAAGTGAAGGATGCGGGCCCCTTAGATTGTCTGGTGAAGGCTACAGACCCCAACAATGTACATAGATGCATAATTATAATATTTTCATACAAATAATATTTTATTACAAAGAAAAATCATTAAGCTTTCAAAAAGTCATACTGAAATATTTAAAAAATATATAAAAAAGAATATATTTATTTAAGTGCAGAAATCTAAAATAATTTTCAATGTAAAAATGTTGATGACAAATAAAATTTCACGTTTTTATATTGCGTACACGGACTCCCTGAAATCCATTTATTGGACTTCTGAGGAATCTGTGGGCCACAGATTAAGAAACCCGGGTTTAGACTATATGTTCATATGAAACCTAGTTATTGAGTTATATTTTTTTTGAAAGTGTTCCATTCATTTTTGTTTCAATCACCCTGTGCTTCTGAGACAGACCAAAGATTTTGTTGAGCAGTGTATTTGAAACTGTTATCTATGCCGCAGGCCCGAGGTATCCTGACACAGCTTAAACAGGAGAAACATCTCAACAACTGTGCTACCACCATCCAGAAAACATACCATGGCTGGAAGGTCTGCGTATTTGCCACTTCTGCTTGCAAAGGCTTTGCTACTACCACCACTTACCCACCACTAACCCACTGTCAGCATCTTTCCTTGAATACATATTGTCACGTAAACCTATTAACCAGCTCAGTCCATCTCAGAAGCTTTTACGTGGTTCAAGTCAGTCAGTCAATCAATACCTTTCAGTTTTCTGTGGGACACAGGCAGTGGTGGTTCTAGGCATAGGCAGCGATGGTTCTAGCCACAGGCAGCGAGGGTTCTAGGCACAAGCAGTGATTGTTCTAGGCACAGGCAGCGATGGTTCTAGGCATTGGCAGCGATAGTTCTAGGCATAGGCAACTTAAGCCTCGTCCATTTTTGGGACATCACACACAAGTGCTTGCTTGTTGATAACAATACAGGAATTTATTTAAAAGAGGCCTTACAAGTTCACACTTGCCTATGGTCTCACACGCTTGCCAAGGCCTGACACAACTTAAAATTGCCACTGAGCACAGGTTCTCAGCAAAAACACACCAAGTCTTCCTGCCATGTCCCATCCAAGCTCTCCCAATGTCTTCTTTATCCCTCTTATGCTTGTCTCCAGTGTATTTTTTTTGGCTTTCCTCTATTTCTTTTGCATTGTGGTTTCCTGAACAGGGACTGCCTTGTAACTGGTTTTCTTAATGTGTGACCTGTACACTGCTAGCATCTACTCTTCACCTCATGCTCCAATGGTGTTATTTGGATTCTTTCCCATCAGTTCTGCATTAGTGATCGTTTCATGCTATTTCTATCCTTCTGTTTTGCACAAGTATCTATTTATGAAAATATGTATCTTTCTGGTTGTCATTTTTTGTTTGTGTCCAATGTTTTTTCAGAGCCATCCAACAGCACTGCTTCGAAATTCAAGTATCTATTTATGAAAATATGTATCTTTCTGGTTGTCATGTTTTTTTTTGTGTCCACTTTTTTTTCAGAGCCATCCAACAGGACTGCTTTGAAATTCAAGTATCTATTTATGAAAATATGTATCTTTCTGGTTGTCATTTTTTGTTTTTGTCCAATTTTTTTCAGAGCCATCCAACAGGACTGCTTCGAAATTCAAGTTTCTATTTATGAAAATATGTCTCTTTCTGGTTGTCATTTTTTTTTTGTCCAATTTTTTTTCAGAGCCATCCAACTGCTTCGAAATTTGAGTTGAAGATTGTTTTTAGTATTTTGTTTTTTTGTTTTTTTTTGGACTTGATTGCTTTTCACTTTTGTACATTTTTCAGTGAATGGAAATAAGAAAGAGAGTTCTTCAGCGTTATATAGAACCAATCCTAACATATGGGAGTGAGTCATGGACAATTAGTAAACAAGTAGGGAAGGCACTAGAGGCCACAGAGATGTGGTTTTACAGAAGAATGTTAAAAATACCATGGACAGTCAAAAAGAGTAATGAGGATGTCCTGAAAGAGGCCAATGCGCAAAGAAAAACTTAGTTCACATGTTAGAAAGTAGCAACCCACCTTTTTGCGCTTGTTATGAGAAGAGGAAAGCAGGAATATATTGTAACAACAGGTAAGGTTGAAGGAAAAAGAGATAAGGGAAGACAAAGAGAGCAAATAATGAACATTTTGACATCGTGGCATGGAAAGAAGTCAACAACAGAATTGATAAATTGTACTGGAGACAAGAAGTTGTGGAGAGTCAGGATCTTCTACGCCACTAGGCATGGTACTTGAAGAAGAAGACCCATGATAAATTGTACTGGAGACAGGAAGTTGTGGAGAGACATGATCTCCACCACAAGGCATGGTACATGATAAAGAAAACATTCTCAGTGCAGCTAAAGCTCCTCTGGCCTTTTTCGAAATGATTTCCCTGAAATTTTGTTAGTACCACAGGAAGATAAACCCCACTATCTTATCTTATGGTTGCTCAGCATGGACTTCAGGCCTTTTAATAATTTTATTGTTTCCCTAAATACCTGTGGAGCAAGATGCATGCAAAAGACACCGGCATTGTATAGACCCACAGTGAGGAAGTCAATGATAGCTTTAAAAGGCAGTCCTTTGTTCGAAAGTTGCGTACTTGCTTTTTGATTTGGTTTTTGGTTTTTAAGGACTATCTTCATTGCACACTGACAACTCCATCAGTGCTCCAATCTCCTCCCTTAGATCACACAAAGAGAATCTCAGCACAGTGCACAATCTCTAGCACAAGCTGTACTTTTGGACAGTGCAGAATGCTGTAGAGTAACAGAAAAGAAAATGTTCAAGCTGTCCTCTTTTCACCCAACCTGCCTTAGGAAAATTCTTCGACTATTCTGGGCCTAATACCATCACCACCCAAGAACTGCTAACTTGGAGCCATCATGAAGATATGCATACCATTATAGCAGGTAGATGCTGGAAATGGGTTGGCCACACCCTCAGAGACCCTGACAGCATCATCAGAAATACCATGCTATGGACCACAGTAGAAAGACAAAATATAGGCCGACTAAAAGCAACTTGGCAGAGAACTGTGGAAGCAGAAATGCAAAGAATGAACCAGAGTTGGGGCATCGCACAACGAATGGTTGCCCACCGAGCAAAGTGGAGACAGTTTGTTGCTGCCCTACAAGATGCCACCAGGTATGATGGTCACTAACTACTTCATCAGTTAGTGGCCAAGGACCACAGAAGTAGCAGTTCTACTCCAAGGTTTGGATTCTACTTGGCTCAAGTACTCGGTGGAATCCTTAACTGTTTATGTCATCACTGAGAACATATTTACAGATTTGATTGAGTCAGTCATTTGGAACAAAATCTCTTCAAGAACAACATCCTCATAAATTTTCTTTTACATTCTGGATATGACCCCTGATATACACTGAACTTTGGTCAGTAAATTATTGTTTATAAATCTCATTTTGATTAATGGTTCAATAGCAAAAACTGAAGAGCTCAAGCTGGGCTGTTGATTAATTAAGGCTGCTGAGCTTCTCGCTCTTTAGCAGTCAATACCAAGTTGAAGACTCCTTAGTATTATTAACACTGTAGATCTAGGATTTTCCTGCTGCTTTTCTGCCATTCTGAAATGTGTTGAGTTGAAGTCATGAGCTCCAGTTCCTCCAGCTTAGCTTGCATTTAAAGGATCGTCACATCTGGTCCCAAGTAAGAAGTGTGTGGTATACTGTGCGTTCCCCTGCCATCCAAGGGGGCTCTCCAACTATGCAGAGCTAAAATACTGTGCTCTGGTTCTGGGCTCTCCCAAGGCATCGTCACATCCTGCATAGAGCCACTTCTCAGCTTCCCCTGCCTATCACTGGGTCCATAGTGAGATCCTTCTGCATGCAGTCAACCAAGTCAAAGCCAAAGAATTACGCCTGGGGTTCAAGTTTCTTCTTCAAGCTTAGTTTGCAATGCTGGGTTCTCAACAAGTTTCATCACATGGAAATCCCTGGAAGTGTGTGGATGATTTCAAGAGTCAGAGAGGATGTAATTAGCCTCACAGACATAGGTTCACTTCCACGTACATATATTGTAGCATTATGCATAGCTGGAGCTCAGGCTGGGTACACTACTGGAGTTACAAAATAATTATTGAAGTTGCCAGTATGATTTTAAATACCAGTAGGGTGCAGAACTGAGACAAGCTGTAGGACTGCTGCATGGACCTGGAAAAGACTGTGGACTTTGGTCGGCTGACACGCCTGCAGATTTAGCATGACTAATAAACTCTATGGTGCGGAATGTTGGAGAGTAACAGAGAAGGAAATGTCAAAACTGTCCTCCTTCCACACAATCTGCCTAAGGAAAATTCTCTGAATCTTTTGGCCAAACACCATCAGCAACCAAGAACTACTTATTCGGAGTAACCAGGAGGACATGCACACCATCATAGCTGGCAGACGCTGGAGTTGGGCTGGCCATGTCTTCAGAAGGGACCCCGATACCATCACAAGAACAGCTATGCTATGGACCCCCCGAGGGAAAGCGAAAGAGAGGCCGACCAAAAACAACTTGGCGGAGAACTGTGGAAGCTGAGATGCATAGAATGAACCAGAGTTGGGGCACTGTACGAAGGATGGCCGCCGACCGAGCAAGGTGGAATCAATTTGTTGCTGCCCTACAGGATGCCACCAGGCGTGATGGCCACTGACTGCTTTGACGGTTGGTGTTTATGGATCAAAGAAGAAGAAGAAGAAGAATAAACTGAATATGGACCCCAGAAGTACGGCGAAAGAGAGGCAGACCAAAGACAACTTGGTGGAGAACAGTGGAGGTTGAGATGCAAAGAATGAAACAGAGATGGGACACGGCACGAAGGAAGGCCACCGACTGAGCAAAATGGGGACAGTTTGTTGCTGCTCTACAAGATGCCACTAGGTGTGATGGCCACTGACTGCTTTGTCAGTCAGGGGCTAAGTATCAAAAAAGAAGAAGAAACTGAACACAGAAGAAGAAGAATAAATAACAGCATTTCTTGATTCTGAGCTGTTGTTTTCATGATTGATGAATTTACTGTTAAAAATGTATTTATGATTGTTGAATTTATGCTTGAAACTTTATTTTTGTGCTTCTGGATATTTTGTAATGCATATTACTGTATACAAATATTGGCATGGTTTTCTTGTTACAGCATGCCACTCAAAAACCAAACAAACAAATTCTGTCCAAATCTTTATTTTTATTTTTTCATTTAATGATAAGAAATATCCCGTTCAACCTTTGATGGGTTATAATTAGTATATATATTGTTTTCAATTTCAAATATTATGAATAACTGCCAAGTGAAGCTGATAATTACCTGACGTTTCACCACATGCCAATCAGCTTTTTTTTTTAAATCTGACAAAAGGAAACTATATCCTGATTTTTACTGCATGGCCACTCGAATAAAAAAAATAAAAATAAAAAAATTTGCCCAAATGAAACTGATAATAGACTGACTTTTCACTCCATTCCACTCAGATTGTAAAAAAATCTGCCCATATGGGACTGATAACTGCCTGACTTTTCATCACATGCCACTAAAATAAAAAAAAATATAAATACAGCCAGAATGAAACTGATTATACTGCCCACATTTTTAACCACATTCTGCTCAAGTGAAAAAAATGTGCGCGAATGAAACTTAATTGAGGCCAAACTTTTTAACTGCATGCCACTCAAAATTTAAAAATTGCCTGAATGAAACTGAATATTGCCAGACTTTTTAACTGCATGCCACTCAGATGAACAAAAAAATACAAAGAAATTTGTCCAAATGAAACTGATTATTGTCCGACTTTTCATTGCACTTCTCAAATACATTTTTTTTAGGATGGAACTGACTATTGCCAGATTTTATTACTGCAGTTCACTCAAATGAAACAAAAATTACCAAATGAAACTGATTATTGCCAGACTTTTTACTGTATGCATCTGAATTGTAAAATGCATTACAATGAAAATGATTAGTGCAGACCTTTTTTTTTTACTTCATGCCACTCAAATGAATAAACTGAAACTGATTATTATTGCCAGACTTTTTACTACATCCTGGTCAAATCAGAAAAAAAAATATATGCCAGAATGAAAGTTAGTATTGTTAAGATTTGAACTACTCACTCAAGCATGACATTCTTTTAATATTGGATAATTTTCTATGTTTTTGTAGCATTTAATTTTAAATTGCCACCTTTTTTTTCCACAGTACTAAAACGTATTCCTTTGTATTTACTTGCCAACAAACACTTATTGTATTTTTTAAAATTGTTTTATCCAATTTATGTTTACCTGTTACAGCCTTTGCTTAAAAACATTTGTTTCTCATTTTGTTTTTTTGTGTGATTAACTCACAAATTAACTATGAGTGTCTCTCTCCGAAGACGCTGAATATCTGCCTGAATGGCGAGAGGACATCTGTCAGCATACAGGGAAAATAGGATACTCACGTATAATCAGTCTCAGGTTAGATATATTAACCTGAGATTTTGCCTCGAGTAATAGCAGGCATACGTTAAAAAAAAAAACAAAAAAAAAAAACTATGAGTGTCATGAAGTGTTACATGTACTCTTCATTACTGTAAGGTGGAGAAAAATGGACAATGAAGATTGAACTGGAAGAAAGAATTGAGGCCTTTAAAATATGGATATATAGAAGAAGGGGATTTATCTCATGGATGGATAAGAAAACATAAAGAAGTCCTAGAAAAACTAGGAATAAAAACAGAATTATTAAAATGAAATCAAAGTTAGATAAAACATTTTCGTCATATAAAAAACATAATACTTTACTGAATTCCATAGTAAAAGGAAGAGATGAAGGCAAATGTGCAAGGGAAATTCAGTGCTAAAACTGGGAAAATAACATCCAGAGATGGACAGGAAAGAGTCTCTCAGAGTGTACCATCAAGACAAGAGACAGGAAAGAGTCTCTCAGAGTGTACCATCAAGACGAGAGACAGGAAAGAGTTTCTCAGAGTGTACCATCAAGACAAGAGACAGGAAAGAGTCTCTCAGAGTGTACCATCAAGACAAGAGACAGGAAAGAGTCTCTCAGAGTGTACCATCAAGACTAGAGACAGGAAAGAGTCTCTCAGAGTGTACCATCAAGACAAGAGACATGAAAGAGTCTCTCAGAGTGTACCATCAAGACTAGAGACAGGAAAGAGTCTCTCAGAGTGTACCATCAAGACAAGAGACATGAAAGAGTCTCTCAGAGTGTACCATCAAGACAAGAGACATGAAAGAGTCTCTCAGAGTGTACCATCAAGACAAGAGACAGGAAAGAGTCAGAGAGTACCATCAAGACAAGAGACAGAAGATGTTGGAGATCCTTTGCAGCCAACCTTTGATGGGAAGATGGCACCTGATCTGATCTGTTCTTCATTCATGGCATTTTAGTAACATCAGATGGAAGAAGAGAATAGCCCAGTCAGCTCTCTTCTCCATGTGTTCTTTGGGCTGCCAGGTATTGGTAGTACCTCTGGTGAAGGAGCTGTCATGCCCTTTTCAGGGCAGCTCAGCCACCTTTGGTCCAAACCTGGCATCCAGCTCTCACCTGTGGCTCCTCGTAGCTGTCAGCATGCGACAGCGGCCACCCCCGGACAACGGCTTTGACAGGCCGGCTAAACTAGGTGAGGGTAGCCGAATGGTTATAAACCTTCGGTGAGTTAGGGTCTGCCTACCCATGCATGCGAAGACTGGATTCGATAGACTGCGCGGAAGAAACCACCTGTTGGTTCAACGGGCATGACGGCGATTACCAGCAACGCGCTGTGGAGCGTAAGGAGCACGGCGAGGCACGTAGAAAGCCCTGGTCATCCACTGCACCTGACTTCATCTCCAGTCGTCTTGACTTGTCTTGCCACTGGATTGAGATGGACCCAGGCGAGAGAGTGAGGTCGACGAATTGCGCAACTCTTCCTCACTTTAATCCAAATCACCGTGCAAGTCACTCTTTCATCCATTCATCCATTCATCCATCCACTCACAACAAGTCCTGTGGCGATGGGCGAGCGGCGAAGCGGCAGGCGTGGGTACGCTGGCAGTCGTAGTCGCAGACCTACACACAGGCGGCTCAGGCCATATGGTCGTCTTCCACTGATCGGAGCAGCAGTGGGATTCGGCAGCCCCCTGAGTGTCTGAGCAGCCCTCTTTAGGAAAGCACTGCTCACCTCCATGGCATGAGGAAGGGGCTAGAAAAGGTGCCCTAAACATTGCCTGCTTCACCATTACCTAACCAGCTTACCGCGGTTGGTGGGTACCCTACTTCGGCGGTCGACATATAAGAAAAAGAAAGGACAGATTTTTCCCCCTCATTCTAGGCGCATGGAATGTGCGCACTCTACTTGACAAAGACTTTAACGCAAACAGACCTGAGAGACGAACTGCCCTGATTGGGAGAGAACTGGCGAGGTACAACATTGACATAGCAGCACTGAGTGAAACTCGACTTGCAGGCGAGGGCCAACTTTGCGAAAAGGGTGCAGGTTATACATTCTTTTGGAGCGGAAGAGGAACTGAAGAAAGACGAGAAGCACCATTTTTCGACTTCCTACCCGCAACAGGACCTCCTGGATGCACCCTCGCTCAAAGCATTGGCACCTAATTGACTATGTAATTGTTAGGAAGAAGGACAGGCAAGATGTCCGGGTGACCAAGTCCATGTGTGGTGCCGAATGCTGGACTGATCATCGCCTCATTGTATCTAAACTTAAAATTCGTATCCAACCAGCCAGGCGCCCTCAGGGGAAGAAAACTCAAAAGAGGCTGGATGTCACCAAACTAAAGAAGACAAAAATCAAACAGTCATTTACTGACACCTTAGAAGACCGTCTCAAATCTATCTCGCTAGACGGCCAAAGTGTGGAAACAAATTGGGCAGCCCTAAGTGAGCAGATCTACAACACTGCTACAGAGGTCCTGGGTCCTTCCATCAAGAAACAAAATGACTGGTTTGATGAGAACTCAGATGATATAAAGAAGATGTTGGCTGAGAAACACCATCTCCATAAAGCATATTTAAATGATCCAAAATCTACATCCAAGAAAGACGCTTTCAACAACATGCGTAGAATCGTCCAACATAAACTACGCCAGATGCGGGATTCATGGCTGAGTAATAAAGCAGATGAGCTCCAAGGCTTTGCTGACAGCCATGACTTGAAAAACTTTTACCTTGCACTCAAAGCGGTCTATGGTCCAACATCATCAGGATCATTTCCCCTCCTTAATGCAGATGGAAAAACACTAATTACAGACAAGGAAAAAATGCTCCAACGCTGGGCTGAACATTTTAATAATATCTTGAACCAGCCATCATTTATTAACGACGAAGCCATCATCCGCCTGCCCCAAATTCCTATAAATGAAGCATTAGATGATGTACCAACTCTGGAGGAAACTAAAAAAGCGATTCGTCAACTGTCTAGTGGAAAGGCCCCTGGCCCCGATTCAATTCCTGTTGAGGTTTATAAAGATGGCGGTGCAGTTCTGATAGAGAAACTTCATATGATCTTCCAGCAAATGTGGCAGAGTGAAACCATCCCACACGATCTCAAAGATGCCTCAATTATACATCTATATAAACGTAAAGGTAATCGCCAAGACTGCAACAATCATCGAGGCATCTCTCTTTTATCAATCGCTGGGAAGATATTCACCAGAATCCTTTTGAATCGCCTTATGGCTCATCTTGACAAAGGTCTTTTACCTGAAAGTCAGTGTGGATTCCGGAAAGAACGTGGAACCACAGATATGGTGTTCGCTGCAAGACAGCTACAAGAAAAATGCCAAGAACAGCACTGTGCCCTGTACACAGCTTTCATCGACTTGACAAAGGCGTTCGACACGGTCAGTAGAGAGGGTCTATGGAAGATCATGGCAAAATACGGCTGCCCAAAAAAATTTATCACAATAGTGCAGCAACTGCATGATGGAATGCAGGCTAGAGTTCAGGAAAACGGTGAGCTATCAGAGCCTTTCCCCGTCTCAAATGGAGTTAAACAAGAGTGCGTACTTGCACCGACTCTGTTCAGTATCATGTTTTCTGCTATGCTGACTGATGCTTTTAGAGACGAGAACACAGGAATCGACATTAGTTATCGTATTGATGGAAAATTGTTTAACCTTAGGAGGCTTCAAGCAAAAACCAAGGTCAAATCACACACCATCAGAGATCTTCTGTTTGCTGATGATTGTGCCCTCAATGCTGGCTCAGAGGCTGATCTGCAGCATAGTGTGGATAGATTCTCCGAAGCCTGCGCCAACTTTGGGCTTACTGTAACTGTCTTTTTCTCTTGTTGAGGTGATCACTGGCCCAAGACAGTATACATGTTGTTAGGTGTGTAGTGCGAGCGTGTGATGAACTGAGTGTGGGTGCGAATGAAGGCGCGAATGTGTTTAGGCTCGTATATATGAAGACCCTGCAACCCATACTCTCACATGCAGTAATCAAGGATGCTTGGACACTGCAGGCATGTTTCAAAACATTTATTGACGAGAACACACATAATATCAACAGGAACAGTCAGTGTAACAAGGTCATGCTGACCGGAAATCGATAGGTATACAGTTGGCATTCAAAAAGGTAAACATCGGAATAGACGTGCATGGTCAATAGCAAAGTTCTTCAATAATGACAGTTCGTAGCGTCGCCCTTGGCATCTCTGACTAAACGCGTCAGATGCCTTAGTCACTTTGACACATAGGTGCAACTTGGCATTCCCCGCCAATTGCACATTATCAGGCTGTAGTAGAATAGCCGAAAACACAGGCCTCGTTCTGACGTCGGCTGTGTACTTCTGTTAAATAGGTTATCATCAACCCTGCAGTAATGCTTATTGTAGACATAAATCCCGCCAATCTGCGGTTCCCACAATATATCTTCGTCACTGGATTTCTGGACAATATAAAGACTACCAGTCTTTGATGGCTACCTCGAGCACAAATATATAAGTTCTGAAATATATAGGATCGGTGAGCTGCAGTTCACACTAGGTAATCCTTTTACATGTTCTGCCACCGAAAAGCGTAATAATGCATAAAGGTCGGTATTACCTGGAAAATGAATCCTCAGAACATAACAAGGAATTCTGTCGTCATCCCGACGCACAGAGATTCACTGGGGAAAACTGCCATAGCAGTTACTTCGAAGATTCTCCCCGAAAAACAATGGACTCTTGGTCCCTTCAGAAAAACAGGACCTACTCGGCTTGCCGGAAGTATAACTCTCTCCCGCTTAAAAAACCTTCCCATAGGCCTACGCCCGAACTGTCAACCTTTAACCCTAAAGGTCAAAACACAATGAATGAATAAACAAGGGAAGACAACCCCTACTCAACCTGACATCGCAGGTAAAGACACAATTATACTTATGATAAAACATAGGCAAATAACTTGACAGATGACTCCGTCGAAAATGACAGCAACACTTACCATCAACACGAAGAAAACAGAAATCATGTACCAACCAGCTCCTGGCACAGTTTATACTGAGCCAGTCATCAAGGTTAATGGTGAGAAACTGAATGTTGTGAACAGATTCACATACCTTGGTAGCACACTATCCCAGAACATTGTCATTGATGATGAGGTGAACACCAGGATCTCCAAAGCCAGCAGCACATTTGGCAGACTATACACCAACGTTTGGCATCGAAGTGGCATTAGTCTACAGACAAAGCTGAAGGTGTACAGAGCTGCGGTGCTTCCAGTGCTGCTATATGCATGTGAAACATGGACTGTATACAGGCGCCACGTAAAGAAGCTAAACCACTTCCATACAGTCTGTCTCAGGAAGATAATGAACATCAAATGGCAAGACAAGATCCCGGATACCGCCGTTCTTGACAGAGCTGGTATCCCTAGTATTGATACTATTCTGATGCAGTCACAAATTCGCTGGGCAGGTCATGTAGTCCGCATGCCAGACCATCGACTGCCAAAGATACTCTTTTATGGTGAGATGCAGAAGGGTAAACGCTCCCATGGTGGCCAAAAGAAGCGCTTCAAAGACACGTTAAAGACGTCATTGAAAACCTTTGACATAAACCCAGACACATGGCTCAGTATTTGTTCAATTCATTGCTAACGTCTCTTTCTCATCTCTTGTTCCACTGGTACTTGTCTGGTTCTTGTCATCAGTTCTACAATGGTTACCTTGTCGTACCATTTCAGTCCGTCTGTTCTACATATACGCTGGCTTTGCCATGTCTGCCGCATGGAAGATGGTCACATCCCAAAAGATATCTTCTACAGACAACTGGCAGATGGCAAAAGAACAGTTGGGCGACCGCAGCTGAGGTTCAGAGATGTGAGCAAGAGAGACATGAGGGCACTGGACATAAATCCAGCAACCTGGGAGGATGAAGCTGCTGATCACACCAAGTGGCGATGCTCTCTATGCGCCACCTCAGATTGGGCAAAAAGAAGCTCTCACGGCAAGCAGAAGAGAGGAGAAAACGTCGAAAGGAACACCAAGAAAATAAGCTGCTGAGGGCTGTCACCTCAGGGGCGCATTCCCATAGTCAGTTATGACTGAAGGGGCTATTATTATTATTCTACATAAGCACATATTTGTTTTTATACTCGCACTAATTTGTTGTATTTCTTATAATTCATGATTCACATATGGTATCAGAAAACTGGCTGGAAATGATATTATATTCTTGTCACCCCCTCAGGCTCGTAAATTGGCTGCTGCCGTGAAACAAGAGAGACGGGTGCTTTGGGCTAATGGTGTGATCAATAAACATTATCGGGGGTGGAAGGTCAGGCGACAGTATCGGCCAAAGTTCAGAAAGATTGCAGGTCCCAGGATTGCACGTTTCATTGTTATTGCCTTTGTAAGTATAATGAAGGTTTATCTTTAGCTTTCTGTGCTACTGTTGTTAATAAAGCACATACTCATGGGAACAGCCGTAATACTCACATATACATTGCTATGCCTGTCAGAGATCTTGCTAAACCTTATTTTTTTTAACTGGAAAATAAATCAATAGTTTAAAAAAATTTATCTTACCTCTTATTAGCTTGACAGGCCAGTATTCTTCAGCTCCTCAGAGCTTAGACCTTCAACAAACTGATATCGTCTTCCTGTTCCATGCCATCAGCTCAAGGTCTTTCCATGTCCTCTTCATCCCCTTCATGTCCGTTGCCATTTCTCTTCTCCATACGTTCATTCTTCTTCTTCTTGGATCCTTAGCTCCTGACTGACAAAGCAGTCAGTGGTCATCACGCCTAGTGGCATCTTGTAGGGCAGCAACAAAGTGTCCTCACTTTGCTCGATCAGTGGCCATCTTTCATGCCGTGCCCCAACTCTGGTTCATGCTTTGCATCTCAGCCTCCACTCTTCTCCACCAGATCGTCTTTGGTCTCTCTTTCGCCGTCCTTCTGTGGTCCATAGCGTAGCAGTTCTGGTGATGTTGTCAGGGTCCCTTCTGAGGACATGGCCAACCCACTTCCAGCATTTGCCTGCAATGATGGTGTGCATCCTTATTCCACACACCCTGCCTCCATCTCTGGCCAGGAACTGCTTACATGGTGCAGCCAAAATGGAAAGGCCTATGTTCCTTAGTCTCCCTCGATCTCTCTTACCCTGGGGATTTCAGAACAAGGACTACCTGGCCCCCTTAATCTCCTTATGAAATGAAAAAGCTGAAATGTATTTCATCATTACTATATTACTCACATTGGAAAGAAGCACTCTACTGTCTGTGGACATGTTATGAGAAGAAAACGCTGGAATATGATATAACATTACTATTCTTTTTAAAAAAAAACTTTGAAATAACCAACCCTTGAATTTTAACCCTATCCCAAACATGAGAAAACCACCCCATCGTTTAAGAGTTAAATGTTCTTCTTCAATCTTATAATTTTTTTTCTTTAACACATTAACTACCATAAGCCGCTGTCAGCGGCTCACAAAATAATCACATTTGGGCCGCAAGCCGCTCAGAGCACCAATCTAATTTTAGTAATAAAAGGAATGAAAAATGTACTGAAACACTCTCTATCTGGTTCGAGATTTTAAGTTGCCACCGGAAAACAAATTCCCAAAGCATGGTTGTTGTAGAACACTGGAAAATTGATATTATGTTCATATTTTTCAGCGTTTTGGGTTAGTTACCAAATCTTGTAAAACTGTTTACCGTTGCAACTAGTGATCGGACTACAAAAAATGCGTGTACATCTCGTCTAACGGCTGAATAGGATAGAAACGTGTTTCAACAATTGACTGATAGATCTAGCGATGAGGACAAGAGTGAAAACGGTGTGCACATTGATTGAAATTGTGATTTTGATAGAGATGGGGCGCAAGCAGTTATAATTGTGAAAATATTGCAAGTCCTCAGCCATCGGAGGGCCGTTAATTTTTTCAGTCCCAAGCAGAAAAGTTGGTTTGGCCCAAACAAACGTTTTTGTTGTTGTTTGGAAATAATTTTTTTAAATGTTCATATGCATAAACAAATTTGTTGTTGTATATGAAACTGAAGGTAAATGGATGTACTTTACTCTTGTGCTACAAGTATTAAAGCTTTCATTGAAAAATTATTAGTTATCCAAGGTAAAATGGATAGGAGCAAAAGATACGGAAGCCACTTAAATGGCTCCCGGGTCAAATGTGTCTAAACCCTGAGCCATTATAAAGTCAATTGGGACTTAAATAGTTAAATAGCAACAACCTCTATTAGAGTTACAACCAGTGTTTATTGTAATAGTACATTCATTTATCATTTAAAATGACGTGTAATTCATAAAAATCTTTAAACAATTACGAAAACTACAGCTTACTTTGTGCATACACCTACAGGATGAAAATGGGAAAACAATTTAATTCAGCCACAGTTTGTTTTTCAATTCGGTAGTTAATGTGTTAAATCTCATGAAACTTTATCAAAGTACCATTACATTGTTTAATTATAATGTTTAATTATATTTAGTATAAAAACGTAGTTTCATATCAGATATTGCCATAGAGGAGTGAAGTGTTAGAGACTTCACTTTTCTAAGTCAAGCTCTATGAGGTGGGGGGGGGGGGGGTTATTGTGTGTTAATTTCATGATGAGAAATATCCTGTTCAACCTCTGATGGGTTATAATTAGGATATATATTGTTTTCAATTTCAATTAATATGACCAACTGCCAAATCGTGAAAGTGGCATTACATCTATAAAATTATTGTAAATAGGGCAAATCAAAATTACCGATTTTATGTGCATGAAAACCAGTTCCCTTACTTCCTTCCCTAATTGAAGAGCAGAGTCAGGTATTCATATACAGCTGCGTAAAATAGAGTGTGACACAACCAGGTTTTGATTCCGGAACCCTATAATTCCACCATGACCGGCAAGCTGCTTAGCCAGTCAGATGCTCATAAAGGTTCTACTGCTGTACAAAGAAGTGAGCCATCCAAACAAAAATAACAACATCAACAACCTACGATATGTGGAGCAGAGCACAATCTTCCAACTAAGAACAGAACACACCAGACTCAACAAGCACTGAAATTAAACCCCAAACGTGAGCCTAATTGTCACAGCTGTACCCATCCGCATGAGACAGTTCAACATGTGCTGCTCACTTGCCCAGGACTCTCCACAGAAGAAAGAAAGCTATTGTCAGCTCCCCAACAAACATATTGGGTTTTTTTTTTTTTTGTTCAAAGGACTATCTTCATTGCTTACAGACAACTCCATCAGTGCTCCGATCTACTTCGTTAGATCACACAAGGAGGATCTCAGCACAGTGCATGAACTCTGTACGACTGGCGAGAATCCCAATGTGTATATATAGGAATCACACATTCTATAAATATTTTTGTGGTGGGTAGGTTTCTGATTTTTTAATTTTTGCCAGGGCAAGCCTACTTACAGCCTACTTTTTACGATGTCCAACTGCCAAGGGATTTTTAACGTGCGCAACTTGCACATGGGACTTCCTATGTTTTTGCCTTTGAGAAGGCAAGGCATCAGATCTCATTACCCAGGAGACCAGGGGGAGTATGACATCATTAGGACCACTGGTTCTGTAAAAAATCTCCATAAATTATATTCCCTCTACTGGGAATTGAACCCAGTGCATTTAGAATTCAAGGCAGACACCATACCTCTTAGCCACTCCGACGACCTAACAACAATCACACACACTTGGTAAAGCATCACACATGCAAATTCTTGAACTTGACAGTGTCTGTGATAGATCAATGAAGCTCAGTAGCCTGAGTTAAACAATAACAACAACAACAGCTCATAAGGTAGAAAGAGTTAATCTTATTAGTTAATCTTATTAGTTAATCTTATTTCAGAATCTGTAAAACCTTTCTTCAGCAATGCTTAAAAATTTTTACGTAAGTCATACGTAGTTCCTGGGGGTCTCGGAGATGAGGACGAGAGAATAAAACCACTGCTCCATCAGGCATGTCGTAACAGGTAACTACTATGAGGTTGTGGGTGGGGCTGGCAACCTCATCATATAAAACAACTTGCTGTAGAAACCACTACTTCAATCATTTTTTTGTTATGGTTTAGGCTTCCTCAAAGGAATTATCTGCAGTAAAAAAGGTAAAGGATCCTGTTACATGCCTATTGAAACATATTGGGAATATGGTATTAGGCCCATATTTTCTTGACCATACGGCACACTAAGGGTGATGTGGTCAGCATTGCGCTGGCTGCCTTAACCTTTCCAGAGTTGCTCTGGTACCCAATTCATGAGGCTAGGTCGACCCTGGAGCTGCTTGCGGTCTAAAAAATCCCACCTCAACTGGGGATCGAACCATGGACCACCGAGCTAGGAAGCCAGTACACTAACCACTACACTACTGCGGCTCCTGAATATCTGCTAAGGTGGCTACATTTTCCATAAAAAGTGAAAAAAGGAGATGATGATGATAATTTTTTAACTTGAAATCTCACACAAAAGTTGTTTGGTTATAAACTGGTATATTTTATCAACAGAAAAGAAAATATTTGTTAAACCTAAGAAGTAATCTACCATCAATGACGCCTGTGCCCAATTGTGAGGACTGGCCCAAACCTCCAAACAGGTATAAGGCAACCTCAGATGAGCTGCAGAGAATATTTCATCGCTGGAGGGTAAGCCTGCAGTTTTTTTCTAAAGGAGTATTATAATTCATTCTCCTCATCTCGCTTTTTCAGATTTCTTTATGAGCAGACACGAAGGTCAAGGTTTATAATCTCTCTCTCTAAGTGTATCAAAGGCAAAAATTATAACACTTCAGCTAGAGCATAGCCCGTAAACAAATTCACATCAAGCTTTCATATCCTGTGCCATCCGCTGTAAGTCTTTCCATTTCTTCTAACCCCTTTCATGCATGTCTTCAGTTCCCTTCTCCATGTGTTTTTCAGTACTCCTGTACCTGTCTTACACTGGGGATTTCAGAACAAGGATAACCTTGTCATGTTATCATCTGACTTGCTTAATGTGTGTTATATCCTGTGAGAAAAGTCATGATGTCCTGTGTCGTCTGCTCAGTGTCTTTCCATTCCTTCTTTATTCCACTTGTGTATATCACCAGTTGTTTTTCTGTTTCCCTCGTACCTTACGGATATCAGAACAAGGACTGCCATCTAGTATTATCATCTGGTTTGCTAAATGATATCAAATCCAATGAGAAAAGTCATGACGTCCTGTGTCGTCTGCTCAGTGTCTTTTCATATCTTCTTTGTCACTTACATTTCTGTCTTAGTTTCGTTCTCCATGTGTTTTTTTGGTGCCTTGTACCTCTCTTACCGATAGGGTTCCATGAACAAGGACTGCCTTGTAAGGCTGTCAACAGATTTCTTCAGGGTGTAGCCTACCGAGTGCCAGCATCTTCTTATTTCTTGTTCCACTATCTTGTTCTTGTCATCAGTTCTAATAATAATAATAATAACCCCTTCAGTCATAACTGACTATGGGAATGTGCCCCTGATGTGACAGCCCTCAGCTGCTTATTTTCCTGGTGTACCTTTCCACGTTTTCGTCTCTCTTCTGCTTGCCGTAGGAGCTCCTTTTCACCCAATCTGATGTGGCGCCGTAGAGAGCATTGCCCCTTGATGCGATCGGGAGCTTCATCCTCCCAGGTTGCTGGATTTATGTCCAGTGCCCTCATGTCTCTCTTGCACACATCTTTGAACCTCCTCAGCTGGGGTCGCCCAACTGTTCTTTTGCCATCTGCCAGTTATTCGTAGAAGATATCTTTCTGGATGTGACAGTTCCACATAAGGATTTTCTCATATTAAACATAAACTCAGCTAAATGTTTTATACATCAGAGTACGCAGCATGCAGCAATCCACAACATTTCTATCCATTGTCGGTAATGGACAACAACCCTGTGAAGTTCTCTCGGGGGAGTCTCTGAGGAGACAGAGATAGAATAGGACTCCTGGTCCCTCAGTTGTGTCATAGAAGGTGACTTCTATAATGCTATGTAAAGGGCTGGCAACCTCATCGTGTGAAACAAGTGACTGCAAGAACCACTGCTGCAAGACTGCATGATGATTTGGTACTGGCTTCCTTTTTAACCACATGTGTTGTTTGCCTGTTATACAAGGTCTGTCCGGAAATTAATGAGACTGATTTTCTTGGGCCAATCAGAAGGGCCGGGTGGCGGAGTCTCCAGGTGTGACGGTTGGTGGGGGATGTTAGGTAAACGATAGATTTCTTGTCAGTTGGCTCTGAGCTTTTACAGAGTGCGGATCGCTTGCGAAGTGGACAGCTGTTTGAGCGTCGCATAACGGTCAAAATGCAGAGGAATGTCAAGCAGCAATACGCGATAAAGTTTTGTGTAAAACTTGAAAAATCCGCGACCAAGACGCTTGCTATGATACAGAAAGCCTACGGGAAGGATGCTTTATCGAAAGCACAAGTATTTCGGTGGCACAAAAGGTTCAAAGAAGGAAGAAGGTTCAAATGAGCTAATCGAAGATGAAATCGATGCTCATTGTCTTTTTTGACTCTAAAGGTGTTGTCCATAAGGAGTTTGTACCACCTGGACAAATGGTCAACACTGCATTTTACGTGGAAGTGCTTAAACGGCTGAAGAACAGAGTCGCGCGCATCCGCCCAGAGTTTTCCAACACCTGAGTTATTCACCACGACAATGCGCCGGCTCATGGGTCCCTGTTAGTGAGAGAGTTTCTGGCGAAACAAACCGTGGCAACGCTGCCTCAACCTCCCTACAGCCCGGACTTGTCCCCAGCTGACTTCTTTTTGTTGTTCCCGGCTCAAATCCAGCTTGAAAGAACACCATTTTGGGACTGTTAAAAACAAGCAAGCTGCCGTGATGAGTGCTTTGAAAGAGATCCCCGTTCAAGACTTCCAGGCGAGCTACGGCGCGTGGCAGAACCGCTGGCAACGGTGTATTGATGCTCAAGGATGTTATTTCGAAGAATTTTAAGTGTATGTAAGCATGTCTTGAAATAAACCAATTTTATGGAATCAGTCTCATTACTTTCCGGACAGACATTGTATATGACATAGGTCATTTCCCGAGTACACATATGTTAGTTACCGGTTATGACATAATTTACTTCTGAAGTACACATCATGGTCTGTTATATGTCATTTCCCAGGTACATGTCATGTTAGTTGCTTGTGATCTCTTCCCATGTACACGTCTTGTTAGTTGTCTGTTATGACATATATCACTTCCCAAGTAGACATCTTGTTAGATGCCAGTTATGACGGACGCTACTTTCCAAGTACACATCTTCTTAGTTACCTGTTTTGACATGTCACTTCCCAAGTACGTATAATGTTAGTTGCCAGTTATGACATTTGTCACTTCCCAAGTACGTGTAATGTTAGTTGCCAGTTATGACATATGTCACTTCCCAAGTACACATCCAGAAATTCAACACCATTTCAACAATATATAAGGAAAGCAGCAAATCATGCTTGTGATTCCAGGAAAGGAAGAAGCAAGACTGGATAACACCAGAAACATTAAACACCATAACGATGAGAAAGGAAATGAAAAGAAAGAAAACAGAAGCGAAGTTCCCCCAGGTTAAAGCAACTATATAGTGATACGTACAGTCAGCTGGACAAGGAGGTTAAACGCCAAACCCGAGCCAACAAAAGGAATTTCCTAGATGATCTTGCAAGACAGGCAGAAGAGGCAGCACTGAGAAATGAACAAAGCACAGTATACAAAATAGGAGCCGCGGTAGCATAGTGGTTAGTGCACTGGCTTCCTAGCGCAGTGGTCTATGGTTCGATCCCCAGATGAGGCGGAAAAATTTTTAGGCCACAAACGGCTCCTGGGTCGACCCAGCCCCGAATGGGTACCAGAGCTACTCTGGGAAGGTTAAGGCGGCCGGCGTGATGCCGACCACATCACCCCTCGTGTGCCGACGGTCAAGATAATATGGGCCTAACACCATATTCCCAATATGCCTCAATGGGCGTGTAACGGGTTCCTTTACCTTACAGTATACAAAATAACTAAAATCATCAGCGGAAAACGAGGTGCAAACAATATTACATTAGTAAGAGATAAGCAAGGAAATCTCATCACGACAGCAGAGGAACAGGAAACAAGATGGGCAGAGCATTTCAGAGAAACTCTGAACAAGGAACCACCAGAGACACAATTGAATGTTCCTGAGGCTGAAAATGATCTAGATGTTAACTCTTTCCGTACGTAATTATTTTCAGCTCTGGACGGAATTATTTTTAAGCCCCAAAAATTTACACATACATAATTTACGTTTACTGACAATGTGTGTCTAATCATGAGTTAAGTATAACATATTATATATCAAATTAAAGTACATTGGATGAACAATATAAATCCATATGCCTTTCTAGCAAATTTTATGTTATGTTTATGTTATAACAGATAACATGTACACGGAAAAAAGATAACTTGAAATTTTGAACAAAAATTTTCGACTTACGTAAGGCTTGTAACATAAATTGTTATCACAATACAGTTTCACTGCTCTCTTTGCGCAGGTAATCCATTTAGAAACACAGAAAAAGTAAGAAAGTTATGGTTGATCACACAGTTTGTTCACTGTTCACATATTAGTAACATATCCTGTGTGTTTTTCGGCCATTATGGCGATACGACAAAACACGATTAAAGATGAAGATAAATGTGAAAAAATCCCTTCAAACGCAAATAAAAGACGTTGAAGCTTGTTGAAATTTGCCCAGTTTTGTGTTTACTTCCGTTCGAGATAAATTCCGGGCAGTATAAAATATCAGAATAGAAAGAAACAATGAAATAAATCAGCGTCTTTTAAAAGATCTTACGTCTACAGCGTTCGGCCTTTGCATCTATTATTAGATCTTGCGTACGGAATCAGTTAATACAGACATTCCACGAAAAGAAGAAATCATCACAGCAATCAAAGGGTTAAAGAATGGAAAAGCTCCTGGCCATGATAACTTAAATGCAGAGCTATTTAAGACAGACCCTGAGCTAGCAGCAGAACTATTAGAACCACTATTTGCACAAGTCTGGAAAACGGGGACAACACCATCAGAGTGGAACAAAGGAATAATTGTCAAATTGCCCAAGAAGGGAGATCTTGTAGACTGCAATAATTGGAGAGGAATCACTCTTCTCTCAGTTCCCAGCAAAATACTAGGCAGGATAATTATACAGAGAATTTCAAAAGCAGTAGACCACAAACTGAGGAAAGAACAAGCAGGATTTAGAAAGAACAGAAGATGTCTAGATCATATATTTACCCTCAGGAACATTATAGAGCAGTGCTCAGAATGGCAAAGACAGCTGTACATTAATTTTGTTGATTTTGAAAAGGCTTTTGACAGTATACATAGGGACAGTTTATGGAAAAAACTGAGGGCTTATGGAATTCCAAGCTGCATAATGTCAATCATAAAAAGCCTCTATGCCAATTTTACGTGTAGCGTTGGGCAGAGCAACCTAACCTTTGAGGTGAAGACAGGAGTACGACAGGGATGCCCCTTATCAACCACTCTATTTTTAACAGTCATAGACTGGGTGATGCGCCAGACAACAGAGGGCAGTCCAAGAGGAATAAGATGGACTACATTTTCTACATTGGAAGATCTGGAATATGCAGATGACATTGCACTACAAGCCCATTCACATCAACACATCCACTAAAAAAACAGATAGACTTAATAAGTATTGCCAGCAGGTGGGCTTGAACATCAATCTAAAGAAGACAGAGGTCATGATGCTCAATGTGAGCAACCCTGAGCCCATATCAGTAAGGAATCAGCAACTGGAACAGACAGACACCTTCACATACATAGGATGCATAGTAACACCAGACGGCGGAGCAAGCAAAGACATCAACAACAGAATGAACAAAGCAAGAACAGCCTTTTTTAGTCTAAACAACATCTGGAAGTCCTCCCAGTACAGCACAAGCACAAAATTAAGATTATATCAGAGCTGTGTGCTTTCTGTGCTTCTCTATGGTGCGAAATGCTGGAGAGTTACAGAGAAGGAAATGTCGAAATTGTCCTCTTTTCACACAACATGCCTAAGAAAAATTCACCGAATCTTTTGGCCGAATACCATCACCAACCAAGATCTGCTTACTCGGAGCAAGCAAGAGGACATGCACACCATCATAGCTGGCAGACGCTGGAGCTGGGTTGGCCATGTCCTCAGAAGAGACCCTGATGCCATCACAAGAACAGATATGCTATGGACCCCTGAAGGAAAACGAAAGAAAGGCCAACCAAAAACAACTTGGCGGAGGACTGTGGAGGCTGAGATGCAAAGAATGAACCAGAGTTGGGGCACTGTACGAAGGATGGCCACCGACCAAGCAAAGTGGAATCAATTTGTTGTTGCCCTACAAGACGCCACCAGGCGTGATGGCCACTGACTGCTTTGACGGTCGGTGTCTAAGGATCAAAGAAGAAGAAGTACACATCATGTTAATTGCCAGTTACGACACACGTCACTTCCCAAGTACACATCTTGTTAGATGCCTGTTATGACATATGTCACTTCCCAAGTACACATGAAGTTAATTGCCAGTTATGACACACATCACTTCCCAAGTACACATCTTGTTAGATGCCTGTTATGACATGTCACTTCCCAAGTACATATCAAGTTAATTGCCAGTTATGACACATGTCACTTCCCAAGTACACATCTTGTTAGATGCCTGTTATGACATATGTCACTTCCCAAGTACATATCAAGTTAATTGCCAGTTATGACATATATCACTTCCCAAGTACACATCTTGTTAGATGCCAGTTATGACATATGTCACTTCCCATGTACACATCATGTTATTGGCTTATTGTGACATAAGTCACTTCCCAAGTACATCATGTTATTGGCTTGTTATGACATATGCCACTTCCAAAATTGGCTTGTTTTGACATGTGCCACTTCCTAAGTTGGCTTGTTGTGACATTTACCACTTCCCAAGTACACATCAAGTTATTGGCTTGTTGTAACACATGTCACTTCCCAAGTATGCATCATGTTATTGGCTTGTTGTAACATATGCCACTTCTCAAGTTGGCTTGTTGTGACATATGTCACTTTTCAAATACACATCATGTTAGTTACCTGTTTTGACAGATGTCACTTCCCAAGTACCCATCTTGTTAGTTACCTGTTATGACGTATGTTACTTCTCAAGTGCATTTCATGTTAATTGGTGGCTATGACAAATGTCACTTTCCAAGTACACATCATACGAGTTGTTAGTTATGACATGCATTACTTCCCAAGTACACACATTTTAATATTTTAATAGTGGCAGTGGTCCTATTCTTTGTACCACATACATGAATCTATCCACTCAGACACACCACGTACATGAATCTATCCTCTCAGACATACCACATACATGAATCTATCCACTCAGACACACCACATACATGAATCTATCCACTCAGACACACCACATACATGAATCTATGCACTCAGACACACCACGTACATGAATCTATCCTCTCAGACATACCACATACATGAATCTATCCACTCAGACACACCACATACATGAATCTATCCACTCAGACACACCACGTACATGAATCTATCCTCTCAGACATACTACATACATGAATCTATGCACTCAGACACACCACATACATGAATCTATGCACTCAGACACACCACATACATGAATGTATGCACTCAGACACACCACATACATGAATGTATGCACTCAGACACACCACATACATGAATCTACGCACTCAGACACACCACACACATAAATCTATGCACCCAGACACACCACACACATAAATCTATGCACTCAGACATATCACACACATGAATCTATGCACTCAGACACACCACATACATGAATCTACGCACTCAGACACACCACACACATAAATCTATGCACTCAGACATATCACACACATGAATCTATGCACTCAGACACACCATACACATGAATCTATGCACTCAGACACACCACATACATGAATCTATGCACTCAGACACACCATACACATGAATCTATGCACTCAGACACACCACATACATGAATGTATGCACTCAGACACACCACACACATGAATCTATGCACTCAGACACACCACATACATGAATGTATGCACTCAGACACACCACACACATGTATCTATGCACTTAGACACATCACACATGTGAGTCTATGCACTCAGACATACCACACACATGAATCTATGTGCTCAGACATACCACACACATGAATCTATGCACTCAGACATACCACACACATGAATCTATGCACTCAGACATACACATATGAATCTATGCATTCAGACATACCACACACATGAATCTATGCACTCAGACATACCACACATGTGAATCTATGCACTCAGACACATCACATACATGAATCTATGCACTCAGACACACCACATACATGAATCTATGCACTCAGACACACCACATACATGAATCTATGCACTCAGACATACCACACATGTGAATCTATGCATTCAGACACACCACACACATGAATCTATGCACTCAGACATACCACACATGTGAATCTATGCACTTAGACACATCACATACATGAATCTATGCACTCAGACACACCACATACATGAATCTATGCACTCAGACACACCATACACATGAATCTATGCACTCAGACATACCACACATGTGAATCTATGCATTCAGACACACCACACACATGAATCTATGCACTCAGACATACCACACATGTGAATCTATGCACTCAGACACACCACATAAATGAATCTATGCACTCAGACATACCACATACATGAATCTATGCACTCAGACACACCACACACATGAATCTATGCACTCAGACATACCACACATGTGAATCTATGCATTCAGACACACCACACACATGAATCTATGCACTCAGACATACCACACATGTGAATCTATGCACTCAGACACATCACATACATGAATCTATGCACTCAGACATACCACACATGTGAATCTATGCACTCAGACACATCACATACATGAATCTATGCACTCAGACACACCACATACATGAATCTATGCACTCAGACACACCATACACATGAATCTATGCACTCAGACATATCACACAAATGAATCTACACACTCAAACATACCACACACATGTATCTATGCACTTAGACACATCACACAAGTGAGTCTATGCACTCAGACATACCACACACATGAATCTATGCACTCAGACATACCACACATGAATCTATGCACTCAGACATACACATGTGAATCTATGCACTCAGACACACCACACACATGAATCTATGCACTCAGACACACCACACACATGAATCTATGCACTCAGACACACCACACACATGAATCTATGCACTCAGACACACCACACACATGAATCTATGCACTCAGACACACCACATACAGAAACAAACAACAAAAAGCAGACTTAAATTACTGTAAGACAGCAGATCTGTCATGATTTTTTTTTTTCAGTGTGCAAAGTACAGAAACAAATTGGATGAAAATACTAAGAAAATTCTGCAAGAGAAAATGGTAGCAAGTGATTTGTTCAAGGATAAGAAGGAGACGTATCCAGGCAGGTGTGTCAAAGCAAGTTACACATTCATTTCATGTCTTGTCTTTACTGGGTTGTTTTTTTTGTGCATCAGTTTTCTGTCTTGTCTTGTTATGCATGTCTGGCATTCAAGTTTCTGTTTTGTCTTTACAGGTTTTTTTTGTGCATTCATTTTCTGTCTTGTGTTTATAGGTTTTTTTTTGTGCATTCATTTTCTGTCTTGTCATTACCGATTTTCTTTTTTGGTGCATTCATTTTCTGTCTAGTTTTTACAGGGTTTTTTTGTGTGCATTCATTTTCTGTCTTGTCTTTACAGATTTTTTTTTGTGCATTCATTTTCTGTCTTGTCTTTACAGGGTTTTTTTTTGGTGCATTCATTTTCTGTCTTGTCTTTACAGATTTTTTTTTTTTTGCATTCATTTTCTGTCTTGTCTTTACAGATGTATTTTGTACATTCATTTTCTGTCTTGTCTTTACAGATTTTTTTGTGCATTCATTTTCTGTCTTGTCTTTACAGATTTTTTTTAGTGCATTCATTTTCTGTCTTGTCTTTACATATTTTTTTTTGGTGCATTCATTTTCTGTCTTATCTTTACAGAGTTTCTTTTTGGTGCATTCATTTTCTGTCTTGTCTTTACATGGTTTTTTGTGTGCATTCATTTTCTGTTTTGTCTGTATGCGCTTTTCTTGGCATTTATGTTCTACCTTGTCTTTGTGTGTTGTTTGTGCATTCATGTTCTGTCTTGTCTTTGTATGTTTCTTGTGCATTTATTTTCTATCTGGTCTGTGTGTCTGTGTGTTTTTTCTTTCATTTTCTGTCTTTTTTCTTTTTAAATATGCTTTTTTTGGGGTTCTGTCTCTCATTTTTATGTGCTGTTCTTCCATACATTTTTTTTTGTCTTGTGTTTATGCACTTTTCTCGTGTTGTTTTTCTGTCTTGTCTTTACCTGCTCTTCTCTTCTTCCTTTTCAGTCTTGTCTTGAAGTGCTTTTTTCATGCTCTTTGTTTTGTCTTTATTTGATTTTCTTGTGTTCTTTTTCTGTCTTGTTTTTATTTGGTTTTCTTGCGGGTTTTTTTTTTTCTAATCTTGTCTTTATGTGTTTTTATCGTGTTCTTTTTATGTCTTGTTTGATAACAAGAACCAAATAGTTGAACGAGAGATGAGAAGAAGAACCTGGCGATGGATAGGACACACATTGAGGAAACCTTGTTGAAAGCATTACAAGACATTCCTTATTCTGGATTTCCTAGCTTAAGAGATGTAGAGGAGGACCAACAATCACATGAGGAAGAGAACTGAAGACATAAGTGAAAGGGTTGAAAAAGAGTTGGATAGACATTGTCTGATAGCATGTGACAGGAGGACTTGACTATGCTCCTTGGGTGAGGTGGGGGTTGAAGGGTAAATGCTACTGATGTTGATTATTAGTAACCTTTTTTGTTTATTTGGTGTTACAGTGTTGCAGTTCTTTTCAAGGGAGACTATGTGGACATAGGTTCCAATACAAAATGGCAGAAATTGTACAAGTCAACACAGGATGCTGACATTGTGTTTGCTGATAATGTCAGTAAAGTTAACAGAGCAGATGGCAAAGTAAGCGCTTCTTTTAAAAGTTGACAGAGCAGACAGTAAAGTTGTTACCTTTTTAAAAAAGTTAACGGAGCAGACGGTACAGCAGGTACTATTGTGAAAAGTTAATGGACTGCAAAGTAGGTACTGCTTTGAAAAGTTGACAGAGCAGATGACAAAGTTAGATACATTTTTGAAAGTTTAATAGAGCAGATGACAAAGTTAGATACATTTTTTAAAAAGTTAACAGAGCAAACGGCAATGTTAAAAACATTTTTCAAAAAGTTAACAGAGCAGATGGCAAAGTTAGATACTTTTAAAAAAAAAAAAGATAGAGCGGACGGCAAAGTTAGATACTTTTTAAAAAAGTTAACAGAGCAGATGACAAAGTTAGATACTTTAAAAAAAAATGTTAACAGAGCAGACGGCAAAGTTAGATACTTTTTAAAAAAAGTTAAGAGAGCAAACATAAAAGCAGATACTGCTTTGAAAAGTTTGAAATATACTCCCAGAATTATTCAGCGATACATTTTTATATGTTATACTTATAAGATCTAGAACTGATGGCACATGACAGACATGAGTTTGTTAATGGCCTATGCTCCCCAGGGAACAGAAGAATAATGAATAAATGCATCAATGTAAAGCCAAATTCATACTCGTAATGTGATATGTCTGCACAGATGGTCAACAAGCTTCTGGTAGTGAGTGCCCAGGCCTTGCTTGTGTTGGATCCCAAATCCTTGTCACTCAAGTACAGAATTCCACTCGCTATCATCCACAAGATATCTGTGTCCCCCTACCGGGACAATCTCTGCATCTTTCATTTAAATAAGGTAAGTTATTTTTGTAACTTTGGAAGTTATGATGCATGTGCACCAGTGCAAATAGAAAAGGTAAAGGATCCCGTTACACGCCCATTGAGGCATATTGGGAATATGGTGTTCCCATATTTTCTTGACCACCGGCACACTAGGGGTGATGTGGTCAGCATCACGCCGGCCGCCTTAACCTTCCCAGAGTTGCTCTGGTACCCAATTCATGAGGCTGGGTCGACCCCGGAGCCGTTTGCAGTCTAAAAAAATCCCACCTCAACTGGGGATCGAACCATGGACCACCGAGTTAGGAAGCCAGTGCACTAACCACTGTGCTACCAAGGCTGCGTCAGTACAAATAATGCATCAAGTTCATCATCATCATTTTAATTTGTGCTCCTTCCAGAGCTAAGAGCCATCACTGTAGCTGGCTCCCTCCCCCCCACACGAAACCTGCACCAAACATTTACAAGAGCTTGAGGTGGTTGTTTCTGTGGCAATCTGTTTAACATGGTGAGGTTATAATCATCGTGCCCAACCTCGTATTAGTTGCCTTGTATGACATGCTTGCAGTAGTCTTATTCTTTCTTGATCCCGACAGAGACCACGGGGGCTGGTCCATCAAATTATCATCATTATGTTTTAACGCTCCCTGTGGGGCAGGGAGGACATCACTGTAGCTGCTTCCCCCTTGCTGGGAAGCTACACCAAAGCATTAACTCTTTTCCACCCTGTGCCATAATTTTAATTCATGATAGACTAAAAACAATGCTCAGAGAGTTGTTTTGGCGAGTTGTTTTGGCGCGGGTGTCAAATCTGACCAACGCTCTGAGCGTTGTTCCGGAGTCAAAGAGTTAATGTGCTCCTATAGTGTTGGTTTATGTAGCGGGTTATTTTGCATAATGATGTTGCCAGCCCGGTGCACAGCTTTATATTTGTTGCCGCTTGTAGGACATGCCTGACGGTGCAGTAACCCTTTGTCCTTACGGTATGGAATGGCATGAAGCATCCAGTGATACATTCACAGCATGTGACTAACATTCACTTATCTACTCATACGAGTGTCGGTGAAGGATTTGTGATTGTTATGTGATACATGTCTGTATCCTTTTATCTGAAATATCTGGGGGCGACTGAGTTTTGGAAACTGGGTTTTTTTCAGTTTCCAGATGTCGCCCAAATCATGTTCTAAAAGTTGACCAATGTCACTTAAAATGTGTTTAAAAAATTGCCCAAAATGAAGTATCTAACACTTTACTCCCTACGTACTTCAGTATCTGCTAGGGGACATCGTTTTTATTTTAACCTATATTCTTTTAACATTAGGGGTTCCAGCAAAAGAACTACCTTGTAATGCTATCAGACGATTTCGTCAAACATCACAATGGTCTAAGGCACTGTTTCTCAAAAGTGTGGTAAGCGTACCCCGAGGATACGGGAAAGGGGTTACAGAGAACAAAATTTTTTTTTTACGTCATCATACTATTTAGCTGCAGAAAGCGAAAGCTTAATGAGAGACATGAGAAAATAAATAAATATAGTGAATAATACATATATCATCCGGTTGAATTTGAGCTGGCAGTGTAGTCATGTAAAACAGATAGCTACAGAATCTATCACTGCAATAGCATGCAGGATTTGTCCACAGGCTTCCTGGAAGGTAGTCGGCTGTAGTGTTGGTGCTATGTTTCACAAGGAGCACAAGGGTTAATGATGGTGTTTGAATAATGATGATGCTATAGTGTATGGAAACGTGTCTCTGCATTTTTGTGGTACAATGAGTGTCAGATTGGCAGAGTGCTTACAGCAGTGGCCTCTCACGGCAAAGGGTTTGAAACATGGTGGCATCGTGCTGCAGTCTACCCAGCTGTAAATAGGTACCTGACTCTGCTCTTGAGTTAGGGAAGGAAAAGGCAGCAAGGAAGAGACCGGTTGACCCCACCTCTCAAAGCTGGACCTAGTATAGTGAAGTCTCACACTTCACTCTAGTATTGGACTACCTTTACCTAGTTATGGTACGTGGACTTGTATCGCTAATATCTTTATATTTCAAGGAAGAATAAAACATAGGCGGTGTTTGGTGGTGAGAAAAATTCTGTTTTGTCATCTGCCTATTCTCCACTCCGTTCCTGATACCAGAGAGTTGTTTCGTGATACCTCTTTGGTATCATATCGCAGGGATAAGAATTTTAGGGATATTCTTGTGCATAGTCGCTTGAGACAAACTAGTCCTTCTTACTTTGGTACTAAACCATGCCTACGCCGCATATGTAAGACCTGTCCTTTTGTACTCCAAACGCAGTCAGTCTCCTTTCCTAACAGTAAATTTACCATTGGGGAGTCTTTCACGTGCGAATCCAGAAACCTGATTTATGCTATCATCTGCAAGAGGTGTGACATGACCTATATTGGTGAAACTAGCAGACGTTAGGCAGACAGGTTTCGTGAGCACTTGAATGACATCTATCATGACAAACATTTACCGGTGGCCCTTCACTTCAATAGCCCTGACCATTCAGGTAACTCTGACATTCATGTCACTGCCCTCCTGTCATGTGCCGGCGACGACCGAACTCGCTTCTTGTTGGAGAATCGTCTCATTTTTAAAATGGGCGTTTTATCTCCTGCTGGCTTGAATATCCAGCATCATTTTGCATAATTCTGGTGGCTTCTGTCTCTGTTTCATACTTTATTTCTTCTGTCATCATTTTCCTTTGTATCGTTGTTTTGCTTTGGTTCATTTCGTTTCCTCAATTATCTTTTCTCAGCCGTCACTAGCTCATACGTCACTTCCGCATGACACCTCATTTTTTCAGCCATCTTGAATATTTCTTTCTGGGATCCAGCTAAGTGATTTTTTACTTGTTTTAATAGTGTTGTTCATTTCTGTCTTCGCTTCGTCGATTATTTACTTTCCTGTTTCGACATGTCTTTCTGGTTTTACGATTTTCTTGCATTATTACTGTTATCGTTTCGCTCATCACCGTCATTTCATCTGCTTGTATCGCTCATTTGGCGATTTCCTCATCATCGTTGATTTTTGTAGCACCTATATGTAGTTCTTGTCCTTGTCACCTGCTCGTAACTGTGGCTGACGAAGGGTAAAACCCAAAACGTCCCTTGTTTCATGTGTACCGTTTACTTGTAAAACTGATTTCATACCATATTATTGTTTATTTATATATTAGAATAAAACATATCTTAAGGTCAGCCATGACCTAAATATTCTCCATGTACAACCTGGCCCCATGTAGTTTCCAGAGGCCTTTGACAAGACATAGGAATAATAAGACCATTGCTCCATCAGGCCTGTCATACAAATTTGTTTTCACCCTTATCTGAGAAGGCTACGCATCCGATCTCAGTACCCAGGAGACCAGGGCAGAGTATGACATCAGTAGGACCACTAGCGGTTTCAGGCGAACTTCAATCTTGATCGACTGTGTGTGGTACACCCACTATTGGGCCCTCCCAGGGTTAAGAAAGAAGGCAGATCAATGTGTTCGTTTCAGATCTTGCTCACACTGTCCGGCATTTTTCTCTGACCTATGGCTCCTGAGTATTCCTCAATAAATGCCTTCGGGCAGAAGAGGAATGGGCATCCCTAGACACCTTCGGGTATAAGAGGCTCTGTCCATTTGAGCTGGAATTGACCAGGGAGGATTGATGGTTTCATAGCGATTAAATGCAATCTTGAGGGCAAGTTTGGGCACAATGTTTGTCAAACACTTAGATTGCATGTTTTGCCTGGGAACCTTGTGCTCTTTGGATCACCTCTACACCCAGTTTACGGGGTACAAGAGGTTCTGATTAAGACAGAAAAAAAAAGAAAGAACGACTACTAGCAAGTGGTCTGAAAAATAAAATTTCTGTAAAGAATATTCCCTCTACTAGGAGCCGAACCCGGTACCTTTAGAATTTGAGACGGACGCATGATGATGCTGTAAAAGCTCCATGTAGTAGCCAGGAGCCTGTGAAGAAACAAGGAAAGAATAGAACGAATGCTCTGGTAGACTTCTCGTAAGAGATTACTAACATGAGGTTGAGCATGTGCCTGGTAACCTCATTGTTGTCAAACAAATTCATACCTTGAATAAGAGAAGTTGTCTCTTGTTTGTTAGATTCTTTGTGTTGATATTTCTTTATTTTTTTATTCTGTTGCTTGCATAGAACTACTTCTTCTTTTTTTATCCTTAGCCTCTGACTGTCAAAGCAGTCAGTGGCCATCACGCCTAGTGGCATCTTGTAGGGCAGCAAAAAACTGCTTCTACTTTGCTCGGTCGGCAGCCATCCTTTGTGCAGTGCCACAGCTGTGGTTTTATTCTTTGCATCTTGGCCTCCAGAGTTTTTTGCATAGAACAGAAGGATTGAAATAGTAATATGAGGTCACCAATGTGGAACTGATGACAAGAACCAGATAAGTGCCGGTGGAGCAAGAGATGAGAACATGACACTAGCAATGGGTAAGACACACACTGAGAAAACCTGTTGATAGCTTTACTAGGCAGGCCCTGTTCTTGAATCCACAAAACAAGAGAGATAGAGGCAGACCAAAGAACACATGAAGAAGAGGCAGACCAAAGGACACATAAAGAAGAGGCAGACCAAAGGACACAAAGAAGAGGCAGACCAAAGGACACATAAAGAAGAGGCAGACCAAAGGACACAAAGAAGAGGCAGACCAAAGAACACATGAAGAAGAGAACTGGAGACAGAAATAACAAATATGAGAAAGACCTTGAGCTGTTAGCAAGGGACAGGACTTTGCAGGCATTTGTTGAAGACCTGTGCACCGTGGTGAGCTAAAGGGTAATTATTGAATAATGATCTCTGTGTATCTTTCTTATACAGGAAGGAGCATTTGAAGCATGTGAAACTAGATGCTAGTTTGTTTTATTTAGCATGTCCTTCCATATGCCAAGGTTACGCTTCATAGGTAGATGCAGTTTCTAATACTTTAGCTGCCATGTTTTGCTAATGAAAACCTTTGTTTTTTTTTCTTTCCTATCTTGCAACATAACCATGTCTCTCTGAAGATGAAAATGGATGACGAAGATAATGACGAAGATAGTAACGAAGATGAGTTAGTGAGTGATGGGCTCTTGTTAGTTTGTATTGTTGTGTTGTTTCTTGTTTCACTTTTTAAAATTTTTTTTTGTTAATTGTTTCTTGTTGTTTATATTTAAAGTTTAGCAAGTTGTAATCTAGGAATTAGTTTGGTGTTAGTTGTTTGTTTGTTTGTTTGTATTTTTGTTCTTGTTTATATTTAAAGTTTAGCAAGTTGTAATCCAGGAATTAGTTTGGTGTTAGTTGTTTGTTTGTTTGTTTGTATTTTTGTTGTTGTTTATATTTAAAGTTTAGCAAGTTGTAATCCAGGAATTAGTTTGGTGTTAGTTGTTTGTTTGTATTTTTGTTGTTGTTTATATTTAAAGTTTAGCAAGTTGTAATCTAGGAATTAGTTTGGTGTTAGTTGTTTGTTTGTATTTTTGTTGTTGTTTATATTTAAAGTTTAGCAAGTTGTAATCCAGGAATTAGTTTGGTGTTAGTTGTTTGTTTGTTTGTTTGTATTTTTGTTGTTGTTTATATTTAAAGTTTAGCAAGTTGTAATCCAGGAATTAGTTTGGTGTTAGTTGTTTGTTTGTTTGTTTGTATTTTTGTTGTTGTTTATATTTAAAGTTTTGGTTGTTTAGCAAGTTGTAATCCAGGAATTAGTTTGGTGTGTTGATGTTTGTATTTTTGTTGTTGTTTATATTTAAAGTTTAGCAAGTTGTAATCCAGGAATTAGTTTGGTGTTAGTTGTTTGTTTGTTTGTTTGTTTGTATTTTTGTTGTTGTTTATATTTAAAGTTTAGCAAGTTGTAATCTAGGAATTAGTTTGGTGTTAGTTGTTTGTTTGTTTGTTTGTATTTTTGTTGTTGTTTATATTTAAAGTTTAGCAAGTTGTAATCCAGCAATTAGTTTGGTGTTAGTTGTTTGTTATTTAATTTTATTTTTAATATTTAAAGTTTAGCAAGTTGTAATCTAGGAATTAGTTTGGTCTTAGTTGTTTGTTTGTATTTTTGTTGTTGTTTATATTTAAAGTTTAACATGTTGTAATCCAGGAATTAGTTTGGTGTTAGTTGTTTGTTTGTTTGTTTGTATTTTTGTTGTTGTTTATATTTAAAGTTTAGCAAGTTGTAATCCAGCAACTAGTTTGGTGTTAGTTGTTTGTTATTTAATTTTTTTTGTTTATATTTAAAGTTTAGCATGTTGTAATCCAGGAATTAGTTTGGTGTAAGTTGTTTGTTTGTTTTTTTGTTTGTTTGTTGTTTATATTTAAAGTTTAGCAAGTTGTAATCCAGGAATTAGTTTGGTGTGTGTTTGTTTTTTGTTGTTTATAGTTAAAATTTAACAAGTTGTAATCCAAGAATTTTAAGGACTGAAATGGTATGACAAAGTCACAAATGTGGAATTGATGACAAGAACCAGACAAGTGCCAGTGGAACAAGAGTTGAGAAGAAGACGCTGATGATGGATAGGACACACATTGAGGAAACCTGTTGATATCATTACAAGGTAGTCCTTGTTCTGGAATCCACAGGGAAAGAGAGGCAGAGTTAGACCAAAAAACACATGGAGAAGAGAACTGGATACAGAGGTGAAAATGATGAGGAAAACATGGAAAGAACTTGAGTGGATAGCACGGGACAGGAAGACATGGCATGTGTTTGTTGAAGGCCTATGCTCCTTGGGGAGCTAAAGGGTATTGATTGATTGATTCCAGGAATTAGTTTGTTTTTAGTTGTTTGTTGTTTATATTTAAAGTTTAACAAATTGTAATCCAGGAATTGGTTTGGTGTTAGGTGTTTATTTTTTTTTGGTTTTTGTTTTTGCGTGGTTGAGGGGTGTTTAATATGCTAATTAGCCTTTATCAACTGAGCTTTTACCATTATGACCCCGAATCCAAAATTGCCAGCATGCAATGGAAAACCCCGGGCTCCCCAACACCTGTCAAGCCGAGAGCGCAGAAATCTGCAGGAAAAGTGATGCTGACTGTTTTTTGGGACGGCAAAGGTGTCCTTTTGAAAGATTATCTGCCTCGTGGCAACACAGTTAATGGACAGTACTATGCAGATCTTCTCACCAAACTAAGAAAGGTTATGACCAGGAAACGAGGGATAACGCGCACTCAAAATCTTCCTTTGCTTCAAGACAACGCGCCCTCTCTCAAAGCACGGCTTGTGCAGCTAGCAGCCAACGATTTGAATATTGAAATTCTTCCACACCCACCATATTCTCCAGATTTGGCTCCATCAGACTTTTTTCTATTCCCAGATCTTAAAAAACAGCTAAAAGGAAATCATTTTGACAGCGATGAAGAGGTTATACTGGCATGTGATGACTGGTTTAGTTTGAAAAATAGGGTGTTCTATTCCCAAGGTCTTTTCAAGGTCAAGCAGAGATGGCAGAAGTGTGTCAATTCAGACGGTGGCTATATTGAAAAGGAATAAACACTATACAAAATTTCAGCTCTCTGTGGCATGTCCTTCATGGTCAGGCCCAAGACTTATGTCAATCCCCTTGTATATGGCCATTTTATGTTGTAAGAATATTACAGTGCCTAACTGACAGATGTTTTAAATGTGATTTTTATGATGAACGTTTCTTGTTTTAATTAGGAAGTTTCAATACCTTGGTTTGGTTTGGTTTGGTTTGGTTTAGTTTTTAACACATTAACTACCGAATTAAAAAACACACTGTGGCCGAATTAAATTTTTTCCCATTTTCATCCTGTAGGTGTTTGCACAAAGTAAGCTGTAGTTTTCGTAATTGTTTACAGATTTTTATGAATTACACGTCATTTTAAAGATAAATGAATGTACTATTACAATAAACAACCGGTTGTAACTATAATAGAGGTTGTTATTTAACGGCCCTCCGATGGCCGAGGACTTGCAATATTTTCACAATGAAAACTGCTTGCACCCCATCTCTATCAAAATCACAATTTCAATCAATGTGCACACCGTTTTCACTCTTGTCCTCATCGCTAGATCTATCAGTCAATTGTTGAAACACGTTTCTATCCTATTCAGCCGTTAGACGAGATGTACACGCATTTTTTGTAGTCCTATCACTAGTTGCCACGGTAAACAGTTTTACACGATTTGGTAACTAACCCAAAACGCTGAAAAATATGAACATAATATCAGTTTTCCAGTATTCTACAACAACCATGCTTTGAGAATTTGTTTTCTGGTGGCAACATAAAATCTCGAACCAGATCAGAGAGTGTTTCAGTACATTTTTCATTCGTTTTATTACTAAAATTAGACTGGCGCTCTGAGCGGCTTGCGGTCCAAATGTGATTATTTTGTGAGCCGCTGACCGCGGCTTGCGGTAGTTAATGTGTTAAGGACCATCTTCATTGCACATGGACAACTCCATGAGTGCTCCAATCTCCTCCCTTAGATCACTCAAGGAGGATCTCAGCACAGTGCACAAACTCATTAGCACCAGCAGGGATCCCGATGTGTGTATACAGGAATCACGCATTCTGAAAATATTTTTGTGATGAGGATGGTTTCCTAATTTTTAAATTTTGCCACGGCAGCGGCCATATTTCTCTACGCTGTCCAAATGCCGAGGGATTTTTAACAAGCGCAACTTGCATACTGGACATCCTATTTTTGTCATCCTTATCCGAGAAGGCTAGGCATCTGATCTCCCTACCCAGGAGATCAGAGGGGAGTATGGCATCATTAGGAACCACTAGTTCTGAAAAAATTTCCATCAATTCTATTTCTAGTGCTGGGAGCACAACATTGCATGCGAGAACTTATTAGTAGATCATATACATTGGATATCAGGATAGAACCAAAAAAAAGCTCAATCTAACCAATACCTATTAATACATAATACCTCTTAAAATCAGAGTAGAAATACTCAAATGTGAAGTCAGTCTTATTTTATGGCCTGTGAAACATGGACAGCAATAAACACAACAATAAAGAAGTTACAGACTTGACTTTCATAAATGGGTGCTTGCATAGAGTAGAAGGATTGAAATGGTATGTCAAGATCACCAGTGTGGAACTGATGACAAGGTTCAGATGGGTGCTTCAATAGAGTAGAAGGATTGAAGTGGTATGTCAAGATCACCATTGTGGAGCTGAAGACAAGGGTCAGATGGGTGCTTGTATAGATTAGAAGGATTGAAATGGTATGTCAAGATCACCATTGTGGAACTGATGACAAGGGTCAGTTGGGTGCCGGTGGGTTTGGAGACTGGAGAAAGATGCTAATGATGATTAATTAAGACACACACTGAGGAGACCTGTTGATGGTTTTACAAGACAGTTTTTGTTGTAGTGTGCAGCCTGTATTGTCTTGGGGCCATGTATGTCGGTCATGCAACAGAACTTTTCTTGCCCTCATTGGCTTGATCAGCCATATGCGCACCCACTTAACCTCATAGAACTAACTGTATTACGAGAGATGTTGATGGTCCTCATCGAATACGATGGACAAATCATCATCATTTTGTTGTAGAATCCCCCAAAATACATAGAGAAGAGAACTGGAGGCAGAAATGAAGAAGACACAGAAAGAACTTGAGCTGATGGCACCGGACAGGAGGACTTGGCGTGTGTTTGTTGAAGGCCTATGCTTCTGAGGGAGCTAAAGTGTATTGATGAAGGAAAAAAAAAAGTAAGTCTCAAAGATATTCATTTGAAGCAAAAATATTCATCAATTAAAGAGGAAGGGAGGCACCTAAAATGTACTGCTCCTCATGGAATGAAGTGTCGCCACTGACATGTTGTAACAGACAGCTAATATGAGGTTGTGCATGGTGCTGGCAGCAGCATCATGTAAAACAAACTGAAGCAAAAACTACTGCCGTGAGAACATATGAATGTTTTTTGGTACAAGGCTTCCTAGCTCAGTGGTCCATGGTTTGATCCCCAGTTGTGGTGGGATTTTTTTTTAGACCACAGACAGCTCTGGGGTTGACCCTGCCTCATGAATTGGTTACCAGAGTAACTTTGGAGATTTGTGGCTCCATTCACCACAGGGAGTGACAGGGGAATGATGATGATGACTGCAGGAAGCCTGCGTGTCTTATATCTTGCAGAGATGACTTTTGTAGCAGTTTGTTTTACATTATATTGTTGCCAGCCTTATGAAAACCCTCAACCTTAGTTCAGGGGTTCTTAACGTTTTTTTGTGCCAATTGTGTTTGATTTGATTGTCCAATGAAGGCTATGGACTCCTTTGCTTTGATTGTCCAATGAAGACTATGGACCCCTTTAAATGTCCAGTGAAGGCTGTGGACCCCTTTGATTGTCCAATGACGGCTATGGACCCTTTTGATTGCCCAATGAAGGCTATGGACCCCTTTGATTGCCCAATGAAGGCTGTGGACCCCTTTGATTGCCCAATGAAGGCTATGGACCCCTTTGATTGTCCAGGGAAGACAATGTGGACCCCTTTGATTGCCAGTTGGAGGCTATGGACCTCTTTGATTGTCCAATGAAGCCTATGGACTCCTTTAATTGTCTCATGAAGACTATGGACCCCTTTCATTGTCCAGTGAAGACTGTGGACCCCTTTAATTGTCCAGTGAAGGCTGTGGACCCCTTTGATTGTCCAATGAAGCCTATGGACTGATTGTCCGATGAAGGCTATGGACTCCTTTGATTGTCCAGTGAAGGCTATGGACTCCTTTGATTGTCCGATGAAGGCTATGGACTACTTTAATTTGATTGTCCAATGAAGACTAAGGACCCCTTTGATTGTCCGATGAAGACTATGGACCACTTTGATTGTCCAATGAAGGCTATGGACTACTTTAATTTGATTGTCCAATGAAGACTAAGGACCCCTTTGATTGTCCAGTGAAGGCTATGGACCCTTTTGATTGTCCAGTGAAGGCTATGGACTCCTTTGATTGTCTGATGAAGACTATGGACCACTTTGATTGTCCAATGAAGGCTATGGACCACTTTGATTGTCCAATGAAGGCTATGGACTCCTTTGATTGTCCGATGAAGACTATGGACCACTTTGATTGTCCAATGAAGGCTATGGATTACTTTAATTTGATTGTCCAATGAAGACTAAGGACCCCTTTGATTGTCCAGTGAAGGCTATGGACCCTTTTGATTGTCCAGTGAAGGCTATGGACCCCTTTGATTGTCAGTTGGAGGCTATGGACCTCTTTGATTGTCCAATGAAAACTATGGACCACTTTAATTGTCCAATGAAAACTATGGACCCCTTCTTGAAAAAAAAAAAAACTTAGCATTTTAAATTGTAGGTTATGTACACAGACCCCATACAATCCAGTCACGGACCCCTTACGGGTGAAAATAGAAACAAATATGAAATTTTGGATTGGTCTGTTTTCCGATAATTTATAAACTCCTGAATTTAAATATAACAAAATCAATTACCTGTCCACATTTCTCAGCAGGTGTAATTGTAAGTGTGGAAATTATATTTTCCTTAAAAAATTCTGTTTTTTTTTTCATATAAAGAAAACAAAAATTACTTTTTCATGACCTCTTTTTATGTTACTGATTTTCTTATAACTGATTTATTCATCAGTTAATATGATATTTGAAACAGATACTTTCTATTACATGGTGAAACTTTTGTCAGATCAGATTTCTGATAGCTTATTAAAAGTGTTTATTTATGGCAATCAGTGTCAATATGTTGCGTTGTTACTATTTTAAGAAATTAGCTTTAAACATCTGTAGCTTTGTCTCTACTATTTTAAGAAATTACGAAAGTTTTAAAGTTATCTGCAAATTTAATTTTGGGGCTTAACTGTAAAGAAATCTCTTTTTTGTACTAAAATGCCATTGAAATACATGGTAACCAATAGCAATATGTCATAAAACACTTTGTTATGCATGCCTGTTATTGTTGTTAACTCTTTAAGTCCCAATCGACTTTATAAAGGCTCAGGGGTTAGACGCGCTTGGCCCAATCGACTTTAAAAAGCCTTTAGTATATGGCCTCTCATGAGACTGTTCAAATTAAATTACCCACCAAACCACCCAAAACGTCAGAAATAACCGCATGTTTAAGAGTTTGTTTGTTTTGAGATATTTATTTTAGATTTTTATAGCGATTTTTTTTTAAGCGCATATTTTCTAACAAAAAATGGTAGGCCCAAAAGATTAACGTCAGATCTAGCTCGTAAGTTATTTGAAGAAATTTTTGAGAGTGATTGCAGTATGTATTCACAGGATAGCGAAAACGACTCTCATGAGGAACAATTGTAGAATTTTAATGAATACTTTTACCAATGCACCAGCTTCTTCTTTTGTCCTCCATTTTACCTTGAATAACTAATCATTTTTCAATGAAAGCTTTTATACTTGTAGCACAAGAGTAAAGTACATCCAATTACCTTCAGTTTCATATACAACAACTAAGTTATTTATGCATATGCATGCCTGTTACTTTTTTGCTTGGGACTGAAAGAGTTAAGTTAAGCCTGTGCATTTTAACTGACATCATGTAATTACTTTTGAGAACTGCATTTTAATGTAGCTCCTTTTAAAATGACAGCGAAACAAAAAAAAAGATGATATTGCCTTAAATTTGTAGAACAGTACATGATCTGTATGGTGTGGAATGCTGGAGAGTAACAGAGAAGGAAATGTCAAAACTGCCCTCCTTCTACACAATCTGCCTAAGGAAAATTCTCAGAATCTTTTGGCCGAATACTATCACTAACTAATTATTTGGAGTAACCAAGAGGACATGCACACTATCATAGCTGGCAGACGCTGGAGCTGGGTTGACCATGTCCTCAGAAGAGACCCCGATGCCATCACAAGAACAGCTATGCTATGGACCCCCGAAGGAAAGCGAAAGAGAGGCTGACCAAAAACAACATGGCGGAGAACTGTGGAGCCCGAGATGCAAAGAATGAACCAGAGCTGGGGATGGCCGCCAACCGAACAAAGTGGAAGCAGTTTGTTATTGCCCTACAAGACGCCACCAGGCGTGATGGCCACTTACTGCTTTGACAGTCGGTGGCTAAGGATCAAAGAAGAAGAAGACGTGATCAGCATATAATGAAGGAAACCTGAGCCCTTTGAATAGTAAATAAATAAATAAAGGTAATTAACAGGCACTCGTTGGACAGAAAGGAGGACACCAAACAACAGAAAAGAAAATATAAGTGATAGGCTTACCGAGAATCGAACTGAGGACCATCCCAATCATGCACACAGTCACTCACAATCACACATATACTGTATGATACATAAACACACACTCATACAATCAATTACATACACAAACACACACATAATCACACACACTCATACAAACAGTCACACATGCACAATCACACACACACACACAACGTTTTGAAATGTTTGTTTACCTTATGTACAATAGTTGGCCAGGTGGGATAATGCCATAAACAAATAGCGGCAATTGAGCATATTATCTAAAATTATAGGCATTGTATTTCTTTATTACCTCGTACAGTTGGGGGGGGGGGGGGGGATCTCTGAAGAGCCAAAGGAAGAAAAGGACTACCGCACATTCAGGCATGTCGTACAAGACAACTTATATGTGGTTGTGTGTGTGTGGGGGGGGGGGGGGTGTTGGCAACCTCATTATGTACAACCAGTTGTCACAGAAACCCGCCCACCACTGGAACAGCATATCAGTGCTTGGTGCAGGCTTCTCACTAGTGGTGACTCCGTGCTATGTAAGGAGCGTAAAGGGATGATGATGATGTCTTAATTAGAACCCATCAAGGTTTAACGCAAAATTTTTTTCCTTCATTAACTTTTTAATAAAACTTAGAAAATATTATCAAAGTTCATGCCACAGTATGTGATCTATTTTAATGAAAGTTTATGCCACAGTTTGTGATCTATTTTAATCACAGTTTATGTCACAGTATGTGATCTATTTTAATGAAAGTTTATGCCAGTGTGTGATCTATTTTAATGAAAGTTTATGCCACAGTATGTGATCTATTTTAATGAAAGTTTATGCCACAGTATGTGATCTATTTTAATGAAAGTTTATGCCACAGTATGTGATCTATTTTAATGAAAGTTTATGCCACAGTATGTGATCTATTTTAATGAAAGTTGTCACAGTATGTTGAAAGTTTATGCCAGTGTGATCCAAAGTTTATGCCACAGTTTGTGATCTATTTTAATCACAGTTTATGCCACAGTATGTGATCTATTTTAATGAAAGTTTATGCCAGTGTGTGATCTATTTTAATGAAAGTTTATGCCACAGGACGTCATCTATTTTCATCAAAGTTTATTGAACAACATGTGATCTGTTTTGTTTTGTTTATTATTTCATATGCTAGGAAGATAAAGAGGTGGCTTCTAGAAAGGGTGACTTCATCTTCAGCACAAACCACGTGTTTGAAATTGTCACCAAGATGTATATGGTCATACAAAGGAGTATAGGAAAACCACCTGAAGTCCAGATTTTACCTCAGTAAGTTTGGTCATTAGTTCGGCAAATGTTATTTTTATCTGCTGTGCCCCAATTATAATCAATAATTATTGTACTGTATCATCATCTCATTTTTTAAACCTCTTATGGAGCATGAGAAACACATGTCGAAGAGAACTAGAAGCAGAAGTCAAGAACTAGAAGCAGAAGTCAAGAACTAGAAGCAGAAGTCAAAATTATGAGAAAGATCTAGAGCTGATGTCATGTGAGAGGGAGGACTTGTCATGTGACAGGGAGGACTTGCCATGTGTTTGTTCAAGGGTAATGAATGAGTGAAATAGGGAGACACTACTGCAAATGGTACCCTTGAGGAAGCCTGTGCCAAAAGCACTTGCAGATGTGGTTTCTGAAGCCATTTTTGTTCATGACTCCATGCATAACCTCATATTAGTTGTATTTTATGACATGCGTAAGGGACATAAGGAAGCTGAAATTTTTCGGTCATATAAAAAGACATAATAGTCTGGAAAAATTAGTGATGGAAGGCTGGAAAAAGGGGAAGGGGTCGACCTAGACGACGGTGGATCCAGGACATCACAGAGAGTCTGAACTTGTCTTTGGTTGATGCAGGTCGACTTGCCCAGAATCGTGATGCGTTCAGAGCAGCTGTAATTGAGACAACGTTCTGGAAAGAATACGTCACATGATGATGATAAAGGGAGTGGTAGTCTTATTCTTTCTTTGTATTCTCTGGGACTCCCGTGACCTACATAGAGGATGTTGTATAACATCATCATCATCATCAGTTGCCATCTCCACAACGAAGGTTGGCTGTAATGAATCTCCAACGTCTTCTGTCTCCTGTCTTGATGGTGCACTCTGATAGACTCTTTCCTGTCCATCTCTTGATGTTATCTTTTCACTTATAGCACTGTCTTCCTCTTGTATGTTTGCCTTAAATTCTTTCTTCCGCTATGGTCTTCAGTAAGGAGTTATATCTTTATACATGGCCAAAATATTTTAGCTGTCTACTTGTGATCTTCCTTAATTCTATTTTCATTCCTAGGATTTCTAGGACCTCTTTATTTGATGATGATAGGAAACTCTATACAGAGCGATACAACGGGAGGCAATTGGATCATCAGAAGTTGTTCTTCTTCCCCCCCTTCCGTCCATCAAGTGTTTTGGCCCCTTAATCTCCTTTACACTCTTGGGTCATGACTATCAAGTGTCAACCTCCTGTTGTCTTGTGCAGAGAATTTAACCCACTTCACTTCTCTTTCCATGAGACGTGCCCCATTCATCTATATATCCACTTAGGGCCTCAATTCTTTCTTCTAACTGCTTGACTATTGTCCATGTTGTATATATGCTGAGTGAAAACATCTTCCACTCAGATGTTAAGTCAGTCTTACTGTGTGGCTGTGAGACATGGAGAACAAAGAACATGCCAACCAGAAAGTTACATACAGTCATAAATGGGTTAGAAGGATTGAAATGGTATGAGATGGTCACCAAAGTGGAACTGATGACAAGAATGAGACAAGTGCCAGTGGGACAAGAGATGAGTTGAGGACATTGAGGGAAAACGGTGGATAGCTCTATGAGGCAGGTGTTATTCTGGAATCCCCAGGATGAGAGAATTAGAAGTCTGAAGAATATATGTAGAAGGGTACTGTAGACATACAAACACCAAATTAAGACTGTATGAGAGCTGTGTACTTTCTGTGCTTCTCTATGGTGCGGAATGTTGGAGAGTAACAGAGAAGGAAATGTCGAAACTGTCCTCCTTCCACACAATCTGCCTAAGGAAAATTCTCCGAATCTTTTGGCCAAACACCATCAGCAACCAAGAACTAATTATTCGGAGTAACCAGGAGGACATGCACACCATCATAGCTGGCAGACGCTGGAGTTGGGTTGGCCACGTCCTCAGAAGGGACCCTGATACCATCACAAGAACAGCCATGCTATGGACCCCCGAGGGAAAGCGAAAGAGAGGCCGACCAAAAACAACTGTGGAAGCTGAGATGCAAAGAATGAACCACAGTTGGGGCACTGTACGAAGGATGGCTGCCGACCGAGCAAAGTGGAATCAATTTGTTGCTGCCCTACAAGACGCCACCAGGCGTGATGGCCGCTGACTGCTTTGACGGTTGGTGGTTATGGATCAAAGAAGAAGAAGAAGACTGTAGACATGAATAGGATGATCTTTTTCTTCGTACATTCTCATACGTCAAATTGAATATGTTCAAAGAAAGCAGTAGTCAGTTTCTGTCTCCATTGAGCTTTTCTTGGAATGGTACTGATGAAGACCATATGTGCTTTCTCTGTTGCTCATAAGTTGGGCATCTTTGAAGCAGACGTTCAGCATTCATTTTATCGGTACCACAGTTACACTCATTTGTAGTTCCTATCTTTAGCTTGTTGATTAGATGGGATCCAAATCTGTTGTGGCTCTGCAAAGTCTGAAGATTACCACTTGTTATCTTCTGCTGAGCTGATAATATGCATACATGTTTGGTGGCCTGAATGCTCTACATCCCGTTTGTTCCTGTGTTGGTTTATGATAAAACTCTTTACCTCTTCAACATTTATACTTGCTTCAGGCTGAGGTAGTTTTCCCCACTTTCCTTTGCCAATCTGTCAGCCTCTTGATTACCAGGAATGTTGCAATGAGATGGGATCTACTGTACTACAACTCTTTTGAAAAGGATAAAGAAGACATTGAACAGATGACACAGGGCAGGAAGGCTCGGCATAAAGTTGTTGAAGGCCTGTGCTTCTTAGGAAGCTAAAAAATAAATGATGATGATGAAATATTGGCATTCTTGAAACAAGTTGTAAAACTACTGCACAGATAGCATAACTTAACACTCCAAAAAGATTTCAAAGAGGAAAGTCAGAGTTAAGTCTTTAGCTCAGAAGATTCCCACAATCTTAGTGTGCAATGATGGGTTCTCAACACATTTCATCGCATCGGGAATTGTCATGTCGGACCACTGTGATGTGGCTAGTTGATACCGGAAGTGTTGGCCAGGCAACTCGAAGACTTGATTTTTCCAGGATGCACCATGTGGTGGTGCTTCAGGGCTTTATTTAAAGATCGTATTACTGGACTTTACGCATGGAGGCATATCTGGAGTCGTCCTTATATGACCACCAGCTAAACACAGTGCTACAGTAAACAGATGTAAAAGTGAACCTCTGTCTGTGAGGCTAATTACACCCTCATTGACTCGTGAAATCATCCACACACTTCCAGGTATTCCCCCTGCGGTGAAACATGTTGAGAACCCAGCACTGCACATTTAAGCTTGGAGGAGTCGAGCCCCTGGCTTTTTACCTGGTTGGCTGCATTCAGGAGGATCTCACTGTGGACCCATGATAGTAAGGGGGAGCTGAGAAGTGGCTCTGTGTAGGATGTGACAATTCCTTGGGAGAGCCCAGAACCAGAGCACAGTATTTTAGCACTGCATATATAGAGAGCCCCCTAGGGCGGTTGGGAATGCACAGTATGCCACACACTTCTTACTCCTAGCTTGGGACCAGATGTGATGATCCTTTAAATGCCAGCCAAGCTGGAGAAACTGGAGCTCATGACTTCAGCTGAACATGTTTCAGAATGGCAGAAAAGCCACAGGAATAACCAAAGATCTACAGTGTAGATAATACCAAGGAGTCTTCAACTCGGTATTGGCTGCAAAATAGTGAGAAGCTCAGCAGCCCTAGTTAAACAACAACAAAGCCTGCAGTTTACACAAGAGCAGCATGAATTTCTTAGTGTCCCAATTAGATGACCTAATCTGTTTTTTTCTTTACAGGCTGCAGGCAGAGTTCAAGAGTTCAACGGTAGAAATTTCATTCACAAAAGCATCAGAAACTACAGATGGTAACATCAAGATCCTCAGGAAGGGAAAGCAAATCAGGGTTATTGAGTCATGATCCAGTTCTTTCTTCTCTTTTTTTTTTTTTAAACTCTTTCTATCCCATGAATCCTTGCATGCATCGTCATCATCATCATCATCATTTTGACTCCCTGTGGAGCATGGAACCACAATTGTAGCTGACCCCCTTACAAAGAAACTTGCACAAAGGATTCACATGCTGTGGCAGTGGTAGTTTCTGTAGATGTCTTGTCTTACGTAATGAGGTTTGCTAGCCCCCGTACACAGCCTCTAATTTGTCACCGTATATACCATGCCTGAGGGCAGTGGCGTAACTCATGGTGTCACCCCCCATGGACCTCCTCCCGTACCAGACCATACAGAATCCTTAGTAATGTTTTTTGTACTAATGTTACACGTAAATCGTAATTCCCGTATGTCACTGAATGTAATGGCAATAGTAGTGACATAAAGAACTAGCAAAATAAAAATTACACCTTTAAGTTACAATATTATACGTGCAGCCTAAATTTATTTACATTTACATAGTTTCCTGTGGTTAAAGTGAAAATTCGGTAAGGAAACAATAGAATTCTAGTAAAAACGTAGGTATATTGATACCGTACATGTAAGCTGGGCTTACGAAAAATATTTTTGTTGTTATAACTACAGGGATATTTTTTTTTTAAATAATAAATTTCTGCTGAAACACTGCACAAAAATTGTATAGACAGTCATTTTGGTGTCACCCCCTCTGATGGTGTCACCCGGTGCAGTCCGCACCCCCCCCCCTAGTGACGCCACTGCCAGAGGGTGCATAATCCTATTATTTCTTCAGAGCCCCCCCCCCCCACACGGGGCTATTTCGGTATCTTGCTAATACCTAAAAATTAACCTGGCGCAGGGAGAGTTAAATTATTCATTGACAGTTAACACTCATTTCTCTGTTACACTTTACTTACTTAGTCGTTCCTCTTCTACCGTGAAGTGTAGAGGTTTGGAAGAGAGAGCGTCAGACTATCCTAACGGCTGTCTTCCTCCTGGCCTGGTTCCATTCTAGTCCTCGGTCCTCCAGAGATTGTCTAATGTTGTCCTCCCAGCGGACTTTGGGTTGTCCTGGAGGTCTGGATCCCTGGCTCTTAGTTTCCCATGCTTTGTTAACAATGTTTCTGAAATGATAAACTCATTGTGTATCTGCTTCTTCTTCATGTACCATGCCTGGTGGCGTAGGCAATCATGTCCTCTCCACAACTTCCGGTCTCCAGTACTTGTTTATCAATTCTGTCCATGCTGTGGTGTCAAACTGTCCAGTATCTTGTCTCTTTTGTCATCATGTTTGTCTCTTTTCCTTCAGTTTTTCCTGTTGTTCAGATATATTTCAGTTTTTTTCTTCTCATAACATTTCTGAAGAATGTGAACTTCTTCCTTCTAAACTTAAGTGAGCGATATGCTTCCGGTTAGCATTGGCCTCTTTGTACAGTGTGTGTTTAAACATTTGTTTTTGAGAATATTATTATTTTTTTTTTTTTAAATTTCATTGTCTATTATGTCAGTGCTGCGGTAAGCAGCCCAGGATATGTGGTGATCTACTTTAGATACACTTAGCTGTCTTAAGATCTACCGCCATAAAATCATCTCTGCCGAGTCATGTGGAAAATCAAGTCTCAGTTGTAGACAAAATATTTTGTAAATGTTTTAGAATTTAATTCCTTGATGAAATTGATGGCTGCTGTGTGCTGTGTACCTGTAATTGTGGGGATACTAAGCTTTGAAATGCCATCAGGAGAAGAGGGGGGGGGGGGAGAAATCCCATTACACGCCCATTGAGGCATATTCGGAATATGGTGTTAGGCCCTTAATGTACTGTTGGTCGAGAAAATATGGGCCATCAGGATAAAGCAGGTCTGAAATTTTCCCTAGCTTAAAAATTCTTTATTTGTCCCCTCTCTATCACTAAAAAGATCTACCAAATCACCTCATATGATCTACCAGTAGATCGTGATCGACCAGTTGACAGCCCCTGTGATAGTGTCACTGGTAAAGGTTTGTAGGGTTAAATATTGTGTTTGCTTAAGAAGTTATTGTGTAAAAGTCATCCATAATCTGTGTGTATTTGTGTGCCGTCATTGTTCAGTTCTTTTAATCTATGATGGGAAACTATACAGTATGAGGTAATCTGATCAACAGAAGTTCTCCCCCCCCCCCCCCCCCGTCCATCAAGTGTTTCGGCCCCTTAATCTCCTCCACAGTTTAATGAAAGGAAAAGACGAAAGCTCAAGACCACAAGGTTTTTTATATTTTGACATGTGCCCTAATATAACTGAAGGATGTTGTGTCTAGGTTGAACGGCGAGCTTCACAAAAAACAAGTCAGAAATGCTATTTAAAAAAAAAAAGGTAAATCTACAGGTAGTCCCATATCAATTACTGCTGTAGTGTAGGGAAGTGTTAAAGACTTCCCTATCCTAGGTATCAGCTTTATGAGATGGGCTGACAGGTTCTCTTCCTTGTTGCGTTTGCCTTCCCTAATTCAAGAGCATAGTCAGGCACCAGTTTACATCTGGGTAGACTTTGAGTATGACGCTACCTGGCTTCAAGCCTTTTAACAGTGCCTCATGAAGCAAGCGCTGTAAACAGCCACCCGGCGCTCAGTGTATATAATCTTGTTATTGTCATCTTTGTATTTATATATTATTTATATTTCTACGTGTTTATGCTTCCCAGAGGGATTCTGGGGCTGGTTTATCATCATCATTTCATGTTTTGCTGCTAAAGGAGCATGGAGCCATGGATCCAGCTGGTCCCTTAGTAAGGAGCCTGTACCAAAGTGCTTATGTGATTTTACAGCAGTGATTTTGGTAGCAATCTGTTGTCCATGATAAGTTTGCCAGCCACAAGCACTTTATCAGAGAATCAGAATTTTAATATGCAAATACATGTTCGCAACAATGGAAAACAAAAAGAGACAGAAAAGGAAACCGTATTGGAGGACCAGAAGTTAATATGCATGTACCAGAAGGCTTTGACAGTCGGCAGCTAAGGATCAAAGAAGAAAAACAGAAGGCAGTAATTGAGAAGAAAACACTGGCAATGGATAGAACACACAGTGAGGAAAGCTGTTGATAGCATTACAAGGCAGTCCTTGTTCTGGAATATCCAGGTACGAGGAAGAGAGTTGCACCAAAAACACACCAGGAGAAGAGAGCTGAAGATAGAAACAAAAATGAGGAAAACATGGAAAGAACTTGAGCGGATGGCACAGGACAGGAAGACTTGGCATGTGTTTGTTGAAGGCATATGCTCCGTGGGGAGCTAAAGGGTATTGATGGATTGATTGATTGAGAAATTGATATGCATGTACCAGCAGGCAATAAGTGAAAGTAAACAAAGAAGAACATGAAGAAATATTAACATTGTGATTATTTTCCTTTGTGTTCCTTGAGGAGCATGGAGCCACCACTGGTTGCCTTGTGGGAAGCCTGCTCCATGCAGTCAAATGCTCTTGTGGCTTTGATTCCTGTAACAATTTGTTTTACACGATGAGGTTCAATATTAACATTAGGTACTCCAAACTCAATTTTTAAATTACATATTTCTGTTAATAACATACGTAGATGGGTGGATCTTTTTATTCTAAGCATTTTCGTACCAAATTTAGTGCCCTAGGTGAATTTGTTCAACTAATGCAATTTTGAATATTTGAAAAATTGGGCTTGTTGCGTAACTTGTCAAAATGCCAACTTTGAGTGGTGATAAATTTTAAATTTACAAACACACACTGACAAAACTTTGTAAATACATAGCTTGGTGGTCTATACGGCTCCGCGGTCAACCCAGCCTCATGAATTGGGTACCACAGCAACTCTGGGAAGTTTAAGGCAGCCAGTGTGATGCTGACCCACTTCACCTCTAGTGTGCCGATGGTCAAGAAAATACGGGCCTAACACCATATTTCCAATATGGGCTTGTAATGGGATCCTTTACCTTTTACCTATGGTATTAAACAAACAAATAGGATCCAGAATATAGTACAAAAGAATCATGTAAGGACAATGCAGATTTTCTTTATTGATAATTGTTTTCATTATGTGAGTGAAATGCTAACAAAGTTATAGATGTGAATTTGTGACCAAACCATAAATTATAAATGTCTCAACTTTGTGATAGCTTACAGTACTATGCAATATGCCTTACAGATTTTCCTTTGGCAACTGTGTAAATTACTGTAATACATTATATAATTTCTTGTCGGAGCCGCGCTGGTGTAATGGCTTCGGCGTTGTACTGGCGACCAGGTGTTCATGGTTCAAACCCGGGTGTCAGCGTTTGAAGAAATGTTTACGGCCGGAAATTTGACTGAGTAACCTGAACGGCTCCTGTGATAAACACTCTGTGGATGGGAAGGAGCGAAGCTCCTGACCGGGTTGGAAGGAAAGTCCTCAGGTTCCCCAGCCTCGCAATGACATGTCATTGGGCCGAAGGGCTGAAAGCCCAAGTGCCGCTGGTTAAGGAAAAAAAAAAAAAAAATATATAATTTCTTGTCCAGTTCATGAATGTTTGAGGTGTCTTAAGTTACTGATTTTTTGAAATGATTGAGTTTAGACATTTAGTTTTTAAGAAATATAATAAAGTGCTCCATTCGTACATATTAAAATACAGTTTGAAGGAATCACATAGCTTATTTTTTTACATAAAGTTCACAAACCTGTCCCTTATAAGGTGTGTAACCTTTTCATTTGAAGAGCCATCAACTGTCACTTTCAGTAACCGACTTGGGCACACGAAGGAGACGTGAAAGACAAGGTTGAGTCACATCCAATCTGACTGATATCATATTGATGGATTTGTCTTAAGAACTTGTGTAAAACTCTGTCATCTATTGAGTGACCCAACCCATGCACATTTTTTCAAATTAAAATAGTAAATCCAAGTAGACTTATCTAGCCACTTTTTTTTTTCCTTCTTTTTAAAGACAATTTAATAGTACCAAATGCTATGTGGTTATAGTTTAGATGCAAATTTTATTTGTAATATTTTTCAAGCCCTACAAAATGTTGTTCAAAACTTAAATTTAGTAAAATGGGTGTTTACAGTAAATTGTATCTTATATCGTGCTTGTATGTCTTTTTGGTATGCATACTACGTTTATATATCTAGAGATGTACAGGAAGTTTTCAAAGTGTACCGTCAAAGCAAGGAACAGTTTGGTTTAGTTTAGTTTTTAAAGACCATCTTCATTGCACAAGTCCATAAGTTAAGTGCTCTGATTTCTTCCGTTAGATCTCACAAGGATGATCTCAGCACAGCACACGGCACCGGCGAGGATCCAAACGTGTGTATACAGGAATCATAATTTCTATAAATATTTTTTGTGGGTGTGTAGGTTTCCTAATTTTTAAATTAATCCAGGGCAGCGGCCACATGGCCTACTCTTCACGATTTCCAACTGCCAAAGGATTTTTAAAAGATATACCTACATATCATGTTCAACCTTCAGTTTGTTTCTTGTTTTGGATTTTATTGAGAACACGACTCACCATTCTCTGTCTCCAAAGCACAACTTTTCTTACTAACACTACTACTTTTGAAATGTTTCAGTAGGATAATTCCTTCTTTACATCTCGGCCCCCACAGTTCTCCGCCAAGTTGTTTTTGGTCGGCCTCTCTTTCGCTTTCCATCAGGGGTCCATAGCATCACTGTTCTTGTGATGGCATCAGGGTCTGTTCTGATGACGTGGCCAACCCAAGTCCAGCGTCTGCCAGCTGTGATGGTGTGCATGTCTTCTTGGTTGCTCCGAGTGAGCAGATCTTGGTTGGTGATGGTATTTGGTCAAAAGATTCAGAGAATCTTCCTTAGTTATTTACCAAATATTCCCCATACTCCCGTAATAAGTTTCTTGTATCCCCTGCCCTAGAGGAATTTTCTGGCCATTCCTGTTCTTCTCACCCCGTACAGGTTCCAAGGTGTCTCTGAAGAGACTGCACCCCTCAGGCTTGTCTTACAAGGCAACTATTATGAGGCTGTGTTTGAGCCTGGCAACCTCATCATGAGGCTGTGCTTGAGCCTGGCAACCTCATCATGAGGCTGTGCTTGAGCCTGGCAACCTCATCATGAGGCTGTGCTTGAGCCTGGCAACCTCATCATGAGGCTGTGCTTGAGCCTGCCAACCTCATCATGTACAATACATGCCACAGAAACCATTACTGCAAGAGTGTATGAATGTTTGGCACAGGCTTCCTGCAGGGGGGGATCCAGCTGTAGTGGTGGCTACATACTCCTTAGGGAGCACACAGGAACATGATGATGATGATTCCTTGTCTTCAGTCCTGAGGTGTGTTCCTAACGTAGTCCATACTTATATATCATTATCATCATCATGGTGGTTTTTGTAGCAATGTGTTTCAAAGGATGAGGTTGACATACGGATATGTGCTCATTTTGTATGGTAAAAGTTTCTCTAAATAGAATTACGTTCATCTTCTTGCTATTGTCATCTGTTTAGTTTCTTGTAGCTTCTTTATTTATTAAAACATTTGATTATTCGTATGTAAAAGACTGTCTACTTGTTTTCTTTACTAGCCTATGTGCTAAATTATACAGTGATTAAAAGTCAAGTTTGTTATTTTTGTATCCTCACGTCTGCATGGAGGCATGTCTGGAGTCATCCTTATATGACCACCAGCTATGCACAATGCTATATAGTATGTAGATTTGGATGTGAACCTTTGTCTGTGTAGCTAATTACACCTGTTGACTCTTGAAATCATCCACATACTTACAGGGATTCCCCTGTGGTGAAACATGTTGAGAACCCAGCTTTACACACTATGGATGCATCAAATTCAGCATTACACAAAACAATAAATGTAATAATAGATAACCATCTAAACATTCAACAAAAGCTGTGCATAAAATAGAGGAAGTGTAAATATATTTATTGTTCATCATAACAAGTTTCCTTGTCACTGTAATATATTATCTATTTCTTGTCCATACAAATAAATATGATACCCTGGTAGCAACATCTTAAAAACAGTTGCAGCAGGAATTTTTACATAAATATCAATGGAAAACATACAAATCTAGAAACAGCGTAGGAGTAATATTAACATTTAGTATAAATATAATGAACAAGTAGACACGACAAGTATGGGAAACTAAGAGCCTGGGACTGAGACCTCCAGGATGGCCCCGAGTCCACTGGCAGGACACCATTAGACAATCTCTGAAGGACCGAGGACTAGAATGGAACCAGGCCAGGAGGAAGACAGCCGATAAGATAGTATGGTGCTCTCTCTGACAAACCTCTACACCCCAGGGTAGAAGAGGAACAACTAAGTAAGTAAGTAACAAGAAGAAGAAAACAGGTGAGGAACCTTTCTGCTTTCTTTGTTGAAGTTTGTGTGTTGTCCTTTTCAGGGCTTTCTCTTTCTAGCATTTCTCATCAGTTTCTTGACGAATACTTAATACGTGAACTGGAAAATTTACATAAACATCAATGAAAGAAAATATCTAGAAAGTTTCTGGAAGATTATTCAAATAGCGAACAGTAAAATTTACATAAACATCATTGGGGAGAAATAAAAACAATTTCGAGAAATAGCTTCGGGAAGAATATTCAAGTGGTAAACAGCGAGGTTTAAAATTTTTTTTTTTTAACTGATGAAGAAAATATCCCATTAACCTCTGATAGGTTATAATTAGGATATAGTGTCCATATATTTATATGTTCAACTGCTGATATGACTGGAGGTTTACGTAAATATCAATGGGAGGAAAAAAAAATACCTAGAAAACATTTCAGGAAGAATATTCAAGTAGTGAATAGGAAGATTTTCATAAATATTGGTAAAAACAAATATATATATATCGAAGCAGTTTTGTGAAGAATACTGAAATAGTGAGCTGGAAGATTTACATAAATATCAATGAAATAAATACCTAGAAACAGTTTCAGGAAGAAAATTCAAGTAGTGAAAAGGGAGATTTATATATTTTTTTTTTAAATGTCTACAAACAGCTTCAGGACGATATACATATCAATGAGGGAAAAATTTCAAAGTAATGAACAGGAGTGTTTACACTAGGTGACCATACATCCTGATTTGTCTGGCTTTTCATGTTCAAGCTGTATGTGGGGCAAGATTTTTTTTTTTTAATTTTGAAATATCCGGCTCTTATGCGATTCACTAAATTACAAAAAAAAACATAATTTTGAGCATTCCACATATTAATTTCAGTTCCGACGACTGAATTGAAGGCGTTATCACCACAGAACCAAACAAATAATTTATCAACAGTCCCGTAAGCTTTCACATTGTTGAACTGTTTAAAACAGAGTATCATATTTTAACTCACGTTTTGTCATTTTTGCGCTGTATGATTATTGCCCCCTGTTACGGAGAAAGCACTATGAATGATAATATGGTATTAGGTTTAGTAAATTACAAATAATTTTTAATTAATACCAAATTATACATTAATTTATGACATTATATATTTATTATACAAACCTACTCTAAGTGCCAAAATGAAATGAAAAGATATATCCTTCTTCTTCTTTGTTAGCCCTCAGACTTCTACATTAATGACTCTAATACAGGCAATAGTCATCTCAAGGTTCCTGACATCTCCAAACAAAAAAATTTATCTATGTTTTGCCAGAGGTCAGCAAGATGCAGAAGCAGAACGTCTCATGGCAGAGGTGGCACATTTGTGTCAGTAGAAAATAAATCTACTGCTGATTTGAAAGAAAGTGAAGAAGAAAAACGCAAACAGACAAGCCACAAGAAAGCACTTGCGTCTGAAAGTTCACAATCAAACACAAACAGACAAGCCACAAGAAAGCACTTGTGTCTGAAAGTTCACAATCAAACAAGCCACAAGAAAGCACTTGCGTCTGAAAGTTCACAATCAAACACAAACAGACAAGCCACAAGAAAGCACTTGCGTCTGAAAGTTCACAATCAAACACAGACAAGCCACAAGAAAGCACTTGCGTCTGTAAGTTCACAAACAGACATCCCACAAGAAAGCACTTGCGTCTGAAAGTTCACAATCAAACACAAACAGACAAGCCACAAGAAAGCACTTGCGTCTGAAAGTTCACAATCAAACACAGACAAGCCACAAGAAAGCACTTGCGTCTGAAAGTTCACAATCAAACAAAGACAGACAAGCCACAAGAAAGCACTTGCGTCTGAAAGTTCACAATCAAACACAGACAAGCCACAAGAAAGCACTTGCGTCTGTAAGTTCACAGACATCCCACAAGAAAGCACTTGCATCTGAAAGTTCACAATCAAAACTAACATTATTTTACAAAGGAAACAAGCATGGTACAGAATAAAGTTCCTGCTACAGAAGGCATTTTTGCTTTTCATTCTGTGTAACATCACAATAGTTTCAAATCAGTGGGCCTGTACTTCAAAATTCTGTCCATAATTCAACAATTTCCAACAAATTTGCATGCGCCAAAACCAAAACAACCAGCAATCTCCATTTCTGTGACTACAAAACACACGACTGACAGACACTTTTTGAAAGACTAAGAAAAAATAGCGTTGCTTATTATGGAGGTCCCAGTGATGTGAACAACAGCGGCTTGGGCAAAATGTTTCAAATAATCAGTATTTTATGACTGGAAAGTTAGTGGTTTACTTCTTCTTGGATCCTTAGCCCCTGACTGACAAAGTAGTCAGTAGCCATCACGCCTAGTGGCGTCTTGTAGTGCAGCAACAAATTGTCCCCATTTTGTTCGGTCGGTGGCCATCTTTCGTGTCGTGCCCCCAACTGTGGTTCATGCTATGCATCTCAGCCTTTGCTGTTCTCCGCCAGGTTGTCTTTGATCTGCCTCTCTTTCGCCGTCCTTCTGGGGTCCATAGCATAGCAGTTCTAGTGATAGTGTCAGGGTCCCTTCTGAGGACATGGCCAACCCAGTTCCAGCGTCTGCCTTCAATGATGGTGTGCATGCCTTTTTGACTGCAACTTGGGTTACAATATACAAATATGACTTCCTCAGAGAAATATGTTGCATTTGCGATAATTGTAACAAAATGTTATGTAGGATTGGTCATAATGCACAGAGTAACATGTTTATGTGTATTTATCAATTAATCCAGCTTTGTTAAACAAGTAAGTTTTTATCATCTTAATATATCAAGAGACACATAACCACAGTGATTTGGTTAAATTATTTATTGTATAAAAAATAAGTTTTGCTGTCATTTATTAATTAAAATAAATTTGTCCTACTTTTTCAGTGGCGTCCTCCTTTTCATGACAAAAAATTGAACACTGTCCTCCTTTTTGCATTTAATGATATGGCCACCCTTCTTCTTCTTTGATCCTTAGCCGCCGACTGTCAAACCAGTCACTGGCCAACATGCCTGGTGGCATCTTGTAGGGCAGCAACAAACTGCTTTGTATGGTGGCCATCATTCATGCAGCGCCCCTGGTCTGGTTCGTTCTTTGCATATTGGCCTCCACAGTTCTCCGCCAAGTTGTATTTGGTCGGCCTCTCTTTTGCTTTCCTTCAGGGGTTCATAGCATCGCTGTTCTTGTGATGGCATCGGGGTCTCTTCTGAGGACATGACCAACCCAACTCCAGCGTCTGCCAGCTTTGATGGTGTGCATGTTCTCTTGCTTGCTCCAAATAAACAGTTCTTGGTTGGTGATGGTATTCGGCCAAAAGATTCGGAGAATTTTCCTTAGGCAGATTGTGTGGAAAGGGGACAATTTCAACATTTCCTTCTCTGTTACTCTCCAGCATTCTGCACCATAGAGAAGCTCAGAAAGTACACAGCTCTCATATAATCTTAAAATTAAGATTACAAGATGGTCAACCTAGTTTACACAAATATCAAGGAATTAAAAAAAACATAGAAACAGGAAAAATTGTCAAGTAAAGAACAGAAAGATTTACATCATTATCAATGAAAAATAGCAGTAGTTACAAGAAGAAAGAGGGAGGATGGAGAGAACAATATTGGACAGTATAATACAAAGTGCATATCCCTTTTAACATGTCAAAAAAACAAAGGGTAAGGAGGAATCCAGAAACTCTTGCATAATGGGAAACCTTTCTGTGGATCACACTGCCTCATATTATGTCCACCCCACCCAGTTATCCCTTGGTATCAAAGTTAACCATTTACACAAAGAGTGATCAAACAAAATTCTAATTGCCAATGTTGTCACCTCGAGTCAACAAACTCAAGTCGGACATACATCACCTCAACTGGAGTGGCTACTTTTCATTAGCAACTCGACTGCAGACTTGCCAATTCTGGCAAACCAACTTTGCTATCCTCATTTATAAGGCACTCATATCAAGAAACTGAAAATTATTTTATGTAAATCAATAAAATAAAAACGGAGGTAAAGGATCCCGTTACACGCTCATTGAGGCATATTGGGAATATGGTGTTAGGCCCATATTTTCTCGACCGTCGGCACACTAGGGGTGATGTGGTTAGCATCATGCCGGCCGCCTTAACCTTCCCAGAGTTGCTCTGGTACCCATTTGAGGCTGGGTCGACCTAGGAGCCGTTTGCGGCCTTAAAAAATCCCACCTCATCTGGGGATCGAACCATAGACCACTGAGCTAGGAAGCCAGTGCACTAACGACTATGCTACCGCGGCTCCCATTGGGAGTGGTCAGGTAAATGCAATACAACAAAGAAAGATTATTATTTTTAATTATTTTTTAAAGTGGTTCATATACTTGTTTAAATCATTTCTTCTTTTTCTTCTTCGTACACTCTCAGACTAGAGACTCGTACTAATTAAATCGTTTGAGACTATAAATAGCTTTTGACCAAAACTGACACTCAAACCGAACAGGTGCTAAGAACTTGAGACTTGCACTAAGAGGTTTGAAACTTGTACTTTCAGACTTGAAATTTGAGACTTGTACTAAAGAGACTTGAGACTTGCATTAACAGAAATGAGACCTGAACTTGAGTCTTGTACTAAGAGATTAGAGACTAGTATTAGAGACATGAGACTCATACTAAGAGACTTGATACTCGTACAAAGAGATTAGAGACTTGAGACTCGTACTAAGAGATTAGAGACTTGTATTAGAGACATGAGACTTGTACTAGAGACTTGCATTAGAGACATCGAGACCTAAGAGTCTAGATTAGAACCTGAACTTATTAGAGACTGAGACTTTATTCGGAGACTTGCATTAGAGACATGAGACTTGTACTAGAGACTAGTATTAGAGACATGAGACTTGTACTAGAGACTAGTATTAGAGACATGAGACTTGTATTAGAGACATGAGACTTGTATTTGAGACTTGTACTAGAGACTAGTATTAGAGACATGAGACTTGTATTAGAGACTAGTACTGAGAAGTGTTACTCTTAGGTCATCCAGGTCGGCATTATTTTGATTCTTACTAAGACTGTGCATTGAGAAGATAATTTGTCTCCTTGTTTCTTAGAGACATGAGTTTTTAACATGAAGACTTGTATTAGACTAGTATTAGAGACATGAGACTTGTACTAGAGACTTGAATTAGAGACTAGAGACAAGACATACAAAGAGATTAGAGACTTGTATTAGAGACATGAGACTTGTACTAGAGACTAGTATTAGAGACATGAGACTTGTACTAGAGACTCATACTAAGAGATTAGAAACTAGTATTAGAGACATGAGACTTGTACTAGAGACTTGTATTAGAGACATGAGACTTGTACTAGAGACTAGTATTAGAGACATGAGACTTATATTAGAGACTAGTATTAGAGACATGAGACTTATATTAGAGACAGTATTAGAAACATGAGACTTGTACTAGAGACTTGAGGCTCGTACTAAGAGATTAGAGACTTGTTCTAGAGACTTGTATTAGAGACATGAGACTTGTATTTGAGACATGAGACTCATACTAAGAGACTTGTATTAGAAATATGAGACTTGAACAAACTTTATTTATTTTACTTGTTATAAGGCAACATCATCCTGAAAATACTGAAAGGTTACAACAAAACAATATATTATTATTGACCATACTTGTCAAACATCATATCACAAATCTCTAACATAGCAAATGCTCTCGCATTTAAGCAAAAAAACATGGACATTGCTAAAAATGGAATAATCAATTAAAATCTGTTTAATCAATGAAAAAAACAAATGTTTGACCAATTAACTGTTATATATCCCAGTTCTACTTTTATTTCATTTATTTTAGTACAGTATCTTGTTGACACCAATTATGGACTCATCCCATGACTCTCTGTATCTGAGCATGTGAAATAAACATGTTGATCACTCATTCAACACCCTTCAGCTCCCCAAGGAGCATAGGCTTGCAAGAAATCCATACCAAGCCTGAGGTCCTTCCATGTTAGTTATCCCTTCCATGTCTATCACCAGTTCTCTTCTCTATATGTTTTTCAGTCTACCACTGGTTTCTCTTACCCTTCTTACTCATTATCATCATCACCCTTTAGATCCCCAAGGCGCTTAGAGGCCTCTGACAAATGTTGGCCGAGTCTTCCTGTCGCATGCCATCAGCTCAAGTTCCTTCCATTTCTTCTTCATCATGTTTACTTCTATCTCCAGCTCTCTTCTCTGTGTGTGTTTTTTCTGGTGTACCCCTGGCTCTTTTACTCTGGGGCATTCCATAATGAGGACTACCCTGTAATACTATCAACAGGTTTTCTTAGTGTGTGTGTGTGTGTCCTATCCAATGCTAGCATCTTCATCTCATTTCTTGTTCAACTGTCCTTATCAACAGTTAATGTTAATCAGAATTGATGTCACTGCACTCCGGGCAAACCCACAGGTCATCAGCCTCCCTCAACAAATGTCGAAGGGTATGAATGCTTTGGTCCACTGTCAATATCATCAATTCCACATTAGTGATATACATTAATACATGTTAGGATATGTCAATACTGACCAAAAACTAAAAAGGTGTAAAACATTACTTATACGTGATACCTTCTGGCTATTTTCACTTTATATATTAAATCTGTTATATGCTTTATCATATGTTAAACTTTTTTGTACGCGTTATTATATGTGAATTCGGTTTTTTGCTTTATGAACTGAGCAAAGACTTTTCTACATTGTCCAAGTCCACTTCATCCCAAAAAGGAAACCATACAACAGGAAGTTTGGCTGTCAGCTTCTCCATGATTGGCTGGAGTAGATCAAATAAGAGCTTCGAACCTTTCCGAGATAGATGGAGGCCATCACATAAGTAATTGGCATAATCCTGGTGACATAATGATACAAAACAAATATATGTTGTCAAAATGATATAAAACAAGTGTATATTGTCAAAATTATACAAAACAAATATGTTAAAATGATACAAAACAAATGTATGTTGTCTAAATGATACAATAGAAATATATTTGTCAAAATTATACCAAACAAATATTTGTTATCAAAATGATACAAAACAAATATATGTTGTCAAAATGATACAAAACAGATATATGATGTCAAAATGATACAAAACAAATATATGTTGTCAAAATGATACAAAACAAATATTTGTTACAATGATACAAAACAAATGTATGTTTTCACAATGATACAAAAATATTTGCCAAAATGATACAAAACATATATTTGTCACAATGATACAAAACAAATATATTTGTCAAAAATGATACCAAACAAATGTATGTTGTCACAATGATACAAAACAAATATATGTTGTCACAATGGTACAAAACAAATATACAGTAGAACTCCATTTATCCGAACCCCATGGGACCGAGCATCGTTCGGATAATCAAATGTTCGGATAATTGGATTACATAATGTATCGAGTACATGTACACATATTTCTAAAAATAATTAACTATCACAAGGAAAATACACTATAAAACATATTTACTTGTACTGTAATAATAATACCCACACTGTATTAGATCACTGTATCACCAAAATCTGTCATTACACTGCAGTGCATGTACTACTTGTATTAATTTTTTTTTTTAAGAAAGAGAAATTTTTTCAAAATAACATTACAAACGATTCAAAACCCGGCGCAACTTACGTATACATGTACTTGCACAGATGTAGCCCACTATTTAAAATATCTTCAGGACTTGGTCGACGTTTTGGGTTTTCTTCATAATCTACAAGTACATCATGTACTTCTGAGGAGTCTTCGTCATCGGTCACTACATGTATTTGGTTTTCTTCTTGCACAAAAGACAAAATTTCTTCGTCATTCAAAAACTGAAAACCAGAATCATTATCATCTTCTAGCCACACCTGTGCATCAATTTTGTCACAGTCCGAAAATCCGGGATTGAAACAGTTCCACAACTTCATTTATACAATCATCATTTGTGTCCACTGCAGTAGTTTCATTTCCTCCTTTTTTCCCAAGCAATCTATTCCAAGCCTTGTTGAAGTTATCTTGTGACTGGGTGGTCCAAGCATCAGCTAACATATAGCAGCAGTCTTTGAGATTAAGCTTTTTGGAAAACGCCACCACACTTTCTTCATCTTCAGCCAACAATAAACAACGCAGGACTTCATTCTTGTACATCTTTTTAAGCTTTGCTATAACACCCTGATCCATTGGTTGAATCAGTGTTGTTACATTGGGAGGCAGAAAAATTACTTTAAAATTTGTATCAACTGCATTCAATGTATCCGTCTCTGGATGAGATATTGCATTGTCCAGTAGAAGAATTACTTTTCCAGTTTTCTTTTCTTGTTCTCTCAACCTCTTCACATTTGGGATGAACTGATTTGTATACTAATCAAGAAATATTTCACTATTCATCCAAGCACTCTTCTGTGCTTTGTAGCACAATGGGAGACATGTCACATTCTTTAAACAACGTGGTTTTTTGGCTTTGCCGATCATTAGCACCAGTAAACGATGACTTCCACTGGCATTCGCGGCTACCAAAATTGTTACTCTCTCTTTGCACTTTTTAAACCCAGGGGCAGCTGCTTCGCGCTGAGATGCAAGTGATTTTTGAGGCAATGATTTCCAGTATAAGCCAGTCTCATCGGCATTATACACATCATCGAGTGAATAACCTTCTTCTTCCAAAAAAAGCCAAGAATGTTTATTTAAAATTTTCAGTGGCAGTTGCATCGCTAGATAAAGATTCCCCTTGAATCTCCAGTTCTCGAATGCCATGACGAGATTTAAAGTTTCTTAACCATCCCTGACTAGCCTTAAAGTCAGGAGGACCGTCAAATTGACTGTTGAACTGAAGTGACTTTTCACACAATAGAGAGCCAGAGATAGGTTCCGATTTGCTTCTTCTTTGCAGACACCATATATACAAAGCCTCTTCCAATTTCAAATATTTCGCATTTCTCATGGTTTTACGTTTCTTCGACCCATTTTCACTATCCAATTTCGATGCAAAACTCATAATTTTATCCTTGTTACTTCTGATGTCAGAGACGGTAGCTTTCCCAACATTGAAAATCCTCGCAAGTGAAGACACAGTTTCACCTTTTCCTAGTCTCTTGATAATTTCTGTTTTCGTTTCAATTGACAAAACATTGCGGTTCCTTTTATATGCTTTAGGCCTACTGGAAGATGCCATATCGCACAGAGAAATACTTGTACACCAAAATTATTCTGCTGTAGTAGCAGGACACAATTATTTTAAGTTGAACTGTCTGTTTAGCCAGTGTTCTGCCTAGAACGCACACGTACACTGGAGTGGTAAACCAGATATTAACTGACTTTATGATCTAACTGACTTCCTGTACGTAAGCGACCGACCATTACCCCAACCCATCCTCTTCAAATTGTTCGCACACATTTGAAGCTTGCCGCATGAAAAGATTCAGAAATGTAGTCTAACGTGACTGGTGGCGATTGATTTTTTTTTTCTGGAAAAAGTGTTCGGATAATTGGATGTTCGGATAATTGGGGTTCGGATAAATGGAGTTCTACTGTATGTTGTCAAAATCATATAAAACAAATATATGTTGTCAAAATCGTATAAAACAAATATATGTTGTCAAAATCGTATAAAACAAATATATGTTGTCAAAATCATATAAAACAAATATATGTTGTCAAAATCGTATAAAACAAATATATGTTGTCAAAATCGTATAAAACAAATATATGTTGTCAAAATCGTACACAACAAATGTATGTTGTCAAAATCGTACAAAACAAATGTTATGTTGTCAAAATCGTATAAAACAAATATATGTTGTCAAAATCATATAAAACAAATATATGTTGTCAAAATCATATAAAACAAATATATGTTGTCAAAATCATATAAAACAAATATATGTTGTCAAAATCGTATAAAACAAATATATGTTGTCAAAATCATATAAAACAAATGTATGTGTTATGTACAATTTTGCATAGAACTTGAAGAGGAAGACAAGTGGAAAAGTCTTAGATATATAGACAGATGAACATTAAGTCCCGTTATCTGAGGATATCAGGGCTAACCACAACTGACAACACATTTGACGATATCACACCTAAAGGTCTTTTATATTTGGACATGCGCCCTAATATAACCGACTGGGTTAAATCAAAACAAGGCAAAATTTTATATATATAAAAAAAAACTGAAACAAGAAACAGGACTATCAGGCCTGCAACATTTTTAAAAAAAATATGCAACTAGAAATGATTAGGTAAAAGGTCATCTATCGACTGGCAAAGTGGTTAGAGTGCTGGCCTCTCTCAGCAAAGGTGCTGTGTTCGAAACACAGTATTATCACACTCCAGTCTACCCAGCTGAAAATGAGTACCTAACAAAGGCAACGAGGAAGGTAACTAGTCACCCCACCCCTCGAAGCTCGACCTAGTATAGTGAAGTCTCTAACACTTCAACCCACCCCACCTCCCGCCCCCCCCGCCGCCCCCCCCCCCCCCCCCCCCCCCCCCACCCCGTGGCAGTATCTGCTATGGGATTACCCCCACCTTTTACTTTGTTCTAGAAGAATGAGATTTAATTTAAGTGAGCTGTCCTGGATGTGGGGAAAAAGCCCATCTTGATGATTGTAACTGTGATCAGAAAGACTTATCTAAAATAGCACACAAAAACAAAAAAACTGGCATGAGTGCCCAGGACAGAAAACAATTGAAGACACATGCTCCACCAGGATCTCAAAGGTGAAGGGCAACAATCCTTCTTCCTCGTTCGCCCTCAGACGTCAACTTGAATATGTTCCAAGAAAGCAGTAATCAGCTTGAGGCTGTTACAATCTCTGTAGAGTTTTTCCCAGAAATGGTACCGGTGTCGGCCATATGTGCTGTCTCGGCTCCTCATATGTTGGGCACCTTTGAAGTAGATACTCAGCTGTCATTATATCGGTGCCACAGTTAACGCTCATCGGCAGTTCCTATCTTTAACTTGCTGAATAGATGGTTTTCCAATCTATTGTGTTCTGTGCGAAGTCTGAAGATTACCACTTGTTCACTTCTGCTGAGGTGATAATGTCATCCAGGTCGGCATTATTTTGATTCTTCAGCATTGCAATCACTGACAGTGCATGTGAGAAGATAGCTACTTGTCTCCTTGAAGTTTCTTCTGTCATTAGGACTTCTGCTGCAGTTTTTAAGGCATCTGCCTCTGCTCTGAAGTTAATCGAGAACTTTCCTGTTGCGACTGACAATTTATGTGCCACTGCTTAAGCTCAGAAAGACTCCTCCACCCCCATCTTCTGTTGCATTTATTGCTGTTCCTTCTGTGTATGCATGGGTCCAGGTGTTTCTTGGGTAATTCAAGAGGAACAATTAAGACGGCGGATCATCATGCATATTCCCTTGGTGCTTTTGTGATACCACAGTATACACTGGTTAGGTCAAGAATACTGAATGGAAGAAGTCATAACCCGAAATCCTTTTGTTGTTACGAAATAACAGGTGAATCCATACGTCAAATTTAAGGACACACTGGAAGGACGAGACAAAAAACAAATACAGTAGGGCCCAACTTTTCAGCATTCCGCTAATATGGCGGTTTCCAATTATACACATGTTCATTATGTTCTGTGCTTGTTCTGCTCTTTCGCCGATTTTCAGCTGAGTTCAAGAATGGCTGCATAGAATTAGGGACAGCAGCTTTTGAGAGGATTGACTCCAATTTCGAAAGAAGTTCTAAAGTGAATGCAAGCCTTCACAATGATATTGCATGTTATAAAGACATTCTAAGAGAAAGGAGACGGCAATCTATGAGGCTAAGTTCATTGCTTTCCTACTTTAAGAAAGTACCATTGCAACCTTCGGTAGCAACAGCTAGCCTTGAACAACATTCATTGTCAACAGCTAGCCTTGAACAACATTCATCGTCAACAGCTAGCCTTGAACAACATTCATCATCAACAGCTAGCCTTGAACAACATTCATCGTCAACAGCTAGCCTTGAACAACATTCATCGTCAACAGCAACATAAAAGTAGTTACAAGAGCTTCTTCCAAGTCTCCATCATCAAAACTAATAAGATTCGTGGAAGAGTCAGATGATGAAAATGTACCATCTCCTTCATCATACCTACAATAAATATACTGTCAAATTTACATTTGTCAGTCACTATAAGTTTAGCATGACAAATATTTTAAGGTAAGCAATGTGTGTACAGGATATTCATATTACTTTCATATCCTTTTTTTTTAAGGCTAGTTCTACTGCGCACTTAATATATGATAGTGTAAACATATTTGGATTTTACATGCATTTGCAAGTTTAAAACGGCTATGTTCCACTTTTCGGCGGGGGTCTGAAACCTTGCCCACTGTATGAGCAGGGTCCTACTGTATGAACGAAAGAACTTTATTTTCAAACGGTTAATAATTGGGCGCTGGCCCGCTAACATTCTGCCCTTCTACTCTCACTTATCTTGCATACTATATCCTTTCATTCCTACATGTTACTTTAAGTATTAATCTAAAGGCATGCATCATTATAAAGGTAAATATAACAGCATACATTCACAGTAAAAGACAAAAAAGGTAGTCCAGTAACAGATACTGCAACTTAGGATGTTGCTGCTATTGCACTGAAGCCTCCAGTGTCACACTACCACAGTGGAGTCACAAAAGAAGCATAGCAAGACCACAGAGAAGTGGTCACAAGGAAGCGGACTACGGCAAATCTGACAGCTAAAATCCACCCTTTGTAACCTGGAATAGATGCAGGGTGGGGGGAAGCAAAGCATAGTTCCCGGTGTCTCCACGGACGGAGAGAGAGAGAAAGAACTGGACTACTACCACTACCTCAGGCACGTCTTAACAGGCAACTAATATAAGACTGTACGTGGAGCTGGCAGTGTCATTATCTATAACAAACTGCTGTAAGAAACTACCACTGCAAGAGCACATGAATGCTGTGACACAGGCTTCCTGCAAGATGCCCAGCTGTGACACAGGCTTCCTGCAAGATGCCCAGCTGTGACACAGGCTTCCTGCAAGATGCCCAGCTGTGACACAGGCTTCCTGCAAGATGCCCAGCTGTGTGGTGGCTCCATGCTGCATAAAAAGCAAAGAAAAGACATTAAGGGGGGAGGGGAAGCAGAAATGGAGGGGACTTTCACGCCTAAACAGACTTTCAAGTCCATCAAGATGGTTCTATATACACAGAGCTTTAAGTTCACCAACGCTAAAAATTATAACATCATACAAAAGTGAATTGTGGAGCAAGATCTAGAACTCTTAAACTCCACTGCAACTATCAGTGCTTGCAGCAATCATATACCACAACAATGATAATGCCAACATCATCACCTCAGTTTTCATCATCTCAGAATAAAGATCCACACAACATGTTCCCATTTCCTCCGCCACACTGGAGCAGGCTTGTGCGTATACACCAGCTGTCTTATTGTCTTTACTCACCGCTTTGCCTGCAGAAGGAATAAAGCACAACAGGCATTAATAGAGATAATGCTGCTAATGAAAGAAGATACTGGCGATAGATACGTCACAAACAGAGGAAACCTGCTGACAGCATTAAAAGGCAGTAAATAAAGAGAATTCTGTTTCAACATCTGCCTATTCTCCACTCTGATCCTGATACCAGAGAGTTGTTTCGTGATACACCTTTGGTGGCATATCATAGGGATAGGAATTTTAAGGATATTCTTGTACACAGTCGCCTGCGACATACTAGCCCTTCATACTTTGGTACTAAACCGTGCCAACGCCATATATGTAAGAGCTGTCCGTTTGTACTCCAAACTCAGACAGTCACTTTTCCGAAAGGAAAATTTATCATTAAAGAGTCTTTCACGTGCGAATCCAGAGACCTTATTTATGCTATCATCTGCAAGAGGTGCGGCATTACCTATATTGGTGAAACTGGCAGGCGTTTGGCAGACAGGTTTCGTGAGCACTTGAATGACATCTATCATGGCAAACATTTACCGGCGGCCCTTCATTTCAATAGGCCTGACCATTCTGGTAAATGCGATATCCATGTCACGGCCCTCCGTTCATGTGTCGGGGATGACCGGACTCGCTTTTCGTTAGAGAATCGTCTTATTTTTCAAATGGGCGTTTTATGTCCTGAAGGTCTCAATGTTCAACATCATTTTGCATAAATTCTGGTAGCTTTTCTCTCTTTTTCATTCATCATTATTCGTTGTTTTTTCAATCTATCTTCTTATGATTTGGTTTTGGTTCGTTTCATATCCTTTTGTATCTCTTTAAAAATTGTCGCTATCTTATACGTCACTTCCTTTGAGATTTCTTGGAGAGAGTACTACGGTCTTGTGTATTCCAAGCATATACGGTTCTAGCTAAGTGACTTTTACTTGTTCCGAGGTTTTGTTCATTCTCTTTTTTTTTTTTCCATTTCGTTTATTATTTACTTTCTTGCTTCGGTATTTCTGTTAGGTTTTTCGATTTTCTTGTATTATCATTGTACTTTTTCCATCTGCTTGTATCGCTCATTTTGTATTGTTTCTTATCACTGTATGTATTTTTAGTACCTAGGCCTATATGTAATTCTTGTCTTTGTCACCTGTTTGTGGCTGACGAAGGGTAAAACCCGAAACGTCCCTTGTTTCATGTGAACTGTTATTTGTAAAACGGATTCAATACCGTTTTATTAGTTTTTATACTTAAAAGGCAGTACTTTTTCTGGAATCCTCATGATAAGAGAGGTTGAGGGACACAGAAAAACACATGAATAAGAGAACTGGAGATAGAAAGAAAAGGAATAAAAAAAATACCTAGAGTGACCTTGATTATGTGGCACAGGACAAGAATATATAGCATGTAAATCTTGAAGGCCTAAGCTCCTGGGGAGATGAGGGAAGATCCCGTTACATGCCCATTGAGGCATAATTGACTGAGCTAGGAAGCCAGTGCACTAATCACTATGCTACCGCGGCTCCCATACTAACAGACGAGGGGTAATAAAAGAACTACTAACATTCAGATTTTGTTCACTTCATTCCAAGTGCAGCAAAGGTCTTTCATTGCTGTTCTCCTTTGGGAATGAACAAACTTTATTGACAAAGGATTAAGAATTGGGCATGCAGGCCCATCTGACATTCTGCCCTTCCTCTCTCTCTCATCACGTATACTGTATCCTTTCATCCTCACATTTACTTTAAGCATTATTTAGGCATGTATCATTATAAATGTAATATAACAGAATACATTTGCAATATCCAATCATAATCAAATTTAAGTATGTTTTTAAGATAAATTTAATAAAAAATAAAATAAATAACTAACAAACAAATAGACAATATTCAAACCTTTCATACAGTAATTTAGACATTGATTTGAGACATAATCAGAATAGGGTGGTGTGTCATAAGAATTCGTGAAATATTTGAACAGTCTGCTATTGAATGACTGCGTGTTTTCCAGTGTATGGGAAAGATTTGACCAGAGATGAGCGGCTTAGAGTCCCATAGCGGATGCTGTCATAGGGAGTGAATTGTTAAAGCCTTCACAGTACTGGGTCCAGCTTTATGAGGTGGGATAACCAGTTCATTTCTTTACTGTCTCAGCCTTCCCTAACTCTAGAGCAGAATCAGATAGAGTAGGCTGACAGACAGATACTTACTTACTTAGTCATTCCCCTTCAACCGTGAGGAAGATGGACAGATACGAAGGAAATTCATTTTCCAAAGGTTGAGAATCGGGCGCAGTCCCTTCTTGCATTCCGTCCTTCCTCTCGCTCATCTGTTATTACTGTTAGCCAGACATTCTCCTGTGTACTTAAAGTATTAATTTAAGAACAATGCGAGGGATTAGTCCTAAGCTAGCTATTTGGCTAAAATAAATTGTCAGCCTCGCACACAACATCATACTAGTCACACTGTACGACATGCCTTAGGAAGCATTAATCCTTATCTTTCTTTGTCTCATTAGAAATCCCTGGAACCAACATGGGGGCCATGAGGCTTTTAATTTACATACAATTTTACGAGCTCCCGATTGACAGAGTGGTTAAAGCACGGGTCTCTCGCTGCAAACGTGTCGGGTTTGAGTCACCAGATAGTCACGCTCCAGTCTACCCAGCTGTAAATGGGTACCTGGCTCTGCTCCTGAGTTAAAAAAAGAACATGCAGCGAGGAAGAGAACTGGTCACTACCCCCCCCCCCCCCCTGTCGATGCTGAACCTATTACAGTGAAGTCTCTAACACTTCACTCCCCTGGAGCAGTATATGCTATGAGACTACCTTTACCATTACAAAATGTTAAAAAGTTACACCCCTACCTTTCTTTCGACACTCTTCTGCCCAAGCTGTCGCATCAAATGCTGGCGGAGTTATCAGAATAATTTTGTCTCGGCTTATACCCTGGGACTAAACAATATACAATGTCAAATATCAGACCACGCAAAAAAGCTTCTGACTTAAGCACAAAGTAATGCACAAGCCATGACCCGAAACTACCATTACAAGGCCACATAAATGCTTTGGTGCCAGCTTCCTGCAGTAGGGGCTCCATGCTCCGTAGGAGATAAAATAATGACGACCCACATTGCTGGCAACTGGTCAAGCAAACCCCTGAGAATGTATCTTTCACTTTTAAACTCCCAAACAAGCACAGGCTTTCAACAACCTTAAGCCAAGACTCCCTGTCCTGTGCCATCTGCTCAAGGTCTTTCCATGTCATCTTCATCCCCTTTATGTGCCATCTCCAGTTTTCTTCTCCATGCCTTCTACGTCTCTTACCTGTGGGATCCCAGAACAGTTGCTGAGAATGTATAAATACGAGGTGTGTTCAAATGAAACCCGTTCCAGTGGCTTTATAACAAATATATGTAAGGTACATCAGCAGGAGTAGTAGAATTAAATACAGCAATTGTTATCAAGCAAGTACTCACTTGGGTCCTTTAGAAATAGTCACCATAGGCATTCAGACACGCATTCCACTGCTTGGGTAGACGGCGGATGCCGTCCGAGAAAAATGACTTTGGTTGCTTATTGAACCATTTGGTCACTGAGGCCCTGATGTCTGCATCGGAGTCGAATCGTTGTCCCTTTAGAGATTTTTTTAAGGGTCCGAACAAATGAAAGTCACATGGTGACAGATCGGGGCTGTAGGCTGGGTGTGGCAGAACTTCCCACCTTTTCCTTGCTAACGCTTCCTGCAGAATGTTCGCAACATGTGGACGAGCATTGTCGTGCAACAGAATCACACCACGCGAACGCATGCCGGGTCGTTTATTCTTGATGGCTGTATGCAGGTTGTCTAGTGTGTCTTTGTAGCGGATGGCATTGATGTTCACGCCAGGCTCTTTAAAGTCTACCAATAGAAGCCCTTCATGGTCAAAAAATGCGGTCATCGTAACCTTACCGGCGGAAACCTGTGACTTGAATTTTTTGGACGGATTCCTTATCACACCGGCCATTATTTTAACGGTCTGCAGCACAACCAATGAATACTAGGAGAGTGAACACTTACACACTTGTACATTCGTGTGTGCTTATTACGACAGATGTGACGTCATCATGCTCCTCCTACGAATGTCCACTTGGCGCAGCACGGTCGGGTTTCATTTGAACACGCCTCGTATTAAGATAAGAAACTACATCTGCTTCATTATCAGTTGTGCTTATGCTCCTTATGGACCACCGTTGCAGCTGATCCTCTAGTTGGATGCCTGCACAGAGGCACTTACATGCTCTTGCAGTAGTTATGTAGCAAGTTGTTTACATCCTCCTTAGCCTTTAGCACGCTGCATAAAAATTCAGAAAACTTGCTCTGCAGCTGCATTCTTTTTCACAACCCCCCGTTTTTATAGTGGGCGACTTGTAATGTCTATAGTTTTTGTGTTTCTTGGTCAATTGCTATCATTTTTTGGAATTTATATAAATAAATGAATGGTGAATCTGATGATATAAAATTTGTTTGTGTACATGTTAGATGTGATAGGAAGAGAGGAAAGGAAAGATGAAAAAACGTTAAAAAAAATTAAAATAATAAAAAATAATTTTTTTTAAACAAACGCTCTCGTCAGATGTGACATTCGGCCGAAATTCTAAATCTTTCCGATATTCCTAGTACTAACCCCTAGCATTATACATACTGGCAATGCCATTCTACTTTCGTTTCCATCTCAGCCATCAAACATATTCTGAGAAACGATATCAGCGCTTATAAAGACAAAAATCTTATCCCCAACGCATGGCGTCAGAATCCAATAAAATTAGAGCGAAATGGTCGCGTGTCTGATGCCGATTCATTTCGATTTTAAAAATTTACAAAAAATAAACGCGGATACACCCATCACTTTTTTAAGATCGGAAACGGAAGCTAACTCTCTTGCAAATAAAATTACAACTTAACATCCGGGGCTGAAAATCACGTGTACACAAGTCCTCATGCTAGAAACGGTGATATCCGTAAGGTGCAACATTGCGCCTCCAGCATGGAGAACATAGGTTACGTTCGTCGCAACGTTGCGTCCGCAGCGTGCTAAAGGTTAGAGAGCACCAGGTTACCACCTAAGCTGCTCCTATTGCAGGCAACCTGCATCAAGGCACATGTGCCCTCTTGCTGTGAAAACTTCTGCAGCAATCATGTTTTTCTTTTACATGAGGTTGCCAGCCCCATGTACAACCTTCCATTAATCACCTTGTACAACCTTCCATTAGTCACCTTGTACAACCTTCCATTAGTCACCATGTACAACCTTCCATAAGTCACCTTGTACAACTTTCCATTAGTGACCTTGTACAACATACTTGAGGCAGTCGTAGGCTTACTTGTTCATTGCCTTACCAAACATCTCCCCACCAACTACATGGAAGAACATTTGCATAGAAGTCTACAAAAAACATTTTAAAATGTAGAAAATATACATTAACAAATGGCTAAATTCCTCAAACACACTAAAAATTGTATTTTCTTCTTTCTTTTTTTTCTTTTGTCCGAGTAAGACGTATTACCCCCTTTTCCCCCTCCCCTCCATCCCACTGTTTACCACAGTTTGAGAACAGTCCTAATCATTTCCTTAAACATTTACTGGCAGCACAACATACATGATTAATCTAAAGAAGACAGAAGTCATGATACTCAATGTGGGTGATCCTGAGCCCAATGCAATAAGGAATCAGAAGGTGGAAAATATAGACACATTTACAGACCCAGGATACACAGTAACACCAAATGGCAGTACAAGCAAAGTCATCAACAACACAGTGAATACAGTGAGAACAGCCTTAGCTAGTCTAAACAACAGTTGGAAGTCCTCTCAGTACAGCACAAACACCAAATTAAGATTATGTGAGAGCTGTCTACTTTCTGTGCTTCTCTATGGTGTGGAATGCTGGAGAGTAACACAGAAGGAAATGTTGAAATCGTCCTCTTTTCACGCAATCTGCCAAAGGAAAATTCTCCTAATCTTTTGGCAGAATACCATCACCAACAAAGAACTGCTTCCTCAAAGCAACCAAGAGGACATGCACACCATCATAGCTGGAGTTGGGTTGGCCACGTCCTCAGAAGAGACCCCGATGCCATCACAAGAACAGCTATGCTATAGACCCCTGATGGAAAGCAAAAGACAGGCTGACCAAAAACAACTTGGCGGAGAACTGTGGAGGTCGAGATGCAAAGAATGAACCAGAGCTCAGGCACTGTATGAAGGATTGCTGCCGACCAAACAAAGTAGTTTGTTGCTGCCCTACAAGACGCCACCAGGCGTGATGACCACTGACTGCTTTGACAGTCGGTGGTTAAGGGATCAAAGAAGAAGTAGATGACAACATACATGATTAATCAAATATTCACACTGCCATGAGTAGCTCCTGAGACAAACAAAAAAATAGGCCTACAGTTCACCTGGGGGTGTTATAAGAGGCGACTAGCGTGACTGAATCTTTCTCTTCTACGACAGCACCCATTTATGAAAGCCTGCACTTACTTGAGTTTCTTTGATATTTTGCAGTCACACAACATGAATGGGACTGGCAGACGCATTATGTCAAACACATTGCTTACAGAAATCACTGTTGTGAGAGCTCATGAATGCTCGGATGCTGGCTTTCTGCTGGGGGGGGGGGGCCAGCCAACAGCAGTGTTGGCTTCAAGCTCAATAAGAAGCAGAAAGGGAAATCATAATTTTCCATGTTGCTCCCTACAGAGCATGAAGTCAGCCATTGTAGCTGGTCTCCTTGCAGGAAGCCTGCACTAAACAATAACATGCTCTTGTAGAAGTGGTTTCTGTAAGCAATTTGTTTTACATGATGAGTTTGCCAGCCCCCCCCCCAATGCAGTCTCATTTTAGTCACCTTGTACAACATGTCTGAGGGAACAGTAGTCCTGTTCTTTGTCCCATAAAGAGACCCCCCATCCCCCGAGAACTACACAGGGACATGATGATGCCATATTCATACTAATGCTATGCTATGAAACACAAACATGGAACCAAATAAAGCCTAGATGCAGAAATGTGTATGATGTACAACTAAGAATGAACAAAACTTTATTTGTAAAGTTCGGAGAATTGCTTTCTCATCTTTTATATTGTATCCATTCCTTCTTACATTCATTCATTACCCGCAAGATCCCTAAGGAGCAAAGGCCTTCCACAATGTCAAGCTAAGTCGCCCTGTCCAGTGCCAATAGCTCAAGGTCCTCCCCATGTCTAGCTTATTCCTTTTATCTCTGTCTCCAGTTTTCATCTCCATTTGTTTTGTTTTTTTTGGGCCCCATCTACCTCTCTCATCCTGGAGATCCCCCAAACAAGAACTACCTTGTAATGTTATCAACAAGTTTCCTTAATGTGTGTTCTATCCGTCGGCAGCATCTTCTTCTTCTCTTCTTCCATTAGCACTTGTCCGGTTCTTGTCATCAGTTCCACATAAGTGATCTTGACATACCATTCTTTTCTATGCAAGCACCCATTTATGAATCTCTGTAGCTTTTTAGTTGTCATTTAGTTAGTTTTTTTTTTCTCTCCATGTTTCACAGCCATACAATAAGACTGACTTGACATTTGACTTGCAAATTCTGAATATCTTACCAACTGCTGAGCATATTCTACAGGATTGTCCTCTGTACGACCAGTTAAGAAAGATATACTGGCCCAATGACTCAACACTAAACATCAAAGCTGTACGGAGCTAAAGAGGAACTCCAGACAACGGTCGAATTCATCATGAGAACTCATCTGACGGTGTAAACATCAAAGATGCGATCGCAACAAGAAGAAGAAGACAATATCTTACCAACACCATCATCATCATTTTCCTCTATGTTCCTTCCGGAGCATGGAGCCACTAGTGCAAATGGTCCCCTTGCAGAAGTCTGCATCAACCAGTCACATGCTCTTGCATCAGTGCTTTCTGTGATTATTTGTTTTACATGACGACATTACCAGCCCTACAACTGATAGGATAGTATGGCGTCCTCTCTGGCGAACCTCTACACCCCAGGGTAGAAGAAGAACAATTAATTAAGAGATTGCCAGCCCCTTACACAACCTCATATTAGTCGACTTGTGCGATACGTCTGAAGGTACAGTAATCCTATTCTACAATTCATTCATTCATTATCCTCTGCTCCCAAGGAGCATAGGCCTTCAACAAACACATATCAAGTCCTCCTGTCACGTGCCATCATCTCAAGTTCTTTCCACGTTCTCCTCATCATTTTCACCTCTGTTTCCAGCTCTCTTCTCCATGTGCTTCTTGGTCTACCTCTGCCTCTCTTGCTCTAGGGGTTCCAGAACAAGGACAAATCTGGAGGTTCTCCTAGAAGAAAGGAGGTTATTCAGTAACACAGACTCATTTCGGCTTTCTCCGTGTTGCATCATATGCCTCCCTGCTAGAGGACCTTTTCCTGTCTTGGATGGCTGAGTTTTATTTTTCGTAATTGACTTGTCCATGTTTGTTGACGTTTTTTTGTAGTTTAACATTTTTTACAGGATGGGTTAACCAGCCCCCTGCCCAACCCTCCTGAGTGACTTTCTACGCCATGTTTGGTGGGGAACAGTATTACTAATCTTTACTCCCCTTTCGGGCCCTGGTAACACACAGGTGCTATTCTAAAATATCTAATTATATATATATATATAAACCATTTTAAACTGGCTGAAGACTGTTTTGAAGTGTTGCATTTCCTACAAGTGGAGGTCTGATCTAAACCAAACAAGCACACCCAGCAGCCCTTGTGAGAATGACGTACCATATCGTGCCATGTGGTTGAAAAAAACAAATGAGCAAAAAAAAAAAGAATGATGATGCTCATCTTGATTACCGAATATACAAAAGCAACATCTTCACTGAAGGCAGCTTGTCAAACAAGTCATCCAGGTCACATACAAAACAACATATACTTCCAGCTCAACAGAAGAGAACAAGTGGTAATCTTCAGACTCCGCACTGGCCACAACAGATTGGCATACCATCTATTCAACAAGCTAAAGATAGGAAATACTGGATGAGTGTAATTGTGGCACTGATAAAATGACTGCTGAACATCTGCTTCAAAGATGCCCAACATATGCAGAACAGATAAAACCCATATGGCTGACACATACCATTCGTGGAAAAGCTCTACGGAGATGCAAATAGCCTCAAACTGACTACTGCTTTCTTTGAAAACATTCAAGTAGACGTCTGAGAGTGTACGAAGAAGAAAAAAGAAGACACAAGGGAACTAACCAATGAGAAATCAACCATATCCCTCAGGTTTTGCTGATACTCGTCCAGCGGTACATGCTGCCTGGGATTCAGGTCATAAATATTGGAGTCGTTGGCTCCCAGAAATATTGTCATGGCAATAGTTTCTTTTGCCAATTTAGCATCGAGGATTGAAGGCAGGATGATCTTGCACCAACGTGTGTTGTAGCCAGAGAAACCGCGTGCCAGCACATCACAGCGTCTGTAAGCAACAATGAATTATGTGGACATATATAACCAACAGTGAGCTATGTGGACATATATAACCAACAGTGAGCTATGTGGACATATACAGGGTGTTCCACGAAAAAGCGGCCCCATTCACAAAGTGAAAGTAGCCAGATTTGTCAGCATTTTTCAATGTTTACAAATATGTCGGTTATAAAAGGTTCTAAGTAGTACTAGATTGACCTAAATTATTTTCCGTGATTATCAAAGAGTAGCATACAGAAGTTGATCTCAAAATGGCGTACAACAGGTTCGGTCGTTAATGCCAAAAAATGTAGAGTGCCAACATTTAGGACGTCACATTTCTACAACGCTAGGACTACTTGGCCATTCACACTACTTCCGACACAATACGTCAGCATTCCATGACGTCACGGGCCGCTTTTTCGTGGAACACCCTGTATAACCAACAACGAGCAATGTCGACATCTATAACCAACAATGAGCTAGTGAACATCTACAACCAACAATGAGCTATGTAAACATCCATAACCAACAATGAGCTATGCAAACATTTATAACCAACAATTAGTTATATGAATATCTATAACCAACAAACAGCTAGCTATATGAACATCTATAACCAACAAAGAGCTAGCTATTTGAACATCTATAACCAACAATTAGCTATATGAACACCTATAACCAACAATTAGCTATATGAACATCTATAACCAACAAAGAGCTAGCTATGTGGAATTCTATAGTGAACAATTAGCTATATGAGCATTTACAGGTCCGTATCCCAGAATCCAAAATGCTCGGGGACGGCCGTTTTTCAGTTTTCCAATTATTTCGTTTTCGGATTTCGCCCAAAAAATTGCCCCAACTTAAATTATGTACAGATGTAGTACAATATCGCAATGATTGTCGGCGAACGCTCCTATTTGGGTATTTTAGAGTTATTTCCCTTTAGCAGTGTCTCGCGGATTAGCAGTGTTTCGCGGATTAGCAGTGTTTCGCGCATCAGGTCAAGTAATATGTCGTGAATTGCAATGCTGTTGTTGTCACATGTCTGTTCGTCTGGGGTATCATGACCATTTGATGCACAAACGACCTCGACCGGCGATGGACACCTATTCTGATGCAGTCGGCTAGGAATTATGTGCTCGATCGGCGAATCCAATAAAGTTAAAATGCTCCGGCACGGAACATTCAGCTAATGCGCATAACACTGCTAAAGCACGAAACACTGCTAAAGGTAAATAACTCCATGTGAATATTCACTGTGGAATATTCGGCGACAATCATTGTGATACTACCTGTAAAAATATCAATCAACACGTGGCTGGAAGCAGTGATGAAAGAGAACTAACCACACTTTAAAAATTTGTATCACACAGTAGCACTTACGTCAGCCTATATTGCACCTTGCACGTCATGGCTGGAAACGTGATAAACTGAAGATTGCGTGTTTTCGGTTCCTTGCAAACCAATTAACTAAAAGTCACTTAAATTAGCCAAAAATCGGTTTAAAAAACTTTTAATTTTCGGAATATTTCGGTTTTCGGATTCTGGGATATGGACCTGTATAACCAACCGCTAGCTATGTGAGTATCTATAATCTATATCCAACAATGAACTATGTAAACATTTATAACCAACAAAGAGCTAGCTATGTGGACATCAATAGCCAACAAAGAGCTAGTTATATGAACATCTATAACCAACAATAAACTAGCTATGTCGACACCGATAGCCAACAAAAAGCTGTGACATAATATCTATAACAATGTGCTACAATGGCACATATCACAAATTATGTAACATACATGTTGCAATGATGCCATTACAACACTGCCCCATTTCGTTCAACTGGATCTATGAGAAGACAAAACAAACAAAGGAATAGTACCACTCCTCCCTCAAGCATGTCATAAGATGTGACTAATACAAGGCGGTGCATGGGACTGCCTTCCTCATTATGTTAAAAAGGGACCAAAGACGCAGCAAAAAAAATGAATGCAGTCAGCGACCCATAGCTTGACTGCTTGCGTCAGGGTCAGCGAACCAGAGCTGACCAAGACCCTACTCCACCTCCAAGTGGTGGTCCTGGAAACAGGCTGCATCACTGCAGTCTGGCCGAGAGAGTAGGGATCGAATAGGGACGGCAAACCCGGTCCCAAGAAATGCTGTGCGGAAGTCGGATGTGTCGGGCCGAAAGGCGCACATATTGCAGCTTCGCTATAAACGGCGACAGAACGCAACCAACGTCCTTTTCAGGATGAACGAGGAAGAAGAAGAAGAAGTTAAAAAACATTTGCAACAGAAACCATCCTTGCAAAAGTACATCACTACTTGTGGTCATATTCACTAGAACAGCCACTTTTATGTTTCAAAGACAATCATTATTGTTGGCTGTCACTTCTTTATTCACTTTCATGTTTACATTCATTAAAATGGTGTGCTTTCCTTTTTAAATTCATGTTTTCAAATAAAGAAAATTTTTTTGTTAAAAGTCAGGATGGGAGGAAAACATATGGTGCTAGCAAAGTTAACGAAAACAAAAGTGGCAGTTAACAATGCAAAGTAACAGGACTACCTTTGTAAATAGTCAGACAGTAAAGAACCCCAACAGCCATCGGTGCTAAAGCTGAACTGCAAAACAAATAAACAAACAAAATAAGAAACAAAGTAAACAACATGGCTGTTACTTTCACGTCTATAAGAATAGAAGGATCTTAAATGAGGACAGTGTCATTCAGATTTTGAATGACCTTTATGATAACTACAACAGATAAAATTCTTCAGGGTGTAATCTACGTTAAAATTGTTGTTAAAGCATACAATCAATATGGTAATATACGATACAGCACACACTCAATGTGGTAATAATGCTAAAGCACACACTCAACGTGATAACATATGTTACAGCATTCAATCAACATGGTTATTGTTGATCAACATTGATATCATTGCAATCCGGGCAAACCCATAGGTGCTCAGTCTCCCTCAGCAAATGTCGAAGGGTATGAATGCTAATTGTTCCTGTAGCATGCTGGTTGCATATTCTCATATGTCCATCCCTGCTAGAATTACGTTCCAGCAATCTTAACCTTGATGATTCATCGATTGCAGTGTCATTCTCTAATAGGTGATCATTAACTGCCCTTTACCTTATCCATATCCACTGCACCTTCTATAGGTGCTCTTAAGCTAGTCTATCAGTTCTTTAATTGCCGCATAGCCCTGCATGACTAAGACCGTAGATCCACACGAGTTCTTGAAGATTCAAGGCTTCAATGGAGGTTTTCCATTCATGCTGTAGACATCAACATTGTGATAGACACTACCATCAGGTGTCAGCAACCGGGTCGGTCTTGATATACCGGTAGGTCCCAAAGGTTCATTTGGTAAATCTCTAGGTGATGGAGGGAGAAACACATTTTTAATATAGGTAAATTTGCACCAGGCCTCTCCTTGCTAGCAATTAAAAGTGCAGTGTCCCCAGGTTTAAAGGTAACTTCACCGCACTGCCAGTGAAAATTTGCAAGCTAATATACTAAAATCCACTTCACTCATGAACTGCATCAGATAGGAACACAATATTTTCTCTGAATTTAAGTTGAGGACTTGGCATGTGTTTGTTGAAGGCCTATGCTCCTTGGTGAGCTAAAGAGTATTGATTGATTGATAATGTTTAGTTTTAATTTTCCACTGCTCTGTTGATAGGATTGTGGGAAGCAGGTCATGCGACAGAAATTGTTGTTGTTGTTGCTGTTTAACTAGGGCTGCTGAGCTTCTCGCTCTTTAGCAGCCAATACCAAGTTGAAGACTCCTTGGTATTATCCACACTGTAGATCTAGGCTTTTCCTGTGGCTTTTCTACCATTCTGAAAAGTGTTTAAAAAGTTGAAGTCATGAGCTCCAGTTTCTCCAGCTTGGCTTTCATTTAAAGGATCGTCACACCTGCTCCCAAGCTAGGAGTAAGAAATGCGTGGCATCCTGTGCATTCTCTGCCATCCAAGGGGGCTCTCCAATTACGCAGAGCTAAAATACTGTTCTCTGGTTCTAGGCTCTCCCAAGGAATTGTCACGTCCTGCACAGAACAACTTCTCAGCTTCCCCTGCCTATCACTGGATCCATAGTGAGATCCTTCTGCATGGCCAACCAAGTCAAAGCCAAAGAATTATGCCTGGGGGTCAAGTGACTTCTCCAAGCTTAGTGTGCAATGCTGGGTTCTCAACAAGTTTCACCACAGGGGGAATTCCTAGAAGTGTGTGGTTGATTTCAAGAGTCAATGCAGATGTAATTAGCCTCACAGACAGAGGTTCACTTCCACGTACATATATTGTAGCATCGTGCATAGCTGGTGGTCATATAAAGATGACTCCAGATATGCCTCCATGCATAATGTGACATAGATAAAAGTTACATACATTGCTGCATATATTCCAAATTCTGTAAAACCTGTAAAAAACAAAATTTTAATCACAGCAGACTTTTAGAGAGCCCAGTGTTTCTAAAGTAAATCCCAACAGCTCATGGGGTGCCGTACCGCTGCACTACATCATGCAATCAACATGGTAATACACACTACATCATGCAATCAACGTGGTAATACACATTACATAATGCAATCAACATGGTAATACACACTACATCATGCAATCATAATGGTAATACACACTACGGTGAATGGATATGAAAAGAAAGCGAAAAAGAGCGGTTCATCTTACTAGGACAAAAGACAAAGAAAATAGCCAATGTTGCGGCCACAAGACCTTCGTCAGGGAAAGGAAAGAAAGTGAAAGTTAAGTAGGAAACATAAGAAAATAAATAACCCGACCTAATACACACTACAACATGCAATAAACATAGCAAATGCACACTACAGCAAACAATAAAGATGGTACTATAGACTACAACTTTCAATCTACATAGCATTACACACCACAGCAAGCAATTAACAATTATAATACACTCTACAGCATGCAATCATAATGGTAACACACACTACAGCATGGAAATTCCTCCTGCAGCATTCCAACTACTTGAAAATTTATGGTACTGCTGCTGTGCTGTTTCACCAGAGCTGCTGAGCATCTCGCTCTTTAACAGCCAATACCACATTGAGGACTCCTTGGCATTATCTACACTGTAGATCTAGGCTTTTTCTGTGGCTTTTCTGCCATTCCGAAACATGATGAGGTGAAGTCCTGAGCTCCAGTTTCTCCAGCTTGGCTTGCATTTAAAGGATCATCACATCTGGTCCTAAGCTAGGAAGAAGCATGTGACATTCTATGTATCCCCTATCATCCAAGGGGGCTCTCCAAATATGCACAAAGCCACTTCTCAGCTCCCCCTGTCTATCATGGGGTCCATAGTAAGATCCTCCTGCATGAAGCCAACCAGGTCAAAGCTAGAGTTAAGTCTCAAGTGACTCCACCAAGCTTAATGATAGGAAACTCTTTACAGAGCCATACAACAGGAAGCAATCTGATCATCAGAAGAGGTCCCCCCATCCAACAAGTGTTTTGGCCCTATATACTCCTTTACACTCTAAGGGCGGGGGGGGGCCCACTTGGGTCATGACTCCCAAGCGTCTCAGCTTACTGTTTTGTATCGAAAATGAACCCATTCCACTTATGGTAGCAACTTTAAAATCCACAACTACGCCAGCCGTGGAGGCAATTGTGAAAGTAACAAAGAGAAGACAAATTATTCCGTTCGTTCCGTCGCACACACTGAGACACCGTCGCAAAGTCAATGAGTCTAGCCACTGCGTGTTCGTCACTGAAATTCTTTTACTGACACCCCTATAGTATACACCGCCTGTCGCCCCTGAGTCACAGCCCGTTCACTAGTACACCAAAAACCCAGCGTATTGTGGACTTAGAAAAATTCCTGGTGTTTTCTGTACCGCAGCGTTTATTGTCACGATTTCCTTTGCCCATTGCGGTTGTTCCACAGCCAGCATGATGCCTTTTCGGCAGTTTCACTAAGCCTCTTCAGTGCCCTTGTTCTCGACTGTCCCTTCAGCCCCAATAGTTTCAATAAATCATACACTGATGCAGCCACAAGCCCTCTTGCGCCCACTTCAACAGCCATGACCCTTGCAGTGAACCCATCGTGTCTCAGATCCGCGGCCAGATCACTATACGTGGCCGCTTTGAACGATTGTTGCTCATCTAATCTGGATTCAAATGGCACGGTCAGTTCAATCAGTATGACCTGAAGCAACGCTGAAGAATGAAGCACTATATCCGGCCGTCTCCGCGATTTCCTGATACTCTCTGGATATGCCTCTCGTCCAGGTAGGTCTACCGCCATCTCCCAGTCGTTTGCACAGTCAAGAAGAGATGGTAAACTGCTACCAGGTTTACTCGGTTTGGGGTGTGCCGATTTTCCTGCCCTCAGAAAGTATGTATTTGCGGAGCTCGGCCTGGGTTTGCTATTTGCCTTCATCCTTGCCAGATCTATTGTCGCAGCAAGCTCATTTAGCACTTTGTTATGGCGCCAAGTGTATCGCCCTTGCCCTAAAGACACTTTACACGATGAGAGCACGTGTTCAAGTGTCTGCCTCCCCTGGCACAGGGGGCACTGCTCATCATCCGACTTTCCCCATTTCACAAGGTTGGTGGCCGACGGCAGCAGCTCATACAGTGATCTGACAATGAAGCTGAGCCTAAGAGGTGCCATATGCCATATATCATTCCATGTCAGGGACCTCTGCAGGGCTCCTTCCCATGTAGTCCATTGGCCTTGTTGGACCTGCTGCACTGCTTTTTGCAACCTCTTTAAATTCTCCGCTCCTCGTATCTCCTGAACTACCATGTCTCTGCGCTCCCTGCTTGATGCCTTGGACCACCAGCGGATGTCTCCATGACCAAATCCCCATCTATTCGTTTGTGTGTATCCGATTACCTCCCTCAGTTTGAGTGACTCTTGGGCAGCATCAACAGCTTCTTCCACTCTCCACTTCCTTCCCGTTTTCAGTGTGGGCTGAATGGACTTAACCACGTCATCAGCTGACTCGCATAGCATCACTGCAAGTCTTGCCTTTCCAACTTTATACTCTTCAACAACTGACTTGAAAGGAAGCAGAAGTTTTGACTTTTTGCAGTACAGTGCTGCATCTGACAGACCTGGAGGTACCCCTAGCCATTTTCTCATGAACTTGTTGACCTTCCGCTCTATGGCTTCCACTGTACTTGTGCTTATTTCATATATAAGCAGTGGCCACAGCAACTTCGGTATCAACATGAACTGGAGGCACCACAGTTTGAACTTTCCCAGGAGTCTGCTTTGGTCTATGATCTGTAGCCCTCTGTCTGCTAGGTTCTCAACATGGAATCCCTGGAAGTGTGTGGATGATTTCAAGGGTCAATGAGGGTGCAATTAGCTCACAGACAGAAATTCACTTCCAACTCTACATACTATAGCACTGTGCGTAGCTGGTGGTCAAATGACTCCAGATATGCATCCATGTAAAACTTATATTCTTCTGCTACAGCATGCCATGGAAATGTGTAGTACACGATTGGTTGTGTTTTTAGAACAAAATATTTCATGTCTATGTCGTTCAAACTATGAAACTAAGTTTACTAAGTTTGACGTCTTTGTATATCAAAAAACTATTTTTTAAATGTCAGCAACTTAACAGCTACCAGGCAGTCCTTATTTTGGAATATCCAGGGTATGAGAGTTATATGAAGCCCAAGGATCCAGGGTATGAGAGGTAGATGAAGTCCAAAGATCCAGGGTATGAGAGGTAGATGAAGTCCAAAGATCCAGGGTATGAGAGGTAGATGAAGTCCAAAGATCCAGGGTATGAGAGGTAGATGAAGCCCAAAGATCCAGGGTATGAGAGGTAGATGAAGTCCAAAGATCCAGGGTATGAGAGGTAGATGAAGCCCAAAGATCCAGGGTATGAGAGGTAGATGAAGCCCAAAGATCCAGGGTATGAGAGGTAGATGAAGCCCAAAGATCCAGGGTATGAGAGGTAGATGAAGCCAAAGGATCCAGGGTATGAGAGGTAGATGAAGTCCAAAGATCCAGGGTATGAGAGGTAGATGAAGCCCAAAGATCCAGGGTATGAGAGGTAGATGAAGTCCAAATATCCAGGGTATGAGAGGTAGATGAAGTCCAAATATCCAGGGTATGAGAGGTAGATGAAGTCCAAATATCTAGGGTATGAGAGGTAGATGAAGTCCAAATATCCAGGGTATGAGAGGTAGATGAAGCCCAAAGATCCAGGGTATGAGAGGTAGATGAAGTCCAAAGATCCAGGGTATGAGAGGTAGATGAAATCCAAAGATCCAGGGTATGAGAGGTAGATGAAGCCCAAAGATCCAGGGTATGAGAGGTAGATGAAGCCCAAAGATCCAGGGTATGAGAGGTAGATGAAATCCAAAGATCCAGGGTATGAGAGGTAGATGAAGCCCAAAGATCCAGGGTATGAGAGGTAGATGAAGCCCAAAGATCCAGGGTATGAGAGGTAGATGAAATCCAAAGATCCAGGGTATGAGAGGTAGATGAAGCCCAAAGATCCAGGGTATGAAAGGTAGATGAAGCCCAAAGATCCAGGGTATGAGAGGTAGATGAAGTCCAAAGATCCAGGGTATGAGAGGTAGATGAAGCCCAAAGATCCAGGGTATGAGAGGTAGATGAAGCCCAAAGAACACATAGAGAAGAGACCTGGAGACAGACATGAAGGGGATGAAGAAGATAGGGAAAGACCTTGAGCAGACGGCACGGGACAGGAAGACCTGACATAAGTTTGTTGAAGGCCTATGCTCCTTGGGAAGTGTTTGCATGGTAAAATATCACCAGTGAAGCCAGGTGTCCTGAGAATCTTCTCTTCTAACATTTTCTCACAATATCTTTTCCTAAGAACATAAGGTACAGGGAACGCCGGATTGGTCGACTGATCACAGCTCTTGCTTCACAAAGGCACCTGGTTCAAAATGCTTCAGTCTACCGAGCTGTAAACATGGGCACTGTCTCTGTTCTGAATTAGGACGGGTGGGACCTCAAGACGCAGCAATAGAGACCGCAGTCAGCGACTCATAGCTTGACTGCCTGCGTCAGGACCAGCGACGAAGAAGAAGAAGAAGAATTAGGTCGGGCAAAGGTAGCGAGGGAGGGAACTGTCATAAAGTTTGTCATAGCTTCTAGAAAATGACAAAACATTTTCAAAAATAAATGAACAAACAAATTTAAGTAAGAAAGTCAGTGAATGCACGAATATATATATCATGTTAGTTTAAAATCACTAATTTTTTTGCCCCAGGTAGTCACCGGGGTTTGTGGTTCTCTGAAGGAACAAAGAAAGAATAAGCCTACAGCTCAATCAAACATGCTATTAGAGGTTGTGCAAGAGTCTGGCAATCTCATCATGTAAACTAGTTGTTACAGAAACCACAACAGCAAGATCACATCAATAATTTTCTGCAGGTTTCCTGCAAGGGGGGGTCAGCTGTAGTGATGGTTCCAGGCTCCGTGGGGACCAACAAGAAAAAATGATGATTTCTTTACAGAAAAAAATTTTTTTTTTTCAATGGAGGAAAATTCCGAGTTTATAAGAGGTATAGTTGTAAGGGCTTAAGATGCTTAGGCACGATGGGAAAGAAGGTAGAGGAGGGGGTGTCGCAGTCTTAGTTAACGAAACATTTAAAATTATAGACTGAAAAGTATTTGATACAACCAACATAGAAGGTATCAAAGTCACTATAGCAGCTGAACCAAACAATCTAACAATCTTAAATGTATACGCTAAAAATGGTATAAAGGATGAAGAAATATAAGCCATAAGCACCAGATTAGGCCCCAAAACAGTCATAGTAGACGATTTTAATTTCCATCATTATGCTTGGGGTGGACAACATGCAGACAATGCAGGAAAGCGCCTACTTGACTTTATAGAAAACAATGACCTGCTAATACTAAATGATGGAACTGCAACTAGAATTAATCCACAAGCTAACAGGGCATACTCAGCAATAGACATAAGTATAGCAACTAACAACCTAGCGAATGTAAATTGGGAAGTGTTACAAGACACAAACTCAGATCATCTGCCCATTGTAATAACCATGCATGAAAACGTCATTCCAAACCCAGAACCAGAGAAACTGACTTTCAACTACAAAAAAGCAAACTGGGAAGCCTTCCAATCAGAGCTGGAGGTGATGGAATATAAAGACATGTAAATCAGATGATACTGACTTGTGGGCAGAAACACTGACCAATGAAATTCTTAAAATAGCAATAAAATATATACCAAATAAAAATATGCCACAGCACCTAAAACCATTAAATAACATTAACAAGAAAAGAAAAACTCAGTGGAATAAAGAACCAGTTGCCTGGTGGAATAAAAGCTGTGCAGAAATTCATGAGAGAAGAAAAAGGGCCTTACAAAAATATAGAAATAACAAAACAGAAGAAAACTATGATGAGTATAAACATATTAGGAATGAATCTAACAGAATAATATTTAAAGCCAAAGAAACTAACTGGAAGGAGTTTTGTCAGTCACTTAAACCTGGCACTCAAATTAAAGAAGTATGGAAAAAACTTCAGGCAATCAAAGGGAACAATAAGAAAACAATAATGCCAACAATCAAACTACCAAAGAGAGCAGAAACAGATAAAGAAAAAGCTAATGCCTTTGCTGAGTATTTCTATCAAGTCAGTGCAAAAAGTAGTCTTGGACAGGAAGAAAATGAGAGAAGAGAAAGACTTAGGATACAGTTTTTAAAGGAACTACCAGACCAGATAGATGAAACAAACTATTTAGATGCTGATATAACAGAGGAAGAAGTAACTAGTGCAATAAAAGAGAAATCTAATACTGCCTCAGGGCATGATATACTTAGTTATGAAATCCTTAAGAAAGTACCCAAAAAAACTATAAACGTAATAACTTCCCTTTATAACAAAATCTGGAGCTTAGGAAAGATACCAAAAGCATGGAAAGTAGCTATGATAGTACCCATCCTAAAACTCAATAAGGAAGCCCATGATGTAAGTTCATATAGGCCTATCTCCTTAACATCACAACTAGGCAAAATACTGGAAACTGTTGTTAACAAAAGAGTTAAATTCTACCTGGAAAAAAATCAGTTATATAGCCCAACCCAGTCAGGGTTTAGAGCAGACAGAAGTACAGTAGACCAGCTTGTAAGATTAGAACACGATGTAAAGCTAGGGTTCAAGAGGAAAGAGAAAACAGTGGCAGTCTTTTTGGATGTCGCTAGAGCATATGATGAATGCTGGAGAGATGGAGCTCTTTACAAAATGAAAAAGATTGGCATTACTGGTAAAACCTATAAGTATCTAGAAAACTTTTTACAGGACAGGTATTTTGCTGTAAAGGTGAATAAAATGATAGGTCAGAAATATATGAACAACAGAATGGGATTCCTCAGGGATCAGTGATTTCACCTTCAATTTTCACTACAGCTGTAAACGATTTAGCAGATGAATTTAACGACATTAAGAATGCAGTATCACAATTTGCAGATGACTGTGCCATTTGGTGATCTGGAAAAAACTTGGACCATGTTTACCAAAAACTTCAAAAACAAAAAGACAAAGTTTCAGAGTGGATGAAAAGTTGGGGCTTCCAAATTAACGTAAACAAAACAGTAGGTATGATATTCAGCAAAGGAAATTTAAGAAAACAATAACAAAATCAATATAACCATTAAAGGACAGAAAATATGTACCTCCTCAACAACTAGATTTCTAGGCTTAACTTTAGATAAACAACTAAATTGGAATAAACATATAGACAATTTAGTAGAAAGCTGTAGGGGACCCCTTAATATACTAAAGATAGTAAAAGGCAATGGATGGGGGGCCAGCAATAAAATAATGCTTATGTTCTACAAGTCTTTCATCAGGGGGAAACTAGATTATGCCAGCAAAGTCTATGACTCAGCTGCAGCTTCTAACAAAGCAAAACTAGACAGAATTCAAAATGCAGCCATGAGAACCATTACAGGTGCATTTATAACAACACCAGTAGAAGCACTAGAAGTAGCTCTTGGCATACCGCCCCTTGGTCTAAGATGGAAAGAACTAAGATTAAATTATTGGAGTAAAGTAGCACAAGAAGTGACCCACCCAGCTTATAAAGCATTTGTCAAAAACCAACCAAGTGTATGGGACGTCCCCTTAAATAAAGACAGATATCCAACAGGGTGGAGAACTATAGAAGATCTAACACAGTTCAAAGAACTGTCAAACACAATTAAAAATAGTAATAAATATAGAAGCACAATACCACCCTGGGAACTAAAAACACCAATCATAGACTACTCACTTACTGAAAAGATCAAACAAAACATAGAAGATAAGGAAGCCAAAACGATAAGTAGAAAGTTCATAAATCAACTTACAAAACAAAGTCTGGCCGTCTACACTGATGGCTCCAAGGGTGATAGTGGGCAACTAGGTGCAGGAGTAGTAATACCACAGAGGGAATTAAGAAGAGCTACAGTGTAACTGAAGGGGCTTCGATTTTTACAGCAGAGATGGTAGCAATTCTGAACAGTTTAAAAATAATCGAAGATAACCCACCAGAAGCTGTTACGATATTTAGAGACTAACTATCATCACTACAAGCACTAGAACACCCAGGTAAATGTAGCTGGCCAGACATAAAGGAAGAAATTCTTGCAATTAATACATCACTAGGGAACAGAGGATGTAGTGTGAGGCTAGTGTGGGTTCCAGCACAAATAGGTATAGCTGGTAATGAGTTGGCAGATCAGAACGCCAAGAATGGGAGAATAAGTAAAAACAATATAAGAGCAAGACTGGGAAGGTCGGAGATCAAGAGCCAAGTGAAGCTAACTATAAACGAGGAATGGAAGACAACATGGAAGAACAGTAAAAAAGGCAGACACGAATTCATACTGCTGAAAGAACAAACAAGGACGTGCCAGGTCAGAGAAGAATTAAAGATACCATCGAACAAAAAGCTGTGGCGTCTCCATCTCGGTGCAGCATACTTTATGATAGAGGAACCACACTGCCAAGAATGTCAGGAAGAGAATGACATTGACCACTACCTGATCCACTGTAAAAAGTAAGAACAACAAAGGCTTGAATTAAAAACTTACTATAGAAATAACAATATAGACATGACAGGGGATAAAGTTTTAAGTATAGATGCCCCAGGAGAAGCCCAATCAATACTTAAAAGATATATACACAAAACAAAGGAAAATATATAAGGTTAGTACTTCAGAAAAGACATTCAACCAACTAGAAATTAAGCAACAAGAACTAACAAATCATTTTTAAAAAAAAAACAGAAAAATTAGCAAACTTACTAACTACTCAAAGGACAAGGAAAGACAACGAGGTTTAAAAAAAACAAACCCAATAAGAACAAATACTAACACAAATTAAAACCAAGTGTAAAGGACAATAGCTATCTATAAACAATACAAAAGAGAAAATAAAATGACAAATACTAATATAAATTAAAACCAGCAACTGCAAGAAACAATAGTTATTTAAATTTAATACAAAATTAGTAAATAAAATGACACTAAATACCCCAACTATAACCAATTTTCAGGTTGAACAGGGTAGACCAAGATGGAACGAGAAGAGGCAATAACGGGCAGCTGTTAAGTGCCCGCTCTCCACCCATCACCTCTTCAAAACAGCAACAGTTTATAAGATGTTTTCATTTCCCTGAACCGCCTTTTATGTGAGATAGACATCTTAAACTTTTAAAAGGATAAGTGAGACAGGTATTTAGGATACTTCTTATTCTTCTTTTATCCTTAGCCGCAGACTGTCAAAGCAGTCAGTGGTTATCACTCCTGTTGGCGTCTTGTAGGGCAGCAACAAAGTGCTTCCACTTTGCTCGGTTGGCGGCCATCCTTCATGCAGTGCCCCAGCTCTGGTTCATTATTTGCATCTCAGCCTCCACAGTTCTCCGCCAAGTTGTTTTTGGTCCGCCTGTCTTTCGCTTTCCTTCAGGGGTCCACATCATAGCTGTTCTTGTGATGGCATCAGAGTTTCTTTTGAGGACATGGTCAACTCAACTCCAGCGTCTGTCAGCTATGACGGTGTGCATGTTCTCTTGTTTGCTCCGAGTAAGCAGTTCTTGGTTGGTGATGGTATTCGGCCAAAAGATTCCGAGAATTTTCCTTAGGTAGATTGTGTGGAAAGAAGACAATTTCGACATTTCCTTCTCTGTTACTCTCCAGCACTCTGCATATATTTTGGATACAGTGTACTATTATTAATTCATACACAAGAACTAAAATCCTTTTCCATAACATGGCGGGAACATTGTTGAAACAAAACAGTTGACAGAGATGCTTGCGATGGGCTGAAATGAAGAACAGTGGAAAGTGTTCTTCAATGCCATTAAATAAGTTGACCATGTCCATAGTGTTAGGATTAAGGGTTAGGTTTAGGAATCTGAGTTTTTGAACTTTTTTTAAGGCCATATCAAGCACACGGCCCACTGTTCTTCATTTCAACACCCCCAATCTCTCCCAAATGACCATGTCGCTTAGACTCCTAAGAGTGATTAAAATATCAGTGATGGGTTACCATATTGGATTAAAGATTATAATTTTGTTGTAATACATTTTAGGTGAAAATATGTCTAACAAAGATGTGTGCAAGAGAGATATGAGGGCACTGGACATAAATCCAGTAACCTGGGAGGATGAAGTTGCCGATCGCACCATGTGGCGATGCTCTCTATGGCGCCACATAAGACTGGGTGAAAAGAAGCTCTCACAGCAAGGAGAAGAGCTGAGGGAGCAGCGCATCCTCAAAACGTTTGAAAGGAACACCAGGCAAAATAAGCATGCATTGAGGGCTGTCTTTCCTCGGTCAGGGGGCGCCCTTCCCATCCACAGAGTCAGTTATTTGACTCTTCAAACGCCGGGGCTACCTGGTTATTTATTATGACTAACAAATATAGATATGTTTTATTTTTAAAACATTGTTATAGCATAAATATCTGATACCTAATTTGAAATTACCTTCATTTCTTTTTTTTAAAGCTGGAGGTGGGAACCCGAGTGCAAAGCCCCCTGTCAGCTTGGAGCCTGATAGGTCAAACAGGTTAAATATAACAAAATGGTTTTTCTTTTTTGTAACAGATGACAAGAAACATTCAGAGCTATAGGCAGGCTAATTACAAAACCTGAGTTAAATTATGATGATGATCTGTAACAAACAATTCAACAACATCAAATGATAGAGGATTGATTGTTGATAATTATCCGCTCGATTCTGTGAGGATGACACCTTTAATTCAGTTGTAGGGGCTGAAATTTAAATGGGGAATTTTATAAATGGTACCTGTCACGTAACTCAGTCTACCGTATAAAAGCTGGATATTTCCTTATTTAAAAAAAAACCGGCAGGACGCAAATCGGGCGTGTGGTGGCACTGCATTATACAGGTCATAATGAACGTCCAAAGTGTAAGAAAAGTTATGACTGGGGGAATGAAAGCATGTCAGTGAAGAATTTGCATAGTTCATAGGCGTTAAGTTGATATTTTCTTGTTTCTTTATTTAACGTAAGCCCTCAATGTTTAAACAGCTCGAAATATGGTTAAGGTTAACGTTTATGTGTTTTAAAAAGTGCAGGCCGACGTAACAACAGGCAGTAGTCGACATTTGTACGTCTGCTTACAATATTCTTACTTCCGACTTACACCAAAATTATAGTTTGGTGTAAGCAGTTAGGTCCAAACTAAATTTGTTTTTAACTTTACATGCACAATCTGAAGTAAGCATGATATGTATATTTACTTAGAACTTACTTTTAGTTGCAGATACAAAAAGTGCAGACACTATTATCACAGAAGTTCATCGGTTAAAAAACATCAGTACTAATGGCTTTGCATTAGAATAACCTCCCTTGTCGGTTAACATCGTCCTATGCTAGTATAGCTGGTTCAGTAAATTCGATTTATTTATTTTTTCACTCAAGAGAAAAGAGAGAACTAGACAATGCTCACTTTTTGTAAATCTTTTATTAGAGGAAAAAATAGATTATGGAAGTATAATATATGACTGCTGCACACAGTAACAAGATTAAATTAGACAGAATTCAGCATCAGGCTTTATGTACAATAGCGGGTGCAGTCAGACCAACATCAATGGGAGCTATAGAGGTGGCTTTAGGAATTACACCCTTAGAATTACGGAGAAAGGAGTTAAGACTAAATTACATGAACAGAGTTATGTTAGATAAGTCTCATCCAGCACATACAGCTTTTACCAGATGCCAACTAACAACTCAGGCCAAGCCAATGAATACCACTAGATACCCTACAGGATGGAAGTGTATGGAGGAAATTGTCCATCTGGGTACATTAATTACATCAATTAATAACAGTTGTGAATACATGCCAGTGATTCCGCCCTGGGAGATCAAGACACCAGACACGGACTACCACCTAGCAGAAATACTTAAGAAAACAAATAATATAGAAAATATTAAAAACACAGCCAATAAATATATACAATAAATATCAAAAGACAGCATTACTGTGTACACAGATGGATCCAAGGGAGAGGATGGCAAATTGGGGATAGGAATATGTACTGAAGCACATTAAAAACGTACCACCTGTATAATCCAGGAACAGAGTGTGAAATGTAAATATAAGTGTTTACAAGTTTACATATTTGGAATCTTTATTCATTTTCTTATGAATCCATGCTGGTCATTAATTTGTACATTTGATTGTTATGAAATTCATTGCATTCTGTGCAGGCAAGGGAGAAAACCAAAAATGCAACCAATAAAAAAAATGCATTCACACTATCCTCAGTATCTGGTATGTCCACCGTGTGCTTGCAAACAAGCTTGGCAGCGGCTCCGCATGGAACGCACAAGTCTCTGAAGGAAATTCCGGGGAATCAAGTCCCATTCACGTGTAAGAGCAGCTTCGAGCTGTTGCAGATTAGCTGGAGAACCTTGCCTGTAGACTCTGCATCCAAGCTCGTCCCACAGATGTTCTATAGGGGACATGTCTGGTGATAGGGCAGGCCAATCAATCGTCACAATGTTCTGCTGCTGTAGATATTGCTGCGTAATGCATGCGGTGTGCGCACGTGCGTTATCCTGCTGGAGAAGCTACAAGTCTGGATAATTTGTGAACGCAGGAGCAGCCAATGCATCCAGAACCTCATCTCGATATGTCACAGCATTAACATTTCCACGGAAGACGTGAAGAGGCAAGCGATGGTGAAAACTGAATCCTCCCCAAATGTGAATACTGCCACCTCCAAATCGGTTGTGCTGACGAACACAGCAATTTGCAAAGCGCTCTCCACACCGTCGCTAAATCCGCATACGTCCATCAGCAAAGGATATGTTGAATCTGCTCTCCTCTGTGAATAGGACAGCATTCCACTGCAGTCTAGTCCATTTGACATGTTGCTCTGCTTATTGCAGGCGCTGCTGACGATGTTTGTGAGTCAAGTTTGGCCCAACATAAGGTCGTTGATAAAGTTTGATAAAGTTGATACCGTTGGATTTTTATTCCCGTTAATGATATCCACCAAAAGATAGATATAAGTGGATGGAAGCAGACATCATCATCATCATCAGTTGATAAGATCTCTATGGTGTTGTTTGCTCCACTGTAGTGTATGGAATGTCAACTTGACTACGCAGTGGTGTGTAGACATGGATTGAGTGTATAATGTGCGAATGATAATAAAGGTTCGTGGTGTTGACAAAAAATGTTCTTTTCTCACACTCATGTATGGCTGGAAGTCATCGACACCAACGACTGTGTACCTTTTCTAAAGTTTAATTGGACGTACACACTCGACAGCACAGATAGTGACAAATCACAGGTTGCCATAATACATCATAGTACAGTGGATAAATGGTCTTGCAATGTTACATGGGCACTCATGTAGAATAAGTGTATAATGGACTGTCAGTAGCCAAGCACTCAGTATCGCCCATACATATATCATCTGACTTCACTGACTGAGCACGTCAGCTTATAAACAATATTTCAGATGGCTTCTAAACCTAATCTCGTCTAGCGACGATTCTTCAACATAATGTTCAGCACATATTTTTCCATATAATAATATTGAACCGCTAGCAATGGGTTCTCATGTGTAGCAGTGATCTCTGGACTGATCAAGCGATAATACGGGCATCCCTTTTCTCTTCTTGAAAGTCACTACATGTTTTGGTTCCAAGATGGCTTCACTCGTGAGCTGTCACTCACGTTTGGATACAGATAATGAATCTGTCCTAAAGTTAGTCATTCATAAAACATTTCATTGCTCTGTAGATTTGATCATGAACAATTGACTGCAATCTACAGGATATAGTGCTGCTAGGAATCGAAGTCGTTTTCATCGAGTCAAATATATTCTCTTAGACATTCAAATCGTAACTATCGAAAATGGTGGCTTCGATCGAGAGTTCATAAGAGTATCTTTGATTACCTTGGTATAGGAAATATGAAACTGCCATTCCTTGGCAATACGACTAAACACTGGGGTAAAGCATACACGATAGGTTTAGACGACTATCACCTTCCCCACAAATACTGAGATCACTTTTTCCCCGGCGACAGGCCGACATGGAAAACACACAGTCCCTATCAGGACGAAGCCAAACCACACCACACTCTAGCGACACATCCGCCGAATAGCCTTCGACCTCTCTAGAGACAACAGAACATATAGTTCGACTTAGATATGTAAAGATATACAGATATAAGACAGACTCGTCCTACTCAGACAAACAATACACATAAATTCAGGCCATAGATATTCTGAAGCAAGAACAATCTATTATTACCCAAACAACGAATAAATCGCAGTAAAATGGATTTATCCGCGGAGTTTGATCGAAAGAGCCGACACAACTTTCAAGGGAAGTAACTCAATAATGACTTTCCCTTAAGCACTATTTTGCTTTCAAAATATTTGCGAAGATAACAAGAATACCAATGTATAATATTGTAAGATATCAAAGACTGCACGTAACAGTCGTCTTGCAGTAAGGCCTGTATCTCTGAGTCGTCGTATGACTGTCATTCGAGAGACTTGCCCACGTCTACCAACTACTGCTCTTGCTGTTTGACTTGCCGGGAGAGAACGATTCCTTAGGTGACTCAGCACAATATGACGATCTTGCGCAGGGGTAGTAACTCGTGGTTGGCCACTCCGAAGTCTATCCCGGGCACTGCCAGTGGTTCCGTAACGTTCATTGAGACGTACAATGGTGCTGTGGTGGCAATTCATCCTTCTGGCAATAGCCCGCGAGCTCATTCCGGTCTCCAACATACCAATGGCTCGTTGGCGGTCGTTTTCAGATAGTCGTGGCATTTCAAGCACATGTACTGGGTGTTTTGTCTCAACGGCCTTTTTATACCGAATATACTGCCACAACGCGTACACATTTTCAGGGTCATAGCTGTTGGGAATCGTGTTGCACGTGTAACTTTCATTGTTTTCATGTAGTCTGTACACAAACCCGTGGGTTGAATCATGCACTTTCCATTCCAGCAGCCATTCGCTCTCTACCTCATGACAAACACGCGGAAAATCCATTCCCACATTTTTTCCCAGCTTCTCGGCATCAGTATATATAATAGTGGTGCGTTTTTAATGTGCTTCAGTATATATTCCAATATGGAAAATGGCAAAAGAATATAGCATCACGGAAAATACATCCATTTTCACTGCAGAGATGGTGGCAATACTAAAAGCACTAGAAATATTCTCTAATAACCCTCCCAAAAAATTAACAGTTTGAAAATGTGGGGACGAGTAAATCAGAGATTAAGAGCTTAATTAAAGATTTAATAACAGATGAATGATAAGCAGAGTGGGATAAAAATCTGAAAGGAAGACATGCATACAAGATGTTCAAGGCTCCAACAAGAAAATGTCAGATATCTAGGGAATTGAAAATTCCCAGTAATAAGAAACTTCTCAGACTACAGCTGGGAAAAGGCTATTTCAGAATAGAAGAACCTTACTGTGCAGGATGTCTTCAAGACAATAATATAGAACATTTCTTGTTAAAATGTAAGAGGTATGAACAAATGAGAATACCAATATTAGATTATTTGCAAACATCCAACTTACCTATAAATATAGAAGAGGTGTTAAGAATAGACAGACCTAGGGAACTGCATAATATAGTCAAACAATATTTAACACGAACAAATGTTAATATATAGTGGCTGGGAATGTGAAGGTCTGATGCTGTTCTTACAATGCATATGACTTTTAACAGATGAAAGTCAATTAAATATCTGTTAAAGCCAGTTATATAACTGGAACCACCAGGCCTTTACACCCCTCCACTTTAATATTATTCTTGTTCAGAGTTTCTTCTTGATTTTTTTTTTTTTTTGTTCGTTTGGTTTTTTTTTTCTTCTATTTATTTAACGTATAAGCACAACTGTGATTGTCCCTATTTACAATGATTTGACAAATGTGATGCCACTTTCTCATATCGGTAGTTGTTTATATTATTTGGAATTGAAAACAATATATATCCTAATTATAACCCATCAGAGGTTGGACGGTGTATTTTCCATCATTAACTTAATTTAAAAAAAAAAAATCAGAGGTTGAACGGGATATTTTTTCGTAAATAAAAAAAAATAAATAAAACTAGACAGTTACCAATGGATAATAAGAGATGAGGAGAAAGTGCAGACGTTTGATATGGCACATATTGAGAAAACCGGATGATAGCATTACAGGGCAGGCCTTGTTCTAGAACCCACAGTGTGAGAAAAAAGCCATGCCAGCTGGAGTATGTCTCTCCAAAACTTCCTGTCTCCAGTATTATTTATGAGTTCTGTTGTTGACTTTTTTCCATTCCGTGATGTCTAAATGTTCAGTATTTGCTCTCTTTGTCATCCTTTAGCTCTTATTTTTCCATCAATCTTTCCCTTTGTAATGATATATTCCGGCTTTCTGTTCTCATAACATGCTCCAAAGAAAGTAAAATTAGTCCAATAGAATTGATACTGCCAAAAATAGCGCTTCGTGGATAGGGGTCATAAGCGTGATATTCCACACTCAACACTGGCTATGTTCTTAGGAGCGATCCAGCCTAATCAATGACGCAATTACTTCTGCAGTTCCCCTATTATGCAATATAGGTCAGATTGTTATTGTGAGCAGAATCGACATCACAGCACTCTGGTCAAACCCATAGGTGCTTAGTCTCTCTCAGTATATGTCGAAGTATGTGAATGCTAATTATTCCTGTAGCTCGCTGGTTGTATACACGACGGATGCATCCTCTCATACATCCATCTCTGCAAGCCATATGTTTGATGCCAAATTCCAAGTCATAACCTTGATGATTCATCTATTGCAGTGTCATTCTCTAACAGGCGATCATTGATTATTCTCAGTATCTCTCCCTTATCCTTATCCAGTGTCCTCACTGTGGGTGCTCTTGATGCTAGTCTGTCAGCTCTCTCATTTCCACGCACCCCTGCATGACCAGGGCAGTAGATCCACACCAGCTCCTGCAGACTTGAATATTCAATGAATGTTTTCCATTCATGCCTTAGCCAACCATTTTGAACCTTTCGAGGCATGGACTGAGAGTCTGACACAATGACTGCCTTTGTTACTGAAGCTTCAGATAGAGGCTGCAGTAACTGCCTCTACCTCAATTCTCATGCTGGAAGTTGCTATCATGTAAGCCCCGCTATGGTCGGCGACGATTCTGCCATTTACCTTAGCAGAGATGCTCCAACCTGAATAGGTCAGATTACACAAGACAAAGACCTTAACTCTTTCATTCCAGAGTTATTTTGCACGCTGTGCCAGACTTTTTTGTGGGCAGAATTTTATAGAGTGAAGTGTTCATCTTTCAGTCTAATTTTATTTGTGAATTTTCCTTTGAACATGTACTTATTATATACCAAACTGTAGGGAAATTGATAGAGAATTGTAATATATAATGTCTTTGGTAGTATTACCACAAGTATGTTCGGTATACTTAAAACATTTTGCATGTAAAATTGAAAAACGCTAAAAAGTTGACTGTAGAATACGATCTTACCAAAGACAAATTACTGTTGCAGACAATAAAACTTTCTTTTTAGTCTTCAAACGTCAAGTTAATCCATATACAAAGTAAAAAAAACGTGCTTATGGCCACAATGAGTGCATTTAATGTTATTCACACCAGTTTTTCTGTGGTCCTTTGTAAGAAAAAAAAAATTATGCAATCGTGCATTACGTAATTTTCAAACAAATAAAGAAGAATAACGTCATATAAAAACTATTTTACTCTTGTTTAATGTTTTAATAGTATCCCTAACTTCATCTTCTACCAAGAACTAAGTGATTAGATGTTACGGTAGGTCTAGTTTTGTTGCTTTTTGATCGGCCAGAATATGACTACGCCCACTCATCAACTAAATCTAGTATGTCTAGCTTTTCTGCACAGATTCCGTATTTTGACAACAAATTGTGACTACCAAACAATCATCATCAATGTCAGCAATGTTTCAAAGTAGTTTGACACAGTTATTTGCTTAGGAGACTTAGAAAATGTAAATATAAAGCGTTACATATTTCTCTAGCAATAACAACGAAAAATGCAAACACGCTAATCTTCACAAAAATTGTGATAATAACGTCAAAACACGCTCATGTGCCTATTAACTACAGTCAAATTAGTTGTTTAAATAGTAGCGGAAGTCATTCTACGAGTTTTAATATATGAACTGCATAAAACGGACGATTTTTAGGGTTTATTCGTGATAAACTAAAAACCACGCTGTGAGCGTTGCTCTGGCACGGCGCGTTGAATTTTGGGTGTGTATGTCTCCTTGCTTGCCCTAAGCCGATGGTATTTGACCAAAAGATTCGGAGAATTTTTCTTAGGCATGTTGTTTTATATTATAACTAGTGTAAAAGCCTGTCATAAGACGGGAATTAAATTCAAAAGCACCAATACCTAACGGCAATTTTACTTATTCAAGAGTATTTTTTTTAAAAACCACTGTGCATCACCACAGTACACGAACTACGTAGCAGCAGCGAGGATCCCAATGTGTGTATACGGGATCATACATTTTATAAATATATTTGTGTGCATACCGTCATTTGGGCATTCTTCTTTGGTAAGTGTTACTATTTTCGGGAGAGTACTGATGCGTGATGCCATATGATGATGGATGGTATCCGCATGTCTGGTTTTGTGTAGTGTGTAGATGTGTTCAGTCAAAACAATGTTCATACAACAATAACAGGGCAATCCACATAGGACGTCAGTAAACTCACGACGTATAAAGTCAATGAGTCTTGAAACAGCCGTTGACGTTTTTTCTTCATTATTTATTGTGGACGCCACAGTGACAAAATGGTTACGCAAATGTGTAGGCACATCAAACAGTCATTATCACAGCAACATTCAATACAGCAATAGACGGTAGACAGCATTACAATGATGAGTCAGATGCATGTTATATTTCATAGTGCTGTAAATGTAGTCAGGTGGAAAACTCCATCCTTTTCTATAACAGCCAGGAGATAACCAGATGTATGAGATCAGTTCACTCTCCTTAGTTTGACTTCAGCAAGACAGACACGTCTGCCGAAGTATAAATAATGTCCACAAAAAATATCCTCTAGATAATAAAGGTTTTCCAAACCTAATTCATTTAACAAAGTAGCAAGTAATGGTCCTTGGTACATGCATCAACCGATGCAGTACAATGCAGCGACATGTGAGCTGGGAAAAAACATCTCGTGGCGACGACTTTCGGAGACAGGCTATGAATCGAAATCGCTCACGACCCAAAATCGATAGAGTTAATGAAAAAGTCAATTTACCTTGCTTTCATGAAATACACAGAAATATCACGCCTCCCGACATGTGGGAAAACACTAGAGGTATTATCTCGAATAAACGAAATATCCATTAAGAGGACTACACATCCCTGACAGAACAAAAAATAGCGGAGATCCCCTCTTCAACGAGGCATCTCTTTCGCCATTCCAAATCGCTCACTCCACTCGTCGTGGGCGGAAACCGATCGACCAAACAACAAGACAAGTCATGCGCAGTCCAGCGCAAAAATGACCACAGCTCAAATTTAACTGCATTCGATACCAACGCGAGAAGACAAATGCTTACCGAGAAAAGTGACATATAAATTCCAAGCAGTTGTTGCCCTTGCGTTATAAAACAGACATTGAAACAAAACGATGTTGCGAGAATTTATCACGCAACATATCACCACCTCCTCCCGATAAAAAAAAAAATGTGGAACATATTTTTTTTTCAATATCAAAGAGCAAGCGATAAGCGGCTCAAAACGCACGAATTATGCGCTGATAATTAATTAAATTGCCAACAATAGGCTAATTATAGAGTGTCTGGTGAGGATATACCTCAACAGAAAAATAAATATGTCTCAAAAAATATTCACATCGGGGAGGTGTCACCAACACACATCACGTTAGCATGTAAACACAATATACGTATGCAAGTTACTATAATCATCATTAAACAGCATACTCTAATATTGTCTTTAAAAATGGATGTACAAATCTGATAGGAAAATTTAAATAGTACATTCTTTGACATGTAATGACATAAGTACATAGTAAAGTTAAACTACATGACGATCCAGGATATATGCTCTGGTATTCCGAGGGTAAGTACACAATCTAGAACTCGTAAGGTAAGTCCTCAGCTCAACAATGACATTCTGAGAAAGTACAAGCAATATAATGCTAATTAATAACTAATATGCTTCATAAGGTACAATACATTATTAATAATTGTGGCTGTTTAGTAAACTAACGGCCCTTATATTAACTACTCAGTCCTCCTCTTATCATCTTAAAAAAAAAAAACGAACAGAAGAAGATGACAACAAAGCACGATAGTGTGTACATATAAAGTAAGTACAGATGTGCTAATCTATTGTAGAAATATAGGTGTGTTATGACTCTGTAATATATAGAAATATAGGACAGAAGTATTAGTTGGAGTCATGTGGGCATCTAGACAAAATGTCAGCCATCACATTATCCGCACCACGGATAGCTCGTACCGTGAAGTGAAAAGGTTGAAGAGCTATAGCATATCGAGTGGATCTCGAACTCTTCAAATTCTTAGTCTGAATAGCTGTAAGAGCTTTCTGATCAGTCTCTAGAAATGTGCGCCCAGGAGGAATCTTTGTAGCTTTAGAATTGACCAAACCATCGCTAACAACTCACGGTCTAAAACCGAGTAGTTCCTCTCTGCCGCATTTAGTTTTCTAGAAATGTACATAACAGGATGCAGAGTATTTGCATATTCTTGCATCAGTGCTGCTCCAATCCCAGTGGATGAAGCATCACTCCGAAGAACAAAGTCCTATCAAGAGTAGGTAATCTTAAGATGGGAGGAGAAGAAAATATATTCTTGATTTGGTCTAGTGAAGATTGGCATTCTTCAGACCAACGGACCAGATTAGGCGAACCTTTCTTCAACAATGTTGATAGAGGTGCCATGATCGAAGATAAATTTGGAATAAATCTCCTATAAAATTGAATTAAACCTAAGAGACTCCTAACTTGTTTCTTCGTTTTAGGAACAGAGATGTTCAGTATTTTGGAAGTATTGTGGTCTTCTGTCTTCAAGAGACCATGACCAACACGATGACCCAGGAAAGAGATTTCACGAAAACCAACAAAAGCTTTAGAAGGTTTTGCTGTCAAATTATTCTCACGTAGAGTGGACAGTAAGTCATATAACCCTAAATAGTGATCTTCCCAGGTATCACTGAAGAGACAGATGTCATCTAAGTATGCGATGACATCCGAACGATGTGACAGAATTCGACGCATCATGCGAACGAAAGTGGCAGGGGCGTTCATGAGACCAAAAGGCATAACATTCCATTGAAATAGACCCCTAGGTGTAGAAAAAGCAGTAAGAGGTTTGGCATGCTCTGCTAAAGGCACTTGCCAATAACCTTTAGACAAATCAAGTTTAGTGAAGAATCTAGAATTAGAAAGTCTAATCAGTAGATCTTCTAACAAAGGCATCGGTTCAGCGTCGAACTTTGTGACCTGATTCAATTTGCGATAATCAACGCAAATTCGTATGTTCTTATCCTTCTTCCGGACAATAACCATGGAAGAAGAATATGGTGAAGTCGATGGTTCAATTATATTTAATTGAATCATTTCATCCAATTCCTTTTCCACTTGCGACTGAAAGTGTATAGGAATAGGATACGGCCTAACCCTAATTGGATTATTGTCGGTAAGAATTATGTCATGTTCTATGACATCTGTGTGTCCAGGAATGTCAGTGAGAACATCCTGAAATGTTTGTAACATCGACAAGTCTCGTCGATGTTCGTCACCAGAAAGATTAGGAGAAACAGAAACGTTTTTCCAAGATTCCGTGGAATGTAATGGAACCACTGGAAGGGGAAGGTTGACATCAGAGAAGGTAGCTTCCTCATCCTGAATGACAGACAGGGATGAATAATGACCGTGAGGTGCAGGAGCATCATCCGTTGCCTGGAAAATAGGCAGCAAATAGTCCGGACGTTCGTGAAATTCCGAAAGCATGTTTATGTGGAAAGTTTTATGTTTTCCATCAATATCGACCACATAGTCAACATCGGAAATCCGAGAGACTATTGCATACGGACCTTTCCATGCAATAAGAAGTCTATTTTCCCTACTGGGGAGTAGGACGAATGCTTTGTCACCTGGACAAAGTTGTCGTAGACATCTATTCTTGTTAGCAAACTGTCTTTGCCTTCTCTTTAGCAATTTCTGATGAAGCAGTTGCTAGCTTACATGCCTCAATGATCTTTTGTCTAAGAGCAATGACATACTCATATGAGGATTGAGTTTCATCGCTAATATCATCGGCAGTGATGAGATCGTGTAATAAAGACATAGGGCCGCGTGGACGCGCGCCAAAGACAAGTTCGAAGGGAGAAAATCCTGTGTGTTCATTAGGGACTTCTCTATAGGCAAAGAGAGCCGCGGGTAAAACCCTGTCCCAATCTTGAGGATGATCTTCAGTTATCTTACCAAGCAAAGTCTTGAGCGTTCTATTCAGACGCTCAACTAACCCATTAGACATAGGATGGTAGATACTACTGAGAGATCGTTCAATATGTAAGGTAGACATTACCTGTGACATAGTGTCAGATATGAGTTGAGTGCCATGGTCTGACAATATTTCTCTGGGGAAACCCAAGCGAGAAAATATCAACCAAAGAGCATCTGCGATATCTGTAGTAGATATGCTCTTAAGAGGAATAGCCTCTGGCCAACGTGTGCACATATCGACACATGTAAGGATAAACTGATGTCCTCTGGCCGACTTGACCTTAAAAGGGCCAATAATATCTATGGCCAATTTTCTGAAACGGCCGAATAGGAATGTCAGCAGCCTGGATAGGCGCAGCATGTCGTGGTCCTCTAGATTTGACCTCCTGACATACCTTGCATGATCGGCAGTAAATACGAATGTCCTTATTGACAAAAGGCCAAAAGAAAGCCGCAAGGACTCTCGACTTCGTACGGGAAAAACCCATATGTCAGCACATTGCGAGTCATGAGCATGTTGTAATATTTGGACTCTCATGCTCTTGGGAACAAGAATTTGCGAATGTGCCGACGTAGTCGAATCTTGTACCATACGTACAAGTACGCCGTTTCTCATTGCAATCCAAGATTTTCTATTTGTATCCTGATTCGGATCACCTTTCTTCGCAAGAACGAAGAATTTTTTTAAAGAAGGATCTTCTTCTTGCAATTTTATGAAAGAGTCACGAGTAATCACTAAGTGACTATCTTGGCTATCAACTTCATTATCACTATTCAGTGAAGTTTGGGTGTTTGTAGAGCTTGTGCTCTTGTAACTACTGCATTTGTAGCTTGCATGTTATTATCTTCCCAAGCAGCAATCTGCTGTGGGGTACACTCCCTAACTCCGTGAATACGACCAATAATAAGGTCCGCAATAGGATTAGGTAAGAGACAAGCATGCACATCTCCAGTAAAGAAAGGAGTGGCAATGCGAATTACAGCAGTAGGATATTTTTCTAGAGTGCCGCCAAATGTGACACATTTAATAACCCTTCCTGTAGCACAAGATGGATATACAAGCGATTGTCTAACACCAATAGTGGTGCATCCGGAATCGAAAAGTAGTGAGACCGGAGTATCATTAACAAGACCCTTATGTAGAATTAAAGAACCCCTCCCGTCATGCGCAACAGCAGCAGGAAGAGCGGGAAGTGGGTGACCACAACTCAAAGTAGTTATGGTACCCGGTTCGAATAAAGTACTGCATTGGGGGCATTTGTTTGCTCTCTCAAAGTCAAAAGCAGAACCAGTGACAGCGTCAAAGTTTTTTATTATCAACACCATGATTACAGGCTCCCTCAGTTTCCTGTTGTACAGCATTAGCCTGCTGATATCTCTTTTTTTTTTGTGTTGAGATCTACCCCGACTATTATTACCTCTGAAGTTATCAAAGTTATTATTATCTCTGCAGTTATTATTGTCTCTATTGTAATTGTTATCCTGGTTCGAATACCAGTTTCCACGATTACTATCATGTTCACATTGATGCGAACATCTATTTGTTTGGTTCTGAGGTCTTCGGCAGGAATAACCTCTATTACCATATCCTCTTTTGAAATGCCTATAATTATTAGGGTGATAGTAACGAGTACTATCAGGCTGTCTCCAATTCTTCGAAGAAGAATCACCATGAAATTGATTTCCATGATTTTGACAGAAATTACCGCTACCCTTTCTATCAAAATTTTGTTGGGATCTACGAGCAAAGTTTTGACCATACGGAGCTGCCGAAGCAACTGGTAAACCTTCTTTCACCTTAGAGTTACCCATGGTTATGTGTGGGTGCGCAGTTACGTATTGGCAACATAAATCTTCCATTTCTTTTATTGTTTTAGGTTTACGTTCATGAAGGAAAGCAAGGAAAGACTCATTGACAGACGACATGACTTTGTCTCTAAGTATTAAGTCCATAAGTCCTTCATAAGTTTTTCCGTCTTAGATAGTTCAACCCATCGTGAGAAAGTAATGCGTATTCTTGCAATAAACTCGGAGAATTCAACTCCATTTTCAGGTAACATGTTTTTAAATTGTAGACGATAGCCGTCTTCGTTAAGCTGATATTTCTTTAACAAAGCGGCCCTGACAACCTCATAATTGTTCTTGTCAGGTTCATCCACCATATTTAATATACTTAGAGCTTTACCTGTCAGTATCCCTGATAACTGATAAACATATTTTGCTTTGTCTATGTTATGAGCTGTACATGCTTGTTCAAATCTGTCCAGGTAGAACATTATGTCATCACTGGAAGGACTAAATGTTGGTAACTTAATCTTAAAAGTATCATTATTAGCCTTACCAGAAGATGAACCCTTGTTTGAATCATTACCATTACTCATGCTCGTCAATTTCAATTTTTCCAACTCTAAAGCTAAGACCTTTTCTTCATGTTCCATTTTTGCTTTCTCTTTCCTCTCATCAGACTCTCTCTGTAATCTTCTTTCCTCAGCCTGAGCCTCTTTTTGAAGTCTTTCATTTTCAGCTTCTTTTTCAAGTCTTTTATTTTCAGCCTCTTTTTCAAGTCTTTTATTCTCAGCCTCTTTTTCAAGTCTTTTATTCTCAGCTTCTAGCTGTAGCTGGAGTTTTCTTTCCTCAGCTTCTGATTCCCTTTTTTGTTTTTCCATTTCCATTTGGAATCTTTTTTCATCCACCTGCATCTGCAGTTTCTTTTGTTCAGCTTCCATATGCAGTTTCTTTTGTTCAGCTTCCATTGCTTTATCATATCGAGCAGTTGCAAATTCTTCTAACTTATCACCAGTCTTGCCAAGCAATTTACCCTGCTCAATAAAGTGCTCAAATGTAGACATGTTGTCTAACATATGAGTCCAAAACCTGAAATAATTAACTAATTTATTTCAAACCTAAGTGTAACAAGTCTTAATTAAACACTTGTATATTCACATCACCTTATATTATCCCAGTCTCTGTGGGAAACAAGTCTCCAATCAAAGAACTTGTATATGAAATATCAGCACTCAATTCTTGATCATAAGTGCACTTCTCATTCAATAGTGCACGACACTATTCATCATTCATTTATCATCAGTGTAGTAGTAACAGTGCATTAGCATAGCCCATTAACTAATTACTATAACTGTAAACAATGACTATGTAAACACATGCAGAATGTAAACATTGAAAATGTAAACAATACAAACAATGTAAACAATAACAATGTAAACAATAACAAAGATCAGCAACAATACAAAAACTTTCGCAGAAATCAACTAAAAATAAAGCAGAAATTAATGAAATATCACAAAAAATGTGACGATATCTGCGCTATAATTAAACAAAATACATGACACCACAGTATATAAACAAAAATGTTGTATGAAACTAAATTATAGACAAGAGTAGGCTAACAAATACAAACAAATCAAAACAAAACTAAAGAATGCGAAATAATAACGAAAACAATATTAAAACATGTCATCACAGCTAACATAAATAGCAACAGAAGTCGCTTAGCAAATTCCAGTATCGGAAATTTGCTAACCCTACAGAAAACGCTCACAATAGACGACCTCTATGACGTGGCATAATCTAACGGAGACACCACCCAACCGAGAACCCGCTGAAATATAAACATATAAATATACAAATAACATATAAACATATAACATATAGAATGAGATGATACACAGAAGACTCAGCAGAAGTATAAGGGCACAGTTTACATACAAACAGGCCACTTAACTTATAGGCTTCCAATCGTCGAACAGCAGAAAAACGGATGTCAATCAACGTCCTAAAGAGCGAAGCTCCAACGATGATGGCACATCTGAACTGCTTCCACTGCTAACACGATGGTACAAGAGCTTCTGAAGTACTGTGTGTTGAGTTGTTTCGGCACTTGACCTTCTAATCCAAAAGTAAGTTGATGGAAATCGGTACTTGGCCTTCTTCAGAAAACAACCCGTTTCAACCGGCACTTGACCTTCACAAAAACGACAGCACTGGAACCTTGACAGCAGCAACTTGCTTGACTTGCGTAAAAGATAACAGCAGTCCGAGTTATCCGGCAACATGTAACAACGCCGGGTACTGTCAAATTCTTGTTTCCGTCAAAAAATTGAAATTTTGACTTTTACCGGGCAACGCCGAGTACTTTGAAAATTTTGAAGATGTTGACTGTATTGAAGAATGTTAATTTCTTGAAGGATGCTGATGAATTCTTGTTGAAAATGAAGTGGGTAAGGGACCCCGTGTTTGCTAGTACCAGAATCAAACCAGCTTATGGCCACCAAATGATGCGTGATGCCATATGATGATGGATGGTATCCGCATGTCTGGTTTTGTGTAGTGTGTAGATGTGTTCAGTCAAAACAATGTTCATACAACAATAACAGGGCAATCCACATAGGACGTCAGTAAACTCACGACGTATAAAAGTCAATGAGTCTTGAAACAGCCGTTGACGTTTTTCTTCATTATTTATTGTGGACGCCACAGTGACAAAATGGTTACGCAAATGTGTAGGCACATCAAACAGTCATTATCACAGCAACATTCAATACAGCAATAGACGGTAGACAGCATTACAATGATGAGTCAGATGCATGTTATATTTCATAGTGCTGTAAATGTAGTCAGGTGGAAAACTCCATCCTTTTCTATAACAGCCAGGAGATAACCAGATGTATGAGATCAGTTCACTCTCCTTAGTTTGACTTCAGCAAGACAGACACGTCTGCCGAAGTATAAATAATGTCCACAAAAATATCCTCTAGATAATAAAGGTTTTTCCAAACCTAATTCATTTAACAAAGTAGCAAGTAATGGTCCTTGGTACATGCATCAACCGATGCAGTACAATGCAGCGACATGTGAGCTGGGAAAAAAACATCTCGTGGCGACGACTTTCGGAGACAGGCTATGAATCGAAATCGCTCACGACCCAAAATCGATAGAGTTAATGAAAAAGTCAATTTACCTTGCTTTCATGAAATACACAGAAATATCACGCCTCCCGACATGTGGGAAAACCCATATTAGTCATATGACAAGCCCTGAGGGTGCAGCAGTTCTATTCTATCTTTGTCTCTTAAGAGACCCCTGGGAACTACACTTATGTCCTTGTAAATCTCCGGGAAATGACAGGTAGAGGAAGATGGAAGGAAGCATGGAGAAGACAGCTGGAGACGGAGATGTGGGGGGAGGGGTGTTACACTCTTGGAACAAAACAGCCTAAGAGTAACTAACACTTTACAAACTGTATCAGCAATTTAAAAAAGTTGTGAGGCATGGTCCCTGGAAAAAGGGGAAGAGGACGACCTAGACGACGGTGGATCCAGGACATCACAGAGAGTCTGAACTTGTCTTTGGATGATGTAGGTCGACTTGCCCAGAATCATGATGCGTTCAGAGCAGCTGTAATGGAGACAACGTTCTGGAGAGAATACGTCACATGATGATGATGTGATACAGTGGATCTTTTCTCACTGCAACATCCCTAGAAATGAAGAGGCTGACAGATTGGCAAAAGAAGGGGGAAAGTTACCTTTACTTGCCACACACATAACTTATGAAGAGGCCAAGAGTTTTATCAAGCGCAGATACAGGAGCAAGTGGGAAGCAGAACATCCAGGCCACACAAAAAATGATGCGTATCACCAGCTCAGCAGAAGTGAACAAGTGGTAATCTTCAGACTTCGCACAGGTCACAACAGATTGGGATACCATCTATTCAACAAGTTAAAGATAGGAACTACCGATGAGTGTAACTTTGGCACTGATAAAATGACTGCTGATCACCTACTTCAAAGGTGCCCAACATATAAGGAACAGAGAAAACGTATATGGCCATCACCAGTACCATTCCTGGAGAAAATCTAGAGATATCAACAGCCTCAGGCTGACCACTGCTTTATTTGAACTTATTCAAGTTGACATCTGAGGGTGAACAAAGAAGGAGAAGACGCTGGAACAAAACAGGAAGACTTGGCTCAAGACTGTTGAAGGCCTTGTGTTCCTTGGGGAGCCCAACAGTTATGAATGAATGAAGGAATGTTACTTTCATAATCATCATGTCCTTTTCGCGCTTGTGGAACATAGAACAAATGCTGCAGTGCGTCCTCCAAAAATTTTCAAGAAAATACAACAGAACTCAACGATTTTTTTTTTTTAGACTTTATGTGTAATATTGCATAAACAATTAAACGCATTTCACAGAGTGGTACATAGACCGTACATAAAGAAAAGGGTAAATTGATAGCTATTTGATATAACAAATTATGAATGTAAACTGTGAGGTCAAAAACAAAAAAAAAGGTTAAGAGATGGAAATATTGCATATTCTGTCATACCAAATACTTCAACTGAAAACTGGTTTATTTTTTTTTTTAATGTTTTTTTTTTCAGCTCAAGGCTTGTGTTAAAAATAAGCTAGTAGAATCAAAGGACAGTAAGTTTACATAGAATATACTTTGTTGGCGAAATTAAAGATTTTAAAAATTGTCTTTTTTCACTTCTTATCACATTTGAATCATGGAAGGACAGAATTAGAGTAGGGATTTGTTTGTCATGTTAGTTCAATTGCTTAATGATTCTTGATCATATTTCGTTTGTACATCGACAGGATTACAATGTCATTACTCCGTCACATAAATTTTAAATAAATTTCTTGCTGCCTAATGACATATGATCGGTGGTAAAGCCGGCTTAGGATGGGGGGATGAGCTATTCTTATCTATGAAAGCACTTATCATCACTTGACGATGTTTAGTTTGTAGAAACTTACTCCACTTTTTATTACACAATGACATTTGTTGTAATGACAGGATTAAGACAGTTTTATTTTCTTCCAGCAATTAAAGGGTTCACTTTTACCCATTGACATATAATTGGTGAAAACACAGAATTGGTCTTTTATGGATTAGTATTATTTACCAGATAAAGCATTCACCGTTTCTGAATGCTGTATTAATGGTGAAAACACAAGATTAGGATGGGATTCAGTTTCACCTATGGGTTTAGCTTCTCATATAAAGTAAACCATTTATTGCTGTGGCAAAAACAAGTGAATGATGGGGGAAGCATGACTATATTTATCTGCGGTTTATATCAACACAGAATTTTTATTTCTATAGGGTCACTAAAATTCTAGTATGGATTCACGCTATAGAAATGGAAACACGGCATAAACGATCCTTTACTGCAATCACACTGACCAACAAGTATTTTTATGTGATTGCCAACTTCATTGTCATGGATGCTAAGACTGTAACTTTCTAGAAGAAGCAGTTACATAAGTAAGCATAACATGCCGTTCAACAACATAACATGCCGTCACGGCATATTTCAAGAAAGTTACGGCATTTCCTAGTCGAGAAGAAAGTGAAGGAAATGCAGATTAATCAGCTCACCCAAAAATACATAAGTGTTTTATGTAATTTTCACTCCTGCTATGTGATCCTGGGAAAGAAGCCACTTTTTTCAGTTGGCTTTGTTTAACTGATGCTATATGCTCGTTTTTCTGGGTAGATTTACTGTTCAACTTAAAACAATTTTAATGTAATATCAATTTTTGACAAGTCAAATTTAAAAAACATTTTTGAGAATCAAGACTTGAATGAGCACACTGTTTCCAAATCGAATTTTCAGATACAGACACGTTAAATCTTAAGATCTGTAATGAGACAGATAAAATAAAGGCACGTATGAAAGAAGCTGGTCGTAAATTGAGAATTTTCTTGTTTGAAACACTTTCAAGCATGACTAGAAGCCAAGATGATTTCCAGGGCTGAAAGTAGAACTAAGTTTTTCAGCTGAGAAAATATCACAGCATACAGCAGACGAGATAAATATATAATTAAATCCTATTCACTTAGTTATTCACAGAGTTTGGATTTTTCACTTCTGGGTCAGAAAGAGAAGTTTCAGCCGCTGATGCTGTTTGCGCCTGCCTGTCCACAAGGACTGCATCGTCAGTACAGACCAAGCTCTGTATTTGCTTCAGCCCTTCAGATGTCTGTAAACAGGAAACAAATCTGTGTTTAACCCATATATCATTCATTCATTCCTTCTTACAGAACACGAAATCACCACAACAGATGGTCCCCTTACAGAAAGCCTGCGTCAAAGTTCCCAGGCTTACAGTGGCGGTTTATGTAGCACAACATCACGTTAGTTGTCTTCTACGACATGCCTGCAGGAGCAGTAATCCTTTTTTTTTAAAATCTCTATAGAGACCCCGGGAAACTACACACAGCTAGCCAATGTGTAATAAGTCTACAGGAGGACTGAGTAGTCACTTCCTATTTTTAAATTAGGTCAAGAGTTTCTCATAACAGAAGATGGCTGATGATCTTGGTCGTACAATAACAGAAGATGGCTGATGATCTTGGTCGTACAATAACAGAAGATGGCTGATGATCTTGGTCGTACAATAACAGAAGATGGCTGATGCGAAACAGAAATCAAGAGGAGAATAGCAATGGTCAAAGCTACATTCGGTAACATGTGACCAATACTAACATATAAGCAATTAACTCACAAATTCAAATTGAGGATCATCAAATGCTATACAAATTCATCATTACTGAATGGTGTAGAAACATGGACAATGAACAAGCTATTGGAAGAAAGAATTCGGGCCTCCGAGATGTGGATACATAAAATAATAGGCTGCATCTCATGGAAAGGGAAGAAAATACTTAAAGAAGTTCTAGAAAATCTAGGAATGAAAATAGAATTAATGACGGAGATCAAAAGTAGACAGCTAAAATATATGGCCACGTAAAAAGACATTACACCATACCGAAGATCATTATAGAAGGAAGAGATGAAGGTAAACATGCAAGAAAACAGCGCTATAAGTAGGAAGATAACCTCAACAGAAGGACAGGAAACAGTCTGTTAGAGTGCACCATCAAGACAAGAGACAGAAGACATTGGAGATCCATTGCAATTGACCTTTGAACTGGAGAGGGCAGCTGGTGCTATTTTAATATTATTTCTTCACTCCGGTCCAACCTATTTATATGAAAGAAATATTCAAATAAAGAGAATAATAATAATAATAATAATAATAATAGCCCTTTCAGTCATAACTGACTATGGGAGTACGCCCCTGAGGTGTCAGCCCTCAGCTGCTTATTTTCCTGGTGTTTCTTTCCACGTTTTCTTTTCTCTTCTGCTCACTGCGAGAGGTTCTTTTCGCCCAATCTTAAGTGGCGCAGTAGACAGCATCGCCACTTCATGCAATCGGCAGCTTCATCCTCCAAGGTTGCTGGATTTATGTCCAGTGCCCTCATGACTCTCTTGCACACATCTTTGAACCTCAGCTGCGGTCGCCCACCTGTTCTTTTGCCATCTGCCAGTTGTCCGTAGAAGATATCTTTGGGGATGCGACCATCTTCCATGCACCGGACATGGCCAAGCCAGCACAGTCTGTGCAGTCCAAGCTGTGTATACTTGCTTTGAAGGCCAGCACGTGACAACACATCGACATTTGTTTACCACATAAAATGCCTTGTCACATTAACATTACAATAAGAGATCCAGCCATGGTCTATTGTTACTTTGTTTACTGACCATTTTAGACATTTTATTTTTTCCATAAAATAAAAATAACAAATAAAACTTAAAAGTCAAATGGCAATTATTATTTCTTGGTTTGGATGTTTATTTCAAAGGATATATAAATTTCAAAACAGGAAGTAACAGTTCAATCACTCTTCTTCTTCAAGTACTATGCCTAGTGGCGTAGGAGATCATGTCTCTCCACAACTTCCTGTCTCCAGTACAATTTATCAATTCTGCTGTTGACTTCTTTCCATGCCACGATGTCAAACTGTCCAGTATTTGCTCTCTTTGTCTTCCCCTATCTCTTTCAATCTTACCTGTTGTTATGATATATTGCAGCTTTCCTCTTCTCATAACGTGCCCAAAAATAGTGGATTGCGTCTTTCTAACTTGTGAAATAAGTTTCCTTTGCACATTGGCCTCTCTTTCAGGACATCCTCATTACTCTTTTTGACTGCCCATGGTATTTTTAACTTTCTTCTGTAAAACCCCATCTCTGTGGCCTCTGGTGCCTTCCCTACTTGTTTACTAATTGTCCATGACTCACCCCCATATGTCAGGGTTGGTCCTATATAACACTGAAGAACTCTCTTTCTTACTTCCACTGACAATCACTCAATATATTCTTTAGTCACAGTGCAAAATTGCCAGCTGACTTTATTATAGTTGCTAGCTGGCTGAATAGCCCTGCAGATCTCATTTTTACAGAAAAAAGCAATGTTGTTCATCAAGAAAATGTTTCAATATTTTAAATACACAACTAGCATACTTTTAAATTCAACGTCTGCTGTGACGTGTGTCTTCTACAACGCTCAAATCTCTCGTCTTAGCGTTTGTTTTGGTTTTAAGGACTATCTTTATTGCACATGGACAACTCCATCAGTGCTCTGATCTCCTTCCTTAAATCACACTAGGAGGATCTCAGCACAGTGCACCAACTCAGTAGCACTGACGAGAATCCCAATGTGTGTATATAGGAATCACACATTCTATAAATATTTTTGTGGTGGGTAGGCTTCTAATTTTTACACTTTGCCAGAGCAGCGGCCTTTATGGCTTACTCTTTACGATTTCCAACTGCCATGGGATTTTTAATGTTCGCAACTTGCATACGGGACCTCCAATTTTTTCGCCCTTATCCAAGAAGGATAGGGGTTCGATCACTACCTAGGAGACCAGGTGGAGTATGACATCATTAGGACCACTGGTTCTGAAAAAAAAAATTTCTATAAATTATATTCCCTCTACTAGACATCGAACCCGGTACCCTTAGAATTCGACGTGGGCGCCATACCTTTTAGCCACTCTGACCCCCTTAGCGGTTGTATTTGACTGTATCTGGTCTTCCATTTTGTCACATACAGGTTCGTAACAAGCATTTTAAACTCTCAGCTTCCGGTATTCTTGTTCGTTGGTCATAACTTACTTTACTTTTTTTGTTCAACTCATGCCACAAAGCAGACGTGTGGAGCAGAAGTTTGCGTTCTTGAGCCAAGTCTGTTTGCGCAGAACGTATGACCAGTAACATTACTTGGGTTAAGGCTGCAATTGCAGTATCAATCCAATGTAACACTCCTACCTGTTCACGGATATTGAACTTCCTAATCTGGTGAATAATTCTTAGATACCCTCCTGTAGTAAGTTCTTTTTTGTAAAATACTACAGTAAACATCACTTGTGGACAATGGAAATTGGGGGTATTTTTGTTGTTGTTTATTTTAGTGTATGGATGTCACTTTGAAAAAATGCCTAGGAATGGTGTGAAGGTATTGCCTCCCCTGCTTTGCAGTAGTAGTCCAACAGTGGCCAAAATACATGAGTATCTAATATGGGCTTCAAGGTGTCTAACTTTGCACAAGACTACTCTTGGCAGAGTCGTAGATAAAATGGTTGTGACGATTCTATCCCGAAGGAGTTTTTACAAGATATTTAGAAAAGCGAAAACAATGCTGCATTGGCTGAGCACGTTAATTGTATGATCTGCCGACTAACTTTTGTGAAGGATTAAGCAATTATTAATTTCAGCTAGTTAAGCCCCCACCTCTGATTTACTCAGTGGAATTCTTATTATTCTGGTATAGCTCTGTTCAGAGTGTGTTTAGTAAACTGACTGAGACAAACATGCAGTACATTTAAAATGATTAAATCGAAGTTAAATTTGAATATCAACAAATAACAGATTTAACAATCAATTAGTTTTAACAAGGGTTAAAATAATTAAATAGTTTAAAAGAAAATGTTCATCATTGAATGTTAGTAGGTTTTATGAAAAACATTCACTTTGGCAGCTTATAGGTTTCACTTAGCTGCCAATAGTAGTTTCTGCTCCCGCTGATGGGTTCTGTGCAGATAGGTCACTGGAGTTCTCAAGTCTCTGGTTAAGCTTAAAGGTGCAGCACGTTCCCAGAACAATCAAGGAGTAACTGCCAAGCTCGTTCTGCGTTTCTACGTCAGTCCACTTCTACCCTCACTTTGTTCCAGAGATTAGTACCTTCACCGGTACTACCACCAACAACTATGATAAAAGAATAGAAATAAACTCTCTCCTGAGTATTGCGTTTGCCGACACATACGTATGTGTCCCCTTTCTCCTATTTTACCATCCCATCTATCTCAGAAGTTACCCTCGATGAGAACTGCTGATATTGATTCAGCGGCGCTTGGGCTCTCGCCCTTCGGCCCAATGCCATGTAGTGATATCTGCATGTTTTCACAAGTTGTATTGTTTCTCCGTACAGGGTGTTCCACTTATATGGCCTGGGAGGAAGAAGCATTTTTCTAACATCACCGAGTGCTGGCTCGGTGAGAATTAAACTTAATCCCATGAGAGACACTTTCTTTACATTTAAATTGAATAGCTTTATCCTTATTTTACATTTAAATGAACAGGTTGTTAGTGCAGATAGAATATGTTTACATTTACATCTCCACTGTTTGAAAAGTGTTCACAATATAAACTGAATCTGTTTTCATTTTCATTTACACTGATTAAAAAGTTTGAAACTTTCATTAACTTTAAAGTGAATATGTTTACATAGACATTTACACTGGTTTGAAACTGTAAGTATTATTCATAGAATGTACATCATTTCTTTCATCTTTCCCTCCCTGCTCCATATGGAACTTGGGACTACCGATGCTTTTAGTTCTCTGTAAGGAACTAGCAATAAAGCAGTCACCAGTCCTTGTTGTGGTGATTCATGAAATCATCATTCTGTATGATGAGGTTGCCAGCCTCAATTGACTTGGACATTCACTAGCGATTTCCACATATTAATATTCACATGGTAATATATACATATTAGTTCACATGTTAGTAATGAAAAATAAAGAATGTAAAATGACAACTTACGCCAATCCTGGCTCACAGACACTTTGCTCAGATGAATGAAGTTAAGGCACTTGATTGGGCCTCTTACACGTGTTCTTGGGGGTCATCACTTTTGTAAGACAATTCCCTCTATGACTCTGTGTGTTTCAGTTTCCTCAGCCTTCCTTGTTAAAATGGTTTTCCTTGGCTATGTAAGTCATTCAAGATTGTTCCACAAAGTCCGGTCTGATAAATGGAAATTCTGAATTCTAGGCTTCACTCTGGCAGGGTCTGGTTTTGTCTTGGCAAGCGTGAATCTCACAGGGAAGTTAGACTTGAAAAAACACCAGGTTATATTCACTGTCTTCCTCCACATCTGTTTGTTATGGAGCTAAGCAAAAGCTCCAATCATTTTCAAACATAAATGTTGGGTGGCGTAATTTCAAAATATTCCGACATGAAATAATTTTGCGCATTATTCAAAGGTCATATTTCCCATATATGGAAATCAAACCTCCAATGCCTTGTATGCCAGCTCACCAACACATTGGTAAACTCTCTCAGCAATGTGTGTAAGATGTTACATCTTATTACTTTATCGAAAGTAATCTTGTCAGTCCTGTCTGTCCAAAATGTGTCATCCCGTATTACCAGCTTTGCGACGAGCGCAGTCTTGCCTTATCAGCAATTAAACACATTCGCTGGGCGATTTAGTGTTAAGCTGATGTCCGATGTCGGCCGCTGCCGATATTAACCAACATGGTTGTCGATAATATTATCTCTGCCGCTCCTTGCAAAGCTTAGGGAAGGGACTGGTAACAAACAGACGTGATGACTTATCTCTGAGAGGGGTGTAAAAAAGAAAATACAAAATATCTGCTACACATAACAGAAAAATAAAGAAAGTGCGACAATTGAAAGCACGCAATAAAATTCAGTACAAAAAATGTAACTGATACTGCCGTAGTGAAACAGAGATCGAGAAGGATCGTCCATTCTGTCACAGATGGCTATGCTATGCTTGTGTGACATGCCTTTGGGAGCAGTAGTACCCTGTTCTTTCTTCATCACCTCAGAGACTCTGAGAAACTACACGGGATAATAATCTTTTGACTGACCAGATAAACCAAGTAATCCCTTGACTGTAGCAGGTTGAGTATCTCCGTCACCTCCATCTCCATCAGCATGGTGGTCAACTTCTCCGTGAGAGCCTCCTTCGTCCACTCTTTGCTGACCAGTGACTGAATGATGTGGTGCAGGTCTTGGATCCAGCATTCACTTGACGAGGGGAAAAAAAGACAGGGTGGGTTGTTTTAAAAATAAATATTAAAAAAAGAAAAGAAAATAGTAATGCATCTTGTTACATTACTGAAACCAGTGGATATCATTACAAGGCAGTCCTTGTTCTTGAATCCCCAGGGTAAGAGAGGCAGAGGTAGACACACACACAAAACACATGGAGAAGAGAACTGGAGACAGAAGTGAAAATGATGAGGAAAACATGGAAAGAACTTGAGCAGATGGCACGGGACAGGAAGACTTGGCATGTGTTTGTTGAAGGCCTAAGCTCCTTGGGGAGCTAAAGGGTATTGATTGATTGATCTTACTAGGACAAAGAAAACTGACTACCTCTCAAAACACAAAGGCCTTCATCAGGGAAAGGAAAAATAAAAAAAGCGAGAGCTCAGTGAGAAACATGAGGAAAAAATAAAATAAATACAATACGTGAATGCTGCTGGTCTGTAATTGAGTGATGGAATACACAAAATGGCTTCTGCATCCGGGCACTGAGAGTAAATACTAAGTAGGGAAAAGAAACAACGCTCCCCCCCCCCAAAAAAAACCAGAGAAAAGAAGAAAATAAAAATTTAATGAATTAATGTAAAAATAAAAAAAATAATAATGAAAATGATAATATAAACATGGATATATATGTATATATATTTAATAAGATAATAAAATAAAATAATACATAGATATTAAATAACGGGATGGAGGAAGAGAGGCTGAGAAATAAAAGACAGGAATGTGAGATAAAAAAATCTACTCACTCTGATCTTTTCATTGGGGAATTCAGGACATGTTGAGTCAAGTGCATCTGTGTGTGTGTTTTAGTATATTGCATAGTGAGTGGATGTGTGTGTGACTATATGTGACTGCGTTAGTCACTGCATAGTGAGTGGATGTGTGTGTGACTATATGTGACTGCCATAGTCACTGCATAGTGAGTGGATGTGTGTGTGACTATGTGACTGCGTTAGTCACTGTATAGAGTGGATGTGTGTGTGTGTGACTATATGTGACTGCCATAATCACTGCATAGTGAGTGGATGTGTGTGTGATTATATGTGACTGCGTTAGTCACTGCATAGTGAGTGGACGAGTGTGTGACTGACTATATGTGACTGCATTAGTCACTGCAGTGTGTGGATGAGTGAGCGACTATGTGACTGCGTTAGTCACTGCATAGTGAGTGGATGAGTGAGCGACTATATGTGACTGTGTTAGTCATTGCATAGTGAGTGGATGTGTGTGAGACTATAGGTGACTGCATTAGTCATTGCATAGTGAGTGGATGAGTGAGCGACTATAGGTGACTGCGTTAGTCATTGCATAGTGAGTGGATGTGTGTGAGACTTTAGGTAACTGCCTTAGTCAGTGCATTGTGAGTGGATTTGTGTGCGACTATATGTGACTGCGTTAGTCATTGCATAGTGAGTGGATGAGTGTGCAACTATGTGACTGCGTTAGTCATTGTATAATGAGTGGATGAGTGTGCGACTATGTGACTGCGTTAGTCATTGCACAGTGAGTGGATGTGTGCACCTATATGTGACTGTGTTAGTCATTGCATAGTGAGTGGATGTGTGTGCGACTATATGTGACTACATTAGTCATTGCATAGTGAGTGGATGAGTGAGCGACTATACGCAGCTGCGTTAGTCATTGCATAGTGAGTGGATGTGTGAGCGACTATATGTGACTACATTAGTCATTGCATAATGAGTGGATGAGTGAGCGACTATACACGGCTGCGTTAGTCATTGCATAATGAGTGGATGAGTGAGCGACTATGTGACTGCGTTATTCACTGCATAGTGAGTGGATGTGTGTGCGACTGTATTAGTCATTGCATAGTGAGTGCATGTGTGTGCGACTATATGTGACTGCTTTAGTCATTGCATAGAAAGTGGATGAGTGAGCGACTATATGTGACTGCGTTATTCACTGCATAGTGAGTGGATGTGTGTGCGACTGTATTAGTCATTGCATAGTGAGTGGATGCGTGAGCGACTATATGTGACTGCGTTAGTCATGATCACCATCAGCTGCCACCTCAACTACAAAGGTCGGCTGTAATAGATCTCCAATGTCTTCTGTCTGTTGTCTTGATGGAGCTCTCTGATAGACTCTGTGATGTTATCTTCTTACTTGTTGCTCTGTAATCCTCTTGCATGTGTCTCCTATTATGGTCTTCAGTAAGGTGTCGTCTGGTTACATGGTTAAAATATTTTAGCTGTCTAATTTTGATCTGCTTCATTAATTCTCTTTTTATTCCTAGGTTTTCTAGAACCACTTTATATGTTTTCCTCACTTTCCATGACACAAGCTCATTCTTCTATACATGCTCATCTCAAAGGCCTCAATTCTGCTTTCAACTGCTTATTCATTGTCCATGTTTCTACACCAAATAGTAATAAAGAAAATATATAGCATTTGATGATCTGAATTAGGGAGTTAAATGTTTGGATGTAAATATTTGTCTCATGTTGTTGAATGTTGCCTTTAGTAACAAACCAGTTAACTGATCAACAAATTAATCAATTCAGCTAATCAAAGAAAACACTTAAGGCACCTTTCTTGAACGCTAACTTCCTTCTGCATCGCATTGTCCAGGACATCAGACACCTGAATCTTAATATAGATGGCCAGGAGAAGTTTCTGCTGGTCACTCGGCCAATTGGACATGCTACTCAGGTCAATGGCAGCCTGGTCAGGTGCAACAGGTGACGGCATAGGATTTGTTGCCTGAAAGGAAATGCAGATCAGCTTGAAATATGTTGATAAAACTAAATACAGTCTGTATTCTTTAATCCGAACATGTGAATACCAAAATATTCTGAAAATCGAAAGCTTTTTTTAGGCCACTTTCTGATCACAATTCGGGCAATTTCTCCTAACGTCTTCTTCTAACTTCCTATTCCGCTGACACTTTTCTGGCTTTTGTCTTCCACTCTCCATAGGTGGTCTTGTTGCACCATTTCAATCCTTCTATTTTATGGAATTTATTAAAGTCCGTAACTTCTTGATTGGTGTTTCCATGTTTCACAACCATACAATAAGACTGACCTGTCATTTGCAGGAACATAATGACCTCACTGATATCTAGGTTAAAAAAAAATAATGAAACAAATCAAGAGCATGATTTTTTCAGACAAATGTACATGGAAAAAATCAGTGAAATCGACATTAATGAAAGGGTGCATGACTAGAACTGATTACTCTTATCTTTATTTACACATAAAATCTGTAAGCCCTCAGATATCATAATTTTCACTCATTAACAATAAACACTACAGACATCATCTCCAAACTAAAAACTAACACATAATACTGCTGGCATTTGATAAAAAAAACACATGGAGAAAAGACCAGGAGACAAAAATGAAAATGATAGAGCTGATGGCACGTGACAGGAAGACTTGGCACAAGTTTGATGAAGGCCTTGATCTGATGGCACGTGACAGGATGACTTGGCATAAGTTTGATGAAGGCCTTGATCTGATGGCACGTGACAGGAAAACTTGGCATAAGTTTGATGAAGATCTTGATCTGATGGCACGTGACAGGAAAACTTGGCATAAGTTTGATGAAGATCTTGATCTGATGGCACGTGACAGGAAAACTTTGCATAAGTTTGATGAAGACCTTGATCTGATGGCACATGGCAGGAAGACCTGGCATAAGTTTGATGAAGACCTTGATCTGATGGCACAAGGCAGGAAGACTTGGCATAAGTTTGATGAAGACCTTGATCTGATGGCACGTGACAGGAAGACTTGGCATAAGTTTGATGAAGACCTTGATCTGATGGCACATGACAGGAAGACTTGGCATAAATTTGATGAAGACCGTGATCTGATGGCACGTGACAGGAAGACTTGGCATACGTTTGATGAAGACCTTGATCTGATGGCACGTGACAGGAAGACTTGGCATAAGTTTGATGAATGCCTATGTTCCTTTGGGAGTTGAAGGGTGTGATGAATACAGCTGGCTGAAATAGTTGAGAGACTAAACACATACCAGAACACACAGACATACCAGGAAACAAAGAACAAAAGCAGACAGACTAGGAAAACTGTGAGCAAGCATGGTTCAAACAAACACTCCAGCTGACATGAATAAAGAAGGACTCACCCTAATAATAATGATAACAAGAACTAACTACGACGCATGGAGCACAACCCAATATTTGAACTAAGAACGGAAACATACCAGATTCAAGAAGCACTCAAACAAATTAAACCCCTCAGATGAGCACTAAGTTTTGTTGTTTAACTAGGGCTACTGAGCGTCTCGTGCTTTTGCAGCCAATACCAAGTTGAAGACTCCTTGGTATTATCTACACTGCTTATTCTGGTTTAAAATGTTTTCCATTAATGTCTATGGTTGCAAGACAAGCAATGAGTCAGCTCAAAAATGCACACATCCTTCCTGATACCCTGGGTAGCTATAGGCCCATGAAAGCAATATGGGAATATTTGCATGATGTGTAAGAGGGATTCCAGGGTAAACAAGAAATGGTTGCTATAGCAATTAACCTAGAGGATGTTTATAACAGTGTGAACTGTGTAATGGCTTGCAGTGTTAACCTTGGCTAACAGGATGGATAGCAGCTGCCTTAACTGAGAGATCAGTTGCATTTCGCTTGGGAACATGGGCATCAGAACCTTCTACCCGCCCCACCCCCCCCCCCTCCCAAAAAAAAACAAGTATGTAACACATGCAAATTTTTCATATTGACAATGGCTGCAAAATAAGAGCGACACTCTAGGCAGTCCTAGCTAAACAACAACTCTTATCTTTGTCGATGAATTATTAATTTTGCCACACCAAAAAAAAAAAATACCATGAAAATAAAATAACACACCCATGTACTTGCTCGGGCAGTTAAGCTACAAGAAGGACTATGAACCGTTACACTCGTCAAGTGTGACATTCTTACCTCATCAAAAACTTCTGATGTTTCATTCTGCTCTAGATATTTTGAAGGATGCGCCACCATTCGCCGTTTTGCTCTCCAGTGGTTGCCAGCAGCCGCGCCTATATCATCGGCATCACTGCCGAGCAGTGAGTCATTTCGCCGTTTCAGATTTGGAGATTTGCGCTGTCATTTCAAATGATGGTGTGGACTTGACAGCTGACCTTGACCTCACACTAAAGGGCAGAATGGGACGAAGTTTTTCCACAGAACTTTTGATAACTGGCATCCTATTTTCTGAGGAGCCTGGTTTACAACCAATAGGAGTCAGTCGTTGAAATCTCTCTTCTATCGGCCGGGGTGTTGAATTTCTGCTAATAACTTTCATACTCAGATCGTCGTAATCTATTAATCTCCAGGGAGAACCTTGGTTAGACTTACGCAACTCTGAGAGGTCACTGGAGCGCTTTACGATATCTGAAATTTTCGGGGAAGTGAAGCTGGAAATTGAACTGGTTCTATTGAGGTCACTGCTAATGGGAAATGTACGGCTTGCATCTACTTCAGGCTGACCAGTAGAGAAATTATTCATGTCCTCCACCGGATTGGTCAGGCGTGTCGGCTTTATAAACGGTGTTCTCAGATTATCTAAGTTTAATAAATCAAAATTAAACAAGTTATTAGTTCTCTTGGGAAGAGACCTATTTAAATTTGCCAATTTTATACAGTGGTAGCCGCAAGCTTCGGGAGTCACTGAACTGTTTTGAGACAAACTAAGGTTAGCCACCTGCCCTTGTGGTTCAGGGAATATGCTGCATTCATTTTTCGTAATCTTTATTTTCCCAAGCGTGTTTGAGCTGTCACCTCCCGGCAGATTCAATACTAGTTGGTTAAGCCCATTCATTTCTTGGTATTCCTTGTTGCTTTCCAATGGATTGATCATTTTTTGAGCTACTTCCACATCTCCAGAATGTATGTCGACTTGCCTAGATTTCAGCTTCTCTCGGAAGAATGCTTGCCTTTCTTCCTTTCTCTGAGCAGGTGCTACGTACAAAGGTTTTCTGTTGACGTCATCGACCCTTCTGCGCATGTCTCTGGTTGCTCGCGCCGCATCTTCTGCTCGAGCGAAGCAGACGAAGCCAAAGCCACGTGACTTGTCCCCTTCCATCATCACCTACAAGCATAAAATCAATAATTAATAAAAAAAATCCAGAAGAATAAAACATTCAATAAAAACGTACATGCCCATGCACTAGGCAAAGTAGCCTGAAGCCTAGGGGCCTGTGCATAACTTAAAACAATTAAGCTAAGGGTTTTGAAAAAAAAAATTATTAAAATTATTGCTTATTTGTAGAAGGTGGGCCCTAACACCAAAAAAGCATAGAGGCCCTTCTTGGTTTAATCCGGCCCTGCACCCATGTCACAAGAAGTCCTCATAAACGAAATGTAACTGAGCTAGAATGGGCAGGAATGTTACGCTGGAAATTACTGAATGAAATTATTTTGGTTTTAATCTGAAATAAGGCTCTTTCTCTTTTTTTTTTTTTTTTTTTTGGGAGGGTTTATTTCTGGACAGCATCAGCAATGCTAAGTGGTTAGAGTGCTTTACTCTCGTTCCTTTTACGTGTTGATAGTGTCTATAGTATGTTTCTTTAACATGTCTATATTTCTTGTCTTTGTTGCCTGTTTGTAACTGTGGCTGACGAAGTATGAAACCTAAAACGTCCCGTGCTTCCTGTGTACCGTTAATTTGTAAAACTGATTAAATACCGTTTTATTTGTGTGTATATATATATATATATATATATATTTCCGCTAGCGGTAAAATTACTGGGTTCTGGGATCAAAACCTAGCAGCGTCACGCTCCGGTCTACCCTGCTGTCGTTAGGGAAGGCAAGGGCAGCAAGGAAGGGAACTGGTCTTTTTCATTTCTGTCTCCAGTTCTCTTCCCCATGTGTTCTTTGGTCTTCCTCTACCTCTCTTACCCTGTGGATTCCAGAACAAGGACTACCTTGTAACGCTATCAACAAGTTTTCTCAATGTGTGTCCTACCCATCTCCAAAGTCTTATTCTCATCTCTTGTTCCACTGGTACCTCATACAAAGCTGAACCTTGTATAATGAAGTCTCTAACACTTCAAACTCCTACAGCAGCATTTGCTACGGGACAACAGTTACATTTTACTTTCAGGAGGAGTTGGCATAATTTGAGATTTGCAGAGTCAGATCATTTTCTCCATAGAAATTCAGTATGCTTAACCTAGGTGGATTCTTCTGCAAAGTAACAAAAAAGATAAATTTAGTCCCATAGCACATATTGTCGTAGGGGAGGGAAGTGTTAGAGACTTCACACCATACTAGATCCAGCATCGAGAGTTGGGGTGAATAGTTCCCTTCCTCGCTGTCTTTTCCTGCCCTAACTCAAAGTCAGGTACCCTTTTACAGCTGGGTTGACTGCAGCGTGTGGGTACCGTGAGAGGGACCAGCGCTCAAACTACTCTGTCAATTAGACCCTTTTCTGCCCAGTAGGTAACAATAAAAATGAACACAAGTTTTCAAAACAAATCATAGGAAAATAAAACATAAAGCAGAGGAAATATAATATAAAAAAACACTAAATTATGAATTTTTATAACTGTTGCGATGTTTTTTTTTTTTTTTTTGCATTTTTCCTGCTCGCATTATTCTGAATTTGCGTAAACACAAAACCTATGGACCTAAGGGATAAACAAACTGTTCTATAAGCATTAGTGGTTCCCAACTATAGAACAGTGATTCCCAACCTGTGCTTCGCGGCGCATTATCAGGTGGTCCGCAGCTGCGTTATTGATTTGGTATTAAGGGCTTTGATTTTGCTTTAATCCTCCCTACGTTTTTAGTGAATGTATATTATATGCGATAATTTGTTAACACTTGATGGACAATGAGGATGGTGAAATTTAAAAAAAAATGCAATATGAACTTTCAAAAATTTTGGAACAGTAGAAGCATAATTTTACTTTCTGCATTCAAAACCTAATTTTGGTTCATTAAGGAGCTTTTTTTGGGTTGCGGTTATAACCGCAAATAATTAACAACTTGTGTTATTGAATATAGGCCTATTCATCTACTGAATAAAAACAGGAAAGTGTTTATGGCATTGCGATATTACATATAAGCTGATTGTCCGCAACTTATATGTTGTTGGAAAAGTGGTCCTTAAATGTTAAAAGTTTGGGAATCACTGCAATAGAAGAATGACAAAAGAACACCCAGACTGACAACTGCTTGAGAACTGGAAGCAAATTAGAAGAATAATAAAAATTACCACTACAAGTAGCAACACTTAGAGCAGAACTCACTTCCACAAACACTAGAGATAATTGAAAAACACATAGTTCCTTTATCCAAGAAAGGAGTTACAACTATCCATTATAAAAAACACACTCACAGATAGCACACTAACAAGAGACACCTACCCAACAGTACTTAACACAACTACTTCAGAGACTATAGACTGCTACCCTAACACTGCAATACATTCATAGACAGATGGTTCTGTTTTCAAGGCCACTATAAATGCTGGGCTTGGAGCTTAAGTGAAGTACCGATATCGCAACAAACTAGAGACATATGAACCATGTGGAGAATATTGTACTAACTACAGGTTGGTAACTCAGAGTGCGAAATGCTCGGGGATGGCTGTAATGTGAAATTCGGATTTTTCGGTTTTTAAATTTCACCAAAAGTAGCCCAAAATTGCTCAAAGTAGCACAAGTGGTGCAAAAATCAGTTTAAAAACCGTCCAAAAGTTGGCCGAAAAAACTTTTGACTTTTGGAATATTTCAGTTTTTTCGCATGTTCGGATTCTGGGTTACAACCTGTATCAAGCAGAAATTACAGCAATGAACACCACAGACAGCGCTATAAAAACTAAGAACAAGTATGGTTCAAACAAATTCTCTAGTCAACATGCAGACAGCTTACTTATACCCCCAAACAACTTCAGGCAGGAATGGCTGAACCGATGGACAAAAGAGTCTACTGTACGTGCCATATGTAAAAAACAAATAACCAGTAACCTTCAACACCTCGAGCAGAGCACAATCTTCCAACTAAGAACAGAACACACCAAACAAGCACTTAAACATATTGCAATGGTGCAGAAACTAGGACAGTAGGCAAAAGTCTCGACAGAAAAAAGAAGAAAAGCTGCGTTGAAGCAGCTGATACTAACTACAAAAAGAAGAAAAGCTGCTGAAAGCCCCTACAACTATCACAAACACTCAACCTGTAATCCGAACACCCGAAAACCGAAATATTCTGAAAAGTTAAAGTTTCTTTGGGATACTTTTTTTAAAGACGATTTGAGCAATTTCTTACTATTTTGGGCAACTTTGGCCTACTTTTTAACACAGTTTAGAGCCATTTTGGCTACTTTTCGAGCACAATTTGGGCAACATCTGAAAACCTAAAAAAATTCGCTTTCTGAAACAAAATTGTTCTTGAGGACTAAGGAAACAGACATGTACAACTACAACCTGGCACAGAACACATGCAAATTCTTCAACTTGGCCTTGGCTGCCAAAGAGCAACGAGCTCAGCAGCCCTAGATAAACAACAACTGCTACTACACCATTACTAATATACCCACTACAACTACAACCTTGGCACTAATGACTTCTCCAAATTTAGAGAACATGTCTTTGAGTATAGCATCGTTGACATCGTCATCCAGGTGTTTGACGTACAGGTTGACTCCCTGAGGCACAGCGCCAGAATTCGGGACAAATGTTGGCTGCTGTTGCTGCTGCTGTTGTTGCTGCTGTACTTCTTGTTGATCTTGGGCCCATTGTTTTTCAGGCTCCAGCTGTTTCTGACAATGAGTTTGTTCTTGATTCTGAAACGGAAACTGCTCTGGTGGCTTCTTCGACTGCTGCTGGTCAAAGCTGGTCTGCTGATGCAGCTGCTGCTGAAGGTTGCAAATCTGCTGATGTATCTGTGGCAGCTGTAGTAGTTTATTAAGCTCACATCTTTGGCCCTGGCAGGTGCTTATGCTAGGGAAATGAATAGCACATGGGGAAGTCTGGGCAAAAGTTTGTTGCCAACTCTGCTGTGCAGGTTGGTTAATAATCTGCTGTTGTTGTTGCTGCTGCTGCTGATGTTTAGCCAACATTGCTGGTAACAGCTGGACATTTTGCGTTTCACTATTCTGCTGCAACAGCTGCTGTTTGGGCCTCTGCTGTTGCTGATGTTTTTTGCTGTTCTGCTGCTGCTCCACAATAATGCTTTCTTCTATGGTAATCTCCTGCAGCCCATGTTGTTGTTGTTGGTACTGATGTTGTTGCTGCTTGCGTCCAGCTTTTTTCATCGCGGCACCAGCAAATAGGATACGACCATCTACCTCTTTCCCGTTGAGCATTTCAATTGCCTGGGAAGGAACAAAAAAATTAATCTGTTTTATTTTTAAGTTGTTACATAAGGAGTGTTAAAACCATGATTGCAAAACAAGCTGCACCTGCATTTATCCGCATCAAAAATTTGTATACGTTGCTAATGAACAAACTAGCAAAAAAAAAAAAAAAAAAAAGATTCATATTTAGCATCCACTAGTGTTTGGAAATAAGAAAGAGAGTTCTTCAGTGTTATATAAAACCACTCCTGACATATGGGAGTGAGTCATGGACAATTAGTAAACAAGTAGGGAAGGCACTAGAGGCCACAGAGATGTGGTTTTACAGAAGAATGTTAAAAATACCATGGACAGCCAAAAAGAGAAATGAGGATGTCTTGAAAGAGGCCAATGCAGAAAGGAAACTTATTTCACACGTTAGAAAGAAACAATCCACTTTTTGTTTTTTTTTTTTTTTTTTTTTTTGGGTTTGGGGGGGGTTGGGGTGGGCGGGGGGGGGGAGAGGTTATGAGAAGAGGAAAGCTGGAATATATCGTCACAACAGGTAAGATTGAAGTAAAAAGAGATAGGGGAAGACAAAGAGAGCAAATACTGGACAGTTTGACATCGTGGCATGAAAAGAAGTCAACAACAGAATTGATCAATTGTACTCGAAACAGGAAGTTGTGGAGAGACATGATCTCCTATGCCACAAGGCATGTTACTTGAAGAAGAAGATATGTTTGGTTTGGTCTTAAGGACCATCTTTACTGCACACGGACAACTCCATCAGTGCTCCTATCTCCTCCTTTAGATCACACACACCAGGAAGATCTCATCACATCACTGCACACGGACAACTCCATCAGTGCTCCTATCTCCTCCTTTAGATCACACACACCAGGAAGATCTCATCACATCACTGCACACGGACAACTCCATCAGTGCTCCTATCTCCTCCTTTAGATTACACACACCAGAGAGATCTCATCACATCACTGCACACGGACAACTCCATCAGTGCTCCTATCTCCTCCTTTAGATCACACACACCAGGGAGACCTCATCACATCACTGCACACGGACAACTCCATCAGTGCTCCTATCTCCTCCTTTAGATCACACACACCAGGAAGATCTCATCACAGTGCACGAGCTCTGTAGCATCGGCGAGGATCCTAATGTGTGTATACAGGAATCACACATTCTATAAATATTTTTGTGGTGGGCAGGTTTTCCCAGTTTTGTAAATTTTGCCAGGGCAGCGGACATATGGGCTACTCTTTACGATTTCCAACTACTGAGGGATTTTCATTGTCTGCAACTTGCACACAGGACCCCCTATTTTCTCGCACTTATCTGAGAAGGCTAGGTATCTGATCTCACTGCCTAGGAGATCAGTGGGGAGTATGGCATTATCATGACCCACTGGTTCTGAAAAAAAATTCCCATCAAATATATTTCCGGTACTGGGAACCGAACCTTTTAGAATTAGAGGCGGATGCCATACCTCTTAGCCAATCCAAACCCCATCATAGGGAGAGGTGGGATATATATATATATATATATATATATATATATATATATATATATATATATATATATATATATATATATATATATATATATATATATATATATATATATATATATATATATATATATGAGGCGTGTTCAAATGAAACCCGCCCGTGCTGCGCCAAGTGGACATTTGTAGGAGGAGCATGATGACGTCACATCTGACATAATAAGCACATACGCATGTACAAGTGTGTAAGTGTTCATTCTCCTAGTGTTCATTGTTTGTGCTGCAGACCGTTAAAATAATGGCCGGTGTGATACGGAATCCGTCCAAGGTCGATCAGCGAGCGGTGATTCAGTTCCTAACAGCCGAAGGATGTCGACCAGTCGGCATTCATCGCCGAATGAAAGCAGTGTATGGTGACAAAAGTGTGTCTAAGACTACAGTGAAAGACTGGACACGAATGTTTCGAGAAGGACGTCAGTTAACGAAAGATCTTCCGCGGCCAGGTCAGGTGCATATTGTTGCGACAGAAGAAGCCATCGCCGAGATTGATGCAGCAATACGGGTGGACCGTCGTCGGAGCTTACGTTCGCTAGCAGAGGAATTCGCTGTGTCTCTTGGGACAGTTCAAATGGTGGTTAGGAAGAAACTGAAGTATCGAAAGGTGTGTTCACAATGGGTCCCACGGATGCTGACCGATCACCATAAGGAAGAACACATGGGGTGGAGTTTGAACCACCTGCTGCGTTACGAAGAGGAGGGTGATGCATTTCTGTTGC